>CANTUZ010000025.1:21139681-21520972 GCA_947846985.1 Fratercula arctica | reverse complement strand
GCCCCATCCCTGGAAGTTTTTAAGGCCAGGCTGGATGGGGCTCTGAGCAACCTGATCTAGTGGGAGGTGTCCCTGCCCATGGCAGGGGGGTTGGAACTAGATGATCTTTAAGGTCCCTTCCAACCCTAACAATTCTATGATTCTATATAATTATATATACATATATAGGCAGTTGCAATGGAGTCTTCGTGAACATTGTGGTCCAGTTATTGCTTCCTTGAGAATCTTGTTAAGTACAGCAAAAGGTATCCTTATTCTTTTTACTTAAGTCACAGAAGAAGGGATACACTAATGAGAGTTTTAGGAGTTTTTAAACACTTTTTTATGAGTACTTGAGCTGTTTTACCTCATTTTAGTTTTTCTATTTGCTATTTGAATAATGGTCTATCTACACTGTGTTGAAAGAATACCCTATTCAGTGCCAGATGCTAGAGTCTTCAATGATTGCATTGGTTTTGCTTTTTTGCTCTTAAACTTTAATGATCTAAAGTTGAAAGTGGAAGTCAAACTTCTTAATTTGGAAAATACAAAAATAATTACATTTAAAGCAGTTGTGACATTTATCACTGGTTAGCTTTTGGAAAGCACTTTGATCATTAACAACAAACTATGTCTTTCTAATACTTCATTAAATTAAACAGTGAAAACTGGGAGAGAGAAAAGTGCTTTCATTTTGAGATGGCATGAATGTGGGTTTTTTTAAATAATACAATATATTTTTGCTTTTGAATACCCTCTCTAAACAAAATAAAGTTTATATAAGCTCAGACTTACCCATTTTATTGGAGTTGGGTTTTATGATAACGGAAGTAAGTATAACACCAAAACCCCTTGCTCGGACTTTCATCTACTCTGTCTCTTCAGTAGATGTTTAGAAAAATCCCTTCTCTGCTGGAGTTGTGTTGAATATATTTATACTCTAGTGTCATTAACAGGATTAGCATATCGTAGAATCATAGAATCATAGAATCATTTAGGTTGGAAAAGACCTTCGGGATCATCGAGTCCAACCATCAACCCCACTCTACAAAGTTCTCCCCTACGCCATATCCCCTAACGCCACATCTAAATGAGTCTTAAACACATTCAGGGATGGTGACTCCACCACCTCCCTGGGCAGCCTATTCCAGTGTCTGACCACTCTTTCTGTGAAGAATTTTTTCCTAACGTCCAGCCTAAACCTACCCTGTTGCAGCTTGAAGCCATTCCCTCTTGTTCTATCGCTAATTACCTGTGAGAAGAGACCAGCACCAACCTCTCTACAATGTCCTTTCAAGTAGTTGTAGAGAGTGATGAGGTCTCCCCTCAGCCTTCTCTTCCTCAAACTAAACAGTCCCAGCTCCTTCAATCGCTCCTCGTAAGATTTATTCTGCAGGCCCTTCACCAGCTTCATTGCCCTCCTCTGCACTCGCTCCAGCACCTCGATATCTCTCTCGTATTGAGGTGCCCAAAACTGGACACAATACTCAAGGTGTGGCCTCCCCAGTGATGAGTACAGGGGGACAACCACCTCCCTACTTCTGCTGGTCACACTATTTCTAATACAAGCCAGGATGCCATTGGCTTTCTTGGCCACCTGGGCACACTGCTGGCTCATGTTCAGCCGCTTGTCAATTAGAACCCCCAGGTCCTTTTCTGCCAGGCAGCTCTCCAGCCACACTTCCCCAAGCCTGTAGCGATGCATGGGGTTGTTGTGGCCCAAGTGCAGGACCCGGCACTTGGCCTTGTTGAAGCACATTCCGTTAGCGTTGGCCCATCGGTCCAATCTATCCAAGTCTCTCTGTAGAGCCTCCCTATCCTCATGCAGATCAACACTCCCGCTTAGCTTTGTGTCATCTGCAAACTTACTGATGATACACTCTATGTCCTTATCAAGATCATCAATAAAGATGTTAAACAGAAATGGTCCCAACACCGAGCCCTGAGGGACACCACTTGTGACCGACCGCCAGCTGGGTTTAACTCCACTGACCACCACTCTTTGGGACCGCCCATCCAGCCAGTGCTTGATCCAGCAGATCGTATGCTCATCCAGGCCATGAGCCGCCAGTTTTTCCATGAGAATTCTATGGGGAACAGTGTCAAATGCTTTTCGAAAGTCTAGGTAGATAATATCCACAGCCTTTCCCTCGTCCAATAATCGGGTCATCTTGTCATAGAAGGAGATCAGGTTCGTCAGGCAGGACCTGCCTTTCATAAACCCATGCTGACTAGCCTGATCCCCTGCTTGTCCATTATATGACTTGTAATGGCACTCAAGATGATCTGCTCCATGACCTTTCCTGGTACCGAGGTCAGACTGACAGGTCTATAGTTTCCCGGATCCTCCTTTCTGCCTTTCTTGTAGATGGGTGCTACATTTGCTACCCTCCAGTCCATTGGGACCTCCCCAGTTAGCCATGACTTCAGGTAAATAATGGAAAGTGGCTTGGCGAGCACGTCTGCCAACTCTTTCAGCACTCTTGGATGTAACCCATCCGGTCCCATAGACTTGTGCGCATCCAAGCGGTGTAGCAGGTCACTGATCACTTCCTCTTTAATTGTGATGACCTCGTCCAGCTTCCCCTCGCTGTCTCCTAGCTCATGAGGCTGGGTGCCCAGGGAACAGCTACTTCCACTGCTAAAGACTGAGGCAAAGTAGGCATTGAGCACCTCAGCCTTTTCCTCATCCTTTGTGACTATGTTTCCCTCTGCATCCAATAAGGGAGGGAGATTTTCCCTAATCCTTCTTTTGGTGTTAATGAATTTATAGAAGCATTTTTTGTTATCCTTAACGGCTGTAGCTAGGTTGAGCTCTAGCTGCGCTTTGGCTCTCCTAATTTTCTCCCTGCATAGCTTCACTACATCTTCATAGTCTTCATGAGAGACCTGCCCCCTCTTCCAAAGGTCATAGACTCTCCTTTTGTTCTTGAGGTCCAGCCAAAGGTCCCTCTTTAGCCAGGCCGGTCTCCTTCCCCGCCTACTTGTTTTTTGGCACACGGGGACAGCCTCCTCCTGTGCCTTTAAGACTTCTCTCTCGAAGTATGTCCAGCCTTCCCGGGCTCCTATATCCTTCAGGGCAGCCTCCCAAGGGATTTTGTCCAGCAGTCTTCTGAACAGGTCAAAGTTTGCCCTCCGGAAGTCTAAGGTGGCAGTTTTACTAACCCCTCTCCTTGTTTCTCCAAGAATCAGAAATTCAGTCATCTCATGATCACTGTGCCCTAGACGGCCACCAACCTTTACTTCCCCCACAAGTTCTTCCCTGTTCACAAGAAGCAGGTCCAGGAGGGCACCTTCCCTCGTCGGCTCACTTACCAGCTGTGTGAGGAAGTTATCCTCCACACATTCCAGGAACCTCCTGGATTGTTCCCTCTCTGCTGTGTTGTATTCCCAGCAGATACCCGGGAGGTTAAAGTCCCCCACAAGAACAATGGCAAGTGACTGCGAGATTTCCCCCAGCTGCTTATAGAAAGCTTCATCCACCTCGCTGCTTTGGTTGGAAGGTCTATAGCAGACTCCCACAGTGATATCAGCTTTATTGGCCCTTAACCTAATCCAAATACTCTCCACCCCATCATCACTATACTTGATTTCCGAGCTCTCATAGCATTCTCTAACATACAGGGCCACTCCACTGCCTCTCCTTTCCTGTCTATCCCTCCTGAAGAGCTTGTAGCCATCGATAGTGGCACTCCAGTCGTGTGAGGCATCCCACCACGTTTCTGTGATAGCCACTATGTCATAGTTTTCCTGGTGCATCATGGCTTCAAGCTCCCCCTGTTTGTTGCTCATACTGCGTGCATTGGTATAGATGCACTTCAGATGAGCTAATGATTCCAACACCTTTTTGTGAGTGTAGGCCCCATTTCCTACCAGACCCCTCTCAGGTGCTTACATGATTTCTAAACATCTATCCCTTCTCTCAAATGAAATGGCAGAGCGAGAGTCCTCACTAGTCCACCATCCTTCAAGCCCTGGCATGCTTCCCTTGGGTTTAGTCCTGACAGGCCCAGTTATCTCCCCTTCTCCCCTCATATCTAGTTTAAAGTTCATAAAGTTCATATGCCAGTTCATAACTCCTGCTAATAGGGCAAGACAGCACACAGAATGGTTGAGGTTGGAAGGGACCTCCAGAGGTCATCTGGTTCAACACCCCTCCTCAAGCAGGGCCACATATCGCTGCTTGCCCAGGACTATGTCTAGATGACTTTTGAATATCTCTGAGGAGGACTCCACAACCTCACTGGGCAACCTATTCCAGTGGTCAGTCACCCTCACAGTGAAAAAGTGTTTCCTGTGGTTTAGTTCGTGCCCATTGCCTCTTGTCCTGTCAGAGGGCACCACTGAAAAGAGCCTGGCTCCGTCTTCTTTGCCCCCCTCCCCCTAGCCTTCTCTTCTCTAGGCTAAACAGTCCCAGCTCTCTCAGCCTTTCCTCACAAGAGAGATGTTCCAGTCCCTTAATCATCTTATTGGCCCTGTGCTGGACTCTCTCCAGTATGTCCATGTCTCTCTTGTACTGGGGAGCCCAGATCTGGACACAGTATTCTATGTGGGGCTCCACCAGTGCTGAGTAGAGGGCCCGAGTAGATCACCTCCCTCGGCCTGCTGGCAACACTCCTTCTAATGCACCCCAGGATACCATTTACCCTCTTGCATCAAGGGAACACTGCTGGCTCATGTTCAACTTGGTGTCCGCTAGGACCCTTAGGTCCCTTTCTGCCAAGCTGCTTTCCTCCTTGAAGAGGCCAAAGTCTGCTCTCCTGAAGTCCAGGGTTGTGAGCTTGCTTTTCACCTTCCTCGCTGCCCTCAGGATCCTGAACTCTACCATCTCATGGTCACTGCAACCAAAGTTGCCTTTGATCTTCACATCCCCAACTCTTGTGGGTGAAATCCAGGCTGTAAATGAAGTCCTCATTGAAATGAAATCCCCATTTCTTTGTAGATGTTCAAACAGCTGACAGAAGCAACCAACAGAACAGATGCCTTCTTGCACCAAGGCAGAGTTAAGTACGGTATTAAGAAAAAACAGCAGCAATCTATGGGGAAGTATTTAATCTCTGTTCTCCTGTTCAATTCTCAGCAACACAATAAAAAGAACATATGCTGCAGTTGATGATTTACATATTTATAACCCAAATCTCTTGACCTTTGTTTGCCAAAACACGAGTAAACCAATCTGTATGATTAAATTTCTTGTAACACCTGGGAATGTGGCATGCACTTAAAAAAAAAATTGGGCAGGGAGGATAATTGTTGGGTTTTTTTTTAATGTGACACAAAGGAGGAAAACAGAAATAATAAGACAGAATTTAACAACAAGATAACAAGTGGTAAATGCTACAACCAGAATATAAAAAGCTGTTTTGCTTATGCAGTTGCACACTTGTTTTTCAATGCTAAGAAGTGGTTTGTTCATTCTCATCCATGGCATCCAAGACTGCCTTTGACCTTCATGGGGTTGCCTTTGACCTGAATGGGGCTACATCATGCTGGCAAACAGTCAACAGCGGTATTCCTCAGGGCTCAATTCTAGGGCCAGTTCTGTTCAATATATTTATCAATGATCTGGATGCAGGAGTTGAATGCACCATTAGCAAGTTTGCTGGTGATACCAAACTGAGAGGTGCTGTTGACTCTTCTCGAGGGACAAGAGGCCTTGCAGAGGGATCTGGATAGATTGGAGCATTGGGCAATCATCAATGGCATGAAATTTAACAAGTCCAAATGCTGGATTCTGCACCTAGGACAGAGTAACGCTAGGCACAAGTATAAATTGGGAGAAGAGTGGCTGGAGAGCAGCCCTGCAGAAAGGGATCTGGGGGTGCTGGTTGACAGCAGATTCAATATGAGTCAGCAGTGCACCCTGGCAGCCAAGAGGGCAAACTGCATCCTGGGGTGCATCAAGCACAGCATAACCAGCCAGTCAAAAGAGGTAATTATCCCTCTGTATTTATCGTTGGTGTGACCTCACCTTGAGTATTGTGTGCAGTTCTGGGCCCCACAATTTAAAAAGGATGTGAAGGTCCTTGAATGCATCCAGAGGAGGGAAAAAAAGCTGGTGAAGAGGCTGGAAGGCACATCCTATGAGGAGGAGTGGCTGAGGACACTGGGTTTGTCTAATTTGGAGAGAGAGAGGCTGAGGGGCAACTTCATTGCTTTTTACAGCTTCCTGAAGAGGGGAAGTGGAGCCGGAGGTGCTGATCTCTTCTCCCTGGTATCCAGTGATAGGACATGTGGGAATGGTTCAAAGCTGTGCCAAGGGAAGTTTAGACTGGACATTAGGAAGCATTTCTTTACTGAGAGGGTGGTCAAATAGTGGAACAGGCTTCCTAGAGTGGTGGTCAATGCCCCAAGCCTGTCAGTGTTTCAGAGGCATTTGGACAATGCCCTTAATAACATGCTTTAGCTTTTTGTCAGCCCTGAAGTGGTTATGCAGGTGGACTAGGTGATCATTGTGGGTCCCTTCCTCCCCTCCCCTCCCCTCCTCCCCTCCCCTCCCCTCCCCTTCCTTCCCCTTTCCTTTTTCTTTTTCCTATCCCAAATGAGCCCTTCCTTGTCTGTGAGTATGAGGTCCAGCAAAACACCTCTCCTCTTTGGCTCCTCTATCTCCTGTGTCAGGAAGTTGTCATCGATGCTCTCCAGGAACCTCCTGGATTGCTTATGTCCTGCTGTGTTGTCCATCCAGCAGATATCAGGGTGTCTGAAGTCCCCCATGAGGACCAGGGCCTGTGAAAGCGAGGCTGCTCTTATCTGTCTGCAGAGAGCCTCATCTGCTTGTTCTTCTTGATCAGGCGGCCTATAGCAGACACCCACTACAATGTCACCTTTACCTGTCCTCTCTTAATCCTAACCCATAAACTCTTACTTGGCTCCTCATCCATCCCATAACCATGCAGGGTTATTGATTTTGCTACTATATTGCTGTTCTGGATTATGCAAATAGCAGCAGTTGCTTCACTGTATGGCAGAACCCATGCTGTTTCCTTTCCCTTACCACATTTTGTATCTGATAGTTAAAAAGGACTGATAGCAAAATATTTTGTGTGCAAGTGAAATTATTGCTGTAGAACTAGCACAGTAGAATGTGATTTTAATTGTGTGATAACTTCGGTTGGGTAAATTGGGTTTTTACATATGTAAAAAAAGGTGACATCTGAGGGTGTTTTACACTTGGTAAGGTCAGACCTTAAAACTGAGGCAAAAAGTTAATGGTAATCTTAAGGAGAACGTTTTTTCAGATCCTTTGGTTTTCTTTATAAACAAAACCAGAAGAGAATCAGCCTTGAGGCTTAGCTTTAAGGCTGTAAAAAATAAACTAAATCTACTGATGGCTAGGAAAAGCTACAGCCATGACAGAAGGGCAAGCTTGCCTGATCCAAAACTCCCATGAATTTTAAGGACTCAAAATAATAAAAAAATTTTAAAATTTGAAAAAAATTTACAAAAGTATTGTCTGAACGATGCAAATAGCAAATGATATCTATGTAATGTTTTATTATGTGCTATTTTTTATTATGGGGCCAGAAATCTGTGGAGCTCTGTATGTGTACTAGGAGGTTGGACAGGTGAGATGGCAAAATGAGAATATGGGGAGCAGCAGAACTCTTAGATGAAAAACATTTATGGTTGCATATAATGTAGGCAGTCTATGGCAACATTCCATGGGAAACTAATGCATTTTAAGTATTATTACTCAAGTACATGGTGTTTCTGGTACTAGATGCATATGTGGGAATGTGCTAAACAAACAAAAAAGTTGGAAGGCTGGGGCGAAGTTATGAAAGGAGATATTGATGAAATCTTGAATAGTGGAATTTTTCTGGGAGGCCTGACAGACTTGTCTGTATTCAAACTGATTCTCTGTCACATATTTCTCCGTGTAGAGCTTTTAATTTGTGGTCCAGGCCTAACAGGTTATAGACAATACTGGCTTTTTTAGTAAGGTATATACATGTCAGGAAGTGACAAAAATATTGTGTATAGCTAAGTTTCAGCTGAATTCACTTAGGGCTCTAATAGATGTGCAGCAGCAGATGTAAATCTGCTACTTACAAGTTAGTATAATCTGTTGATTAGCATTAAGGTGGATCACTAAATTTCCCATGACCCCTGTTAAGTCACGAAGGGTCTGTCATATCATCACATCTTCAATGTTAAGTGCAGTCAACTGGTGCTGGGGTAAAATGGGTAAAGCAAAACTATGAATGGTATTTAAATGTTGCTCTAAGAACATACAGTGAGGGAGTGAAGAGCAAGGTCAGTAACATTTGAGTTCTGAGGTTCAGGGATTCCTGAGATGTCACTGAAACAAGCTGGTAAGGCCTCGTGGTGCATTACTTGTGAATGCAATTATTCTACTTCCTGACTCATGTTAGCTCTATGGAGCCAAACATCTCCACAACCCAGATAACTGAGTGTTGCATGTGAATTATTGAGAAGTCAACTTTGTGGAGTTAACTAAAAGGGTTTTATTAATGATTAAACGATGATCAAATGATAATTAATTGATGACAGAATGAAAATTAAATGGTAATAAAATGGTGATTAAGCAATAACTGAATGGTAATTGTCCTGGTTCCGGCAGGGACAGGGTTAAGTATTCCATGCCATGTGAGCCATGCCCACCCTGAGATTAAAAGGAGGGAGGGGGCAGGCAGTCGGGTTTGGAGTGGACTGGCGCCTCCCGGGTCCGGAGTGGCGGTTCCATAATCGCATTTGTATATTCCTCTGTCGGTGTTATTGTTGTTGTTTTTCTTGTTCCCTTTGCTGTTCTGTTAAACTGCCTTTGTCTCAACCCAAGAGTTTTGCCTTTTTCTTCTGATCCTTCCCGTACCGGGAAGCGCTTGAGCGAGCGACACGTGGTTCTTTGTTGCCATCTGAGGCCAAACCACGACAGTCCTTTTTGGCACCCAACGTGGGGCACGAAGGGTTGAGACAAGGACAGAATCCAACTAGAGCTTGAAAAAACGAATTTGTTAGGTAAATAGTTGCTGGTCACTATGTTGCTTAGTTTGTTCTCATGGCTGTGTTATGTAAATTCCTATGTGTTTTATGCACTCCCTGTGATGATATTTGTTACTTCTGGGAGGGGGATGAGGATTATCATTTTGCTGTCCTGTGCAATATCGGCTTATGATATGATAACATCACTTGTTAGACGGTTATTTTGGGGTGTTTATGTGGTATTGCTGTCCTGTCCGTACATTGGGCACCACCTCTCAGAATTCATTAATAATTACACCCAGTCTATGGGGGAAACAGGGGGGGACACTTTCCCCAGCTCTTTTGCCTCCCTTTTCTCCTTCGGGTCAGGTATGACAGCTTTTGAGAATTTTGAATATCCTTGGGATGCTCAAACCAGCATGTCCCTAGTGTTATGTCTGCTGAATATGTTCCAGGTCTCGTTTAGGGTTAAACGACTATTTAAGACTACCACCCAGAGATCTGCTCCAAGGCCCTCAGCCTCTGGAAACGACTCCTGTCAGGCGTGAGGGAGAGGTACCCCTTCAGTGAAGATGGTGTAGGTCAACCAAGCAAGTGGACCACCATGGAAAGAGGTATCCAGTACCTGAGAGAATTAGCCGTGCGGGAGATGATTTATTATGACTTGGACAATGCAGACTTGCCCACGGACCCTGATGAGGTGCACTGCACAAGGCCCATGTGGCGGAAGTTTGTACGGAGCGCACCATCGTCATATGCCAACTCACTGGCAGTAATGGAATGGAAGGGTGAAGAAGGACCAACGGTGGATGAGGTGGCTGGCCGGCTCCGGCGATATGAAGAAAGCCTCTCTTCCCCCCTTGTCTCAGCTGTGGAGAAACTGTCCCGGAAGGTTCAGCAACTTGAAGAGAATATGTCCTACTCCCCACCTGTACGGGCCAGCATCTCAGCTATTAGGAGCAGGCGTTTCCCCACTCAAGAGAGAGAGTACAAAGGGTACACACCACGAGGCACCCTGTGGTTCTACCTGTGAGACCATGGAGAGGACATGAGGAAGTGGGATGGACAACCTACTTGGATCCTGCGGATGCGGGTACAGGAGTTGCAAGGAAGGACAACCACAAAAGGGGATCCCTCCAGGAAAAGTGCCGCCCCAGTTTCCAGCGGGCAGTTCCCCAGACAGAGCATAAGGCCTGATCTTGCTTCTGATCCTCTTGAAGGAACCTCCAAGTCATTTCTGCAAGAAGTGAGTACCGGATACCATGACCAGTATTAGAGGGGCCCTGCCTCCAGCCAGGTGGAGGAAAGGGACAACCGGGTTTATTGGACAGTGTGGATTCGATGTCCTGGCACATCAGACCCACAGGAGTATAAGGCTCTAGTGGACACGGGTGCACAGTGCACCCTCATACCATCAAGCTATAGAGGGGCAGAACCCATTTGTATTTCTGGGGTCACAGGGGGATCCCAAGAGTTGACTGTATTGGAGGCTGAAGTGAGCCTAACTGGGAATGAGTGGCAAAAGGATCCCATTGTGACTGGCCCAGAGGCTCCATGCATCCTTGGCATAGTTTACCTCAGGAGAGGGTATTTTAAGGACCCAAAGGGGTATCGGTGGGCCTTTGGCATAGCTGCCTTGGAGACGGAGGAAGTTCAACAGTTGTCTACCTTGCCTGGTCTCTCGGAGGACCCTTCTGTTGTGGGGTTGTTGAGGGTCGAAGAACAGCAGGTGCTGATTGCTACCACAACGGTGCATCGGTGGCAATATCGCACTAACCAAGACTCTGATTCCCATCCATAAGCTGATTCGTCAACTAGAGGTTCAAGGAGTGATCAGCAAGACTCGCTCACCCTTTAACAGTCCCATATGGCCGGGGAGAAAATCTAATGGAGAGTGGAGGCTAACTGTAGACTATTGTGGCCTGAATGAAGTCACGCCACCGCTGAGCGCTGCTGTGCCGGACATGCTAGAACTCCAGTATGAACTGGAGTCCAAGGCAGCCAAGTGGCATGCCACGATTGATATAGCGAATGCATTTTTCTCAGTCCCTTTGGCAGCAGAGTGCAGGCCACAGTTTGCTTTCACTTGGAGGGGCATCCAGTACACCTGGAATCGATTGCCCCAGGGGTGGAAACACAGCCCCACCATTTGCCATGGACTGATCCAGACCGCACTGGAACAGGGTGAAGCTCCAGAACATCGGCAGTACATTGATGACATCATCGTATGGGGAAACACAGCAGAAGTTTTTGAGAAAGGGGATAAAATAGTCCGAATCCTTCTGAAAGCTGGTTTTGCCATAAAACGAAGTAAGGTCAAGGGACCTGCCCAGGAGATCCAGTTCTTAGGAATAAAATGGCAAGATGGATGCCGCCAAATCCCAATGGATGTGATCAACAAAATAGCAGCTATGTCTCCACCAACTAGCGAAAAGGAAACACAAGCTTTCTTAGGCATTGTGGGTTTTTGGAGGATGCATATCCCAGATTACAGTCTGATTGTAAGCCCTCTGTATCAAGTAACCCGGAAGACGAACAATTTTAAATGGGGTCCTGAGCAACGACAAGCTTTTGAACAAATCAAACAGGAAATAGTCCATGCAGTGGCCCTGGGGCCAGTCCGGGCAGGACAAGATGTTAAAAACGTGCTCTACACCGCAGCCGGGGAGAATGGCCCTACCTGGAGCCTCTGGCAGAAGGCACCAGGGGAGACCCGAGGTCGACCCCTAGGGTTTTGGAGTCAGAGATACAGAGGATCCAAAGCCCACTACACTCCAACAGAAAAGGAGATATTGGCAGCATATGAAGGGGTTTGAGCTGCTTCGGAAGTGGTTGGTACAGAAGCGCAGCTCCTCTTAGCACCTCGACTGCCGGTGCTGGGCTGGATGTTCAAAGAAAGGGTCCCCACCACACATCATGCAACTGATGCTACATGGAGTAAGTGGATTGCACTGATCACACAGCGAACTCGAATGGGAAACCCCAGTCGCCCAGGAATTCTGGAAGTGATCATGGACTGGCCAGAAGGCAAGGATTTTGGAATGTCACCAGAGGAGGAGGTGACGCGTGCGGAAGAGGCCCCACCATATAATAAACTGCCAGAAAATGAGAAGAAATATGCCCTGTTCACTGATGGGTCCTGCCGGATTGTGGGAAAGCATCGAAAGTGGAAGGCTGCTGTGTGGAGTCCTGCACGACAAGTTGCAGAAGCCAGTGAAGGACAAGGTGAATCGAGCCAGGTTGCAGAGGTGAAAGCCATTCAGCTGGCTTTGGACATTGCCGAGCGAGTAAAATGGCCAGTACTTTATCTCTACACTGACTCATGGATGGTGGCAAATGTTCTGTGGGGGTGGTTCCAGCAGTGGAAGCAGGGCAACTGGCAGCGCAGAGGCAAACCCATCTGGGCTGCTAAACTATGGCAAGATATTGCTGCCCGGATAGAGAATCTGGTTGTGAAAGGACGCCACGTAGATGCCCACGTACTGAAGAATTGGGCCACGGAGGAACATCAGAACAACCAGCAGGTGGATCGGGCTGCCAGGATTGAAGTGGCTCAGTGGATCTGGACTGGCAACGTAAGGGTGAACTATTCATAGCTCGGTGGGCCCATGAGACCTCAGGCCATCAAGGAAGAGATGCGACATATAGATGGGCTCGTGACCGAGGGGTGGACTTGACCATGGACACTGTTGCACAGGTCATTCATGAATGTGAGACATGCGCTGCAATCAAGCAAGCCAAGCGTTTGAAGCCTCTTTGGTATGGAGGACGATGGTTGAAATATAAATATGGGGAGGCCTGGCAGATTGATTGTATCACACTGCCACAAACCCGTCAAGGCAAGCGCCATGTGCTCACAGTGGTGGAAGCAACCACTGGATGGCTGGAAACATACCCTGTGCCCCATGCCACTGCCCGGAATACTATCCTGGGCCTTGAAAAGCAAGTCCTGTGATGACATGGCACCCCAGAGAGAATTGAGTCGGACAATGGGACTCATTTCCGAAACAGCCTCCTAGACACCTGGGCCAAAGAGCATGGCATTGAGTGGGTATATCACATCCCCTATCACGCACCAGCCTCTGGGGAGATAGAACGGTACAATGGACTGTTAAAAACTACACTGAAAGCAATGGGTGGTGGGACCTTAAAACATTGGGATGCACATTTAGCAAAGGCTACCTGGCTAGTTAATACCAGGGGATCTACCAATCGGGCTGGCCCTGCCCAGTCAAAACTTCCGCGTACTATAGAAGGGGATAAGGTCCCCGTAGTGCATGGGAAGAATATGTTAGGGAAGACAGTCTGGGTTAGTCCTGCCTCAGGCAAAGGCAAACCCATCCGTGGGATTGCTTTTGCCCAAGGACCTGGGTGCACTTGGTGGGTAATGCGGAAGGATGGGGAAGTCCGATGTGTACCTCATGGGGACTTGATTTTGGGGGAGAATAGCCAGTGAATCAAATTGTATGTTACACTGTCACTGTATGTCCTCGTTACTATAATTGCTATTGGCTGTACTGCAGTAAGAATCACCCAAATTAAGGACAGATGGACTTTGATGAAGAATTGAGTATAGCAAAGTGGTGATGGGATCAGAGCTGATGCCCAGCAACTTCCTCAAGATCTGCATCTTCGGCCCATGGACTGTGTGCATGAGCTACGCTGGGTACACCAGTCACATGTTCCAAAAACTGTAAGATCTGGGCATGGCAAAAATGGTATGGAATAAGGGGTGGATAATGTCCTGGTTCTGGCAAGGACAGGGTTAAGTATTCCATGCCATGTGAGCCACGCCCACCCTGAGATTAAAAGGAGGGAGGGGGCAGGCAGGCAGTTGGGTTTGGAGCTGGCTGGTGCCTCCTGTGTCTGGAGTGGTGGTTCTGTAATCCCGTTTGTATATTTCTCTGTTGGTGTTATTGTTGTTGTTTTTCTTGTTCCCTTTGCTGTTCTGTTAAACTGCCTTTGTCTCAACCCAAGAGTTTTGCCTTTTTCTTCTGATCCTTCCCGTACCGGGAAGTGCTGAGCAAGCGACACGTGGTTCTTTGTTGCCATCTGAGGCCAAACCACGACAGTAATTAAACAGTAATTTGACAGTCATTTAAATGAAGACTTAAATGATAATTAGATGGCGGTCAAACACTCTACTGCTTACTACACTTCTAATAATTAAGCTATAGCTGGATATATAGATGTTGCTAGCATACAATATACTTTTAGGCCTAATGTAAAATGTTATTTACCTTGTTATAGATATCAGATGCCAGGTAAGGGATCTCTCAACCTCGAGGTATAAACTTTAAAGGCGGCCCTGCTCAAGTGGGAGATCACTGCCACGCAGCTTGCTGCAGTACAGCCCGTTGCTGCTCAATGGGCTCGAGGGGGCTACAGATATAGCATCAAGTGATTGATGCATAGTCAAACCCCCCTTTGGTGTATGTGCAGGTGTGCAGCTGTTGTAGTTGTAGTTTTGTCTAGTCCCAGCTCAGGCTGGTACTATTAGTTCCTGATGAGACATGTCCTAGATTCCTTAGTTCCTGAGAAGATACAGCCTAGCACAATGCTCAAGGTTTGCACAGCAAGGCTGATTTAAGTCAGGTCTACTTGTTGGTGATGCCTAAATCAAAGTACTGTTCACTCAGAGCGGGTGCATCCATCACACTGAGGGTTTATTGTACTGGCAGAAGTGCAAGAGCACAAAGGACATTACCCTGACAGCTTGCTTGTATCATCCAGTTGTTGCATTTTTGTCACAACTTACACTGTTTACTTTTCAGAGACAGAAGCTGCCTTGTTGTTACATTTCTTGCACAGAGCTTAGCACAGTGAGTTCCCAGGTTTGGTCCAGTAAACCAAGGCCTGTAAGCAATTATATAAAATATGATTCTATTGCAGCCATAGAGCCTTTGGTACTGTGAATCATGCAAATTTGTTGATTCAGTTCTCACCTCTTTATGAAAGGTATAGCAGTATTGCAGTAGAAATAATGCATTCCTTGCTCTGTTCTTCAAAGTTGTATTGGGCAATGGTTATAGCTGTAAGAGGTTTTTTCATGCATGTTTTTTGACTGTACTCTTCTGTCCCACATCCATATGTAGTTTGTGGGCAAGTTAGCAATGTCTGAAGGTGCAGCATAGGTGGCCTCTTCCATTACCATGTTTTTTGGCTTATGTCAAGCAAATTCACAGTAGATTGGTTTGGGAATCCTCTTGCACTTGTGTTCTCTGGGGACATTAGAGTTCAAAAGTTTAATCTTTCATCTGGAAAAGAACATGTGACTCTCATGTAGTTTTGCATTTGTGAGCTTACTACCATCCTATCTATGGAGAAGGGGTGAGGGGAGATGTTACATCCCACTCTCAGGAAAGAGGAGGGGTAAGTGACTTCAGATTCATAAATTCCCAACAGCGCAGACTAAGGTGAGATAAATCTCAAGGTCCATATAGAAACATTTATTAGCTGTCCAAAATGATTAGTATAGGTCTTAACAAGTCCACAATAATTGGTTAGGTATATGATAAATTATGGCAAGTGGTAAGGTATGCATTGTGTTACTTAACAACAGGTATAGGACAATGTATGGCAAACAGTACTTAAGGTCGTTACTTAACAACTCTTACTGTTACTTAACAATTCTAAGAGAAAAGAAAAACTGAGGGATAGAGAAAGGAAAAGACAAAGACAGAGATAAAGAGATCACCGTTCCTAGTTCCAGCATCTTTTTCAGGGAATCTTCCCAGGCATAATCATCTTCTTCCTTGAAAAAAATCTTCCCAGGTACGGTCTTCTTTCTTGGGAAGAACCTTCCCAAGCACTATCTTCTTTGTCTCTCCCCCAGGGCACTTATTTTCCCCTTTTATGTTTGCTGAATTAGCATGCTCCACCCCCCTTGCTGAGGACAGCCTCATCTCAGGTTTCTCCCTTCTCTCAGGTGACATGTAGCATGATTTGGGTGGAGAGACGAGTGCCATAGTCATACATGTTTAGCATGATCTCTATAATCTTCATTAGCATATGCAGGGATGTGCGCTTTCATATGCATTTCGCGGATAATGAAGCAAAGGTCACTCATCGGACACAATGGCCTTGAGAACTGAGACCTAGCAAGCTCACCACGCGAGTGGCAGAACTATCCTGTCTTCACAAGACAGTTCTCCCACACTTTCAGGTGCCAGAAGTGTTAGCCTTATCAGTTCTTTGAAGGCCAGGCCTGCATTATTTATTTCCTTGTGGGTGTTTGAGGCATTCCATTGAAGGCTTGGAGGGCCTTCTGCCCCTTGTCAGGGAATTTACGGTCCGTTTCTTACAGGAGGAAGAACATAAATATTAAAATAGGTCTTTTTCTTCTGCCATTTCTTCTAGCTGGAAGAGCTGATTCTTTTATGTAAGATTTTGTTTGTTTGTTTGTAAGAGCATGAATAATCAGGAAAGGCTTTTTGAAAATGTTTCACATTTATGCTTGAGCCCCCAAGACTTGGTTCCACTGAGACAAGAGTGATCAGGTTCTTCTTTTATTTAATTCATAACTTTCCTAGCTCTTTTCTACTTCTTGCTCCAAACAAGCATTAGCATCAAACCAAAAATCTAATGACCTGAATTGTTGAACCATACACAGTATGCCATGAAAAAAATGTAATATTTCTTTTTTGTCCTCTACAAAATGGTGTTCTCTTCTGTGTTTACAAAGATCAAGTATAATCCTGGCCAGTACTGAGGGAATGACATAATGCCAGTTTGGCCCTGTTTTGCTTATTTGTTGTTGTAATGTTGTAATATATGGCATCTGAGAGAAGAGGAAATTACTTTAATCCTTCATGGAAGCACTCTTCGTTATTGTGTTGTGCCCGCGGTCCCTGCTTGCGTGCCTCTGCCTGGGTGTTGCTTTGGAGATTCCCTGGTTTGTGAGATATCGAGATTAAACTTGTTCTTTGACTTTCATCCATGGTCTTGTGGTTGTTCCTGCGTCCTGCCTGCATCAGCTCACACACCAAGGAACAAAAGAAAGTTTTAAGCTTCTTGAGTATGTTCATAAACAGGGAGCACTCAAATGATGTAGAAAATAGCCTTTTGAATTTTAGTTTATAAATGTCAGTTGACAGGACCGGAGCCAGTTTTGTTCTTGGTGAACTCATCATTCACCAGAGCTGGGAGCTGGGATTGTTTAGCCTAGAGAAAAGGAGGCTGAGGGGAGACCTTATCATTCTCTACAACTACCTGAAAGGAGATTGTAGCGAGGTGGGGGTTGGTCTCTTCTCCCAAGTAACAGGCAATAGGGCAAGAGGAAATGGCCTCAAGTTGTGCCAGGGGAGGTTTAGACTGGATATTAGGAAAAATTTTTACACTGAAAGCATTATTAAGCATTGGAACAGGCTGCCCAGGGAAGTGGTTGAGTCACCATTCCTGGAGGTATTTAACAGACAGGCAGACATAGTGCTTAGAGATATGGTTTAGTGATGGTTTTTGTCAGAGCTAGGTTGATGGTTGGACTAGATGATCTGAAAGGTCCCTTCCAACCTAGGCAATTCTACGATTCTATGATTCTGTTTTCTTGATGTTATGTTCCAAAGCAAACATCTAACAGGGTAACAGTAAAAGTAACTTTTGCATTATCATTAAATTATGTTATTGCTTTGTGCCTTTGTCAGAATGGTATTTGGTCATAGCCATGATGGTCTAAGGACTAAGATGAGACATGACTTGCTGGAAGAAGTAATATCTTTTATTAAATATCTGGTATGTTAAGAAGAAATGACCAAACTTTCAGGCAATTAAGCCTCATTTCCAGGTTTGTGCACCCAAAAACTTGTCTAATTTTTCCAACTATATCAGACTAATAATGTCTACCAGCAAACCACATCCTGCTTTGTTAAAATTAGTTTCTGTTTGTCAAAACAAAGAAAGAATCCTGAGTTTGCAGTGAACAAAATTTTTAATGGAATTTTGCTACCCTAAATTACTTCACTTTTCCCCGATTTTCTTTTTCTTACTGTACTCATATGGCATTACACCTATCTCAGTTGTTGTATGTGTAAATTAATTAAATATCTTGATCAGAGGCAAGTTCTTAGAGTTTCTTAATCAATGCTCTCTTCTCAAAGACTGCATGCATAATATTACTTTGTAACATGTAGGCTTACTCCAGTTACCATTTAAACCAACTAAAATCTTTTCATTCCTTTTGGTCTGATCCCACTTCTGCCATATGTCCACATGTATTTCTTAAACTCATTTGTGGAACACATTTTGAACTTTGATAAAGCATATGTTTGTCCATGGCTTTGTATTTGTTTAGCCATATTTATATTCTACATTTTGTAGTTTAGTCATATTTATATTCTACATTGACATATCCATTTAAAACAACACACTATATCATATATTGATTTTTGCTTTTTTCCTGACTGATGCAATTTAGTGTCATCTTTCTGGTTTGGAGGTATACGTATGTCGTGGTTTGGGCTGGACTGGCAAATGACAGATGCTCTCCCCTACCTCTCTCTCTCCAAGGAGAGGAGGAAGAGAGATAAAGAGATTTATGAGTTTAGAAGGAACTAAACTACTTTAATGAAATATTATTAATAAAATAAAAAGAAAATAATGAAATAGATACAATATATGCAAAACCGTATCAAGCTCCCAGGATGACAATCACATCACCATCACCGGCAGGCACTGGGGAAGTCCCAGATTGGACTCAACAATGGATGGGAACTGGATTCCGGATCTGGAGTCAGGAATGCTCAGTGAAGGAGTTCATTTGGAGTTAGTACTACTGATTATGACAAACTCACATGTTCAAAAATTATTTGCTGATGTGATTATTTTTGAAATAATACAAACTAGTTTGGGGGAAACTATTATTCATGCTAATGAAAGAAGGCAGAAATGCTGAGTCCAACAACAACTGACTGACTTCTGAGTTGTTAAATTGGAAACAGTCTGTTGCCTCTTATCGAGAAAACCCAGAAGGAATGTTTGGCATGTTGTTTGTGGGCCAGTCGTCTCAGGATATAGGAAGGGAGTTGCAGAGGGAGGAGGTAGCAGTGGAAGAGACAGAGGGAGTCCTAGGGCAGAACTGGAATACAGAGTATGAAGAGGCCCTCCTTTGAGTGTAAATCAATGTGCCTTCTGTAAACAGGAAGGACACTGGAAGAAGGAATGCCCAAACCAAAAGGGGCCAGAGGAACAAGATCATATAGGGAATGCTAACCTTATTATGCTAGAGGATTTGGATAATGAATCAAGGGGACTGGAAGAAAATTGACAGCAGGGACACACACTCTGTCATAAGTAGCTGTAAGGGACCCTTGAGTAAAGCTAAAATAAGCATTGTTGGTGCAACAAGAAAAAAGACTTTAAGGCTGTTTTTACAGCCTATGAAATGTTCAATTGGAGATACTAAATTAGTTCATGAGTTCCTCTATGTGCCAGAATGCCCCCTCCCCTTGCTTGGACAGGATTTACTTTGTAAACTGAATACACAACTAACCTTTACTGAAGACTCTGTTCAGTTACATATTCCTCCAGAAGCTGCTGGGAAAGCCAAGATATGTTTGTTAACCCAAAAGGATCCTAATGAAGAAATGTATATTCTAGAGGAAATATTGAACACAGTCATACCTCTGGTGCAGGCATTGAAGATACCAGGACGAACGAAGAATGTGACTCCGGTAAAAATGGGACTGAAACCAGGAGCTCAACTAGTAAGGAAAAAACAGTACCCCATTAAGTTAGAGGCCTGAAAAGGATTAGAACCTATGATAAGCTCCTTTTTAAAACATGGACTGTTATGGGAGTGTCAATCGGAATTTAATACTCCAATTTTACCTGTAAAGAAACCCCATTCTTCGGAATATAGACTGGTACAGGACTTAGGAGAAATTAATGCGAGGATGGTAGATGTCCATCCTGTGGTTCCGAATCCATACACCCTCCTTGCAACAATCCTTAACAGTAATACTTATTTTACAGTATTGGATTTAAAGGATGCTGCCTTCTGCATATCTGTGGATGAACAGAGCCAGACCATCTTTGCCTTTGAGTTGGAGAATCCAACTACCAGATGGAAGACACAACTCTGCTGGACTGTCCTTCCCCAAGGATTTAAGAACAGCCCCACCTTGTTTGGTAACATACTAGCCAAAGAGCTAGAACAATGGCAAAATGATCATGAATGTGTAGATGATTTACTGATTGGTTTCGACAGTTATGAGGCATGTTTGGAAGGTACCATCAGTTTGCTTAACTTTCTGGGCCTGGCAGGATATCGAGTTTCTAAGAAGAAAGCTCAGATTGGGAAGGAAAAGGTCCAATACATGGGGTTTGCTGCTCTAAATCCTGCTACCCTGCTTCCGATTCCTGAATCCGGTGAACTACACTGTGATCGTCTAACCACTATCAAACAAGTGTATTCTAGTAGGCCTGACCTGTGATATGAATCCCTGCCAGATGCAGAACTGGAGATATTCACTGATGGGAGCAGCTTTATGTTGGAAGGATGCCAAAAAGCTGGATATGCAGTGGTAACACCTACTTGCACCTTAGAAGCTAAATCTTTGCCTAGTAATACATCTGCTCAGAAGGCAAAATAGATTACACTAACATGAGCTTTAGAGCTCAGCAAGGGAAAAAGAGTTAACATTTACACAAATTCTAAATATGCATTTGGAGTAGTGCATGCACACGGGGCAATGTGGAAAGAAAGAGGACTGTTAAGTTCACAAGGGACACCAATTAAATACAAAATTTGAAGGAGCTCTAATTCCAGAACCTCATTTAGAATTATCACCCCCGCAATACACTGAGAAGGAAAATCAATTGGCAGACCAATTAGATTGTTCCAAAAATGATCAGGGTTGGTGGGTAACACTGCTGAAACAATTATTAATCTCTGAAAAGATGACAGAAGTTCTACTCAAGAGACTGCACCAAGAAACACACTCAGGAGCAGATGCATTGGTGTTAACTGCCAAAAGATACGTCGTTGGACCAAGAATTAAAAGCTTAGCAGATATAATAGTCAAAAAGTGCACTACATGTTGTGCAAATAACCCAAAAATTGCAAAGAAGATCACGGGAGGAGTTGTAAACCAAGGGGTAACTCCCGGGGAATACTGGCAAATAGATTTTACAGAATTGCCAAGGTGTAACCTATATAAATATTTATTGGTAATGGTAGATACCTTTTCTGGTTGGCCAGAGGCTTTCTGCTGTTGTACCAACAAAGCAAGGGAAGTAATTAGAATCTTATTGAAAGAAATCATCCCTAGGTTTGGTGTCCCAGAAGGTATATCCTCAGATAATGGACCCCATTTTATTGCAGAAATAGTACAGGGAGTTTCTAGATTTCCAGACATTAAATGGGATTTACATACTCCCTGGAGACCACAGTCTAGTGGGAAAGTAGAAAAGATGAAACCCCTGAAACTGTACTTGTATATATTGGGAAAGGATATATTTGTATGAGAACCCTTTGTGATTTTATATTTGTAGATAACATTACTGTAGATACAAGCAATCACTTAAATATTTGTGTTTGTAACTTTACTGAAATTATGGGATGTGACTTTAATTATTCATCTCCTGTTACATCTTATTAATTGTTACAATCTAATTACACATTGAGTCAAGATTTATTGCCTACTCCCATCAGAATTAATCTTGCATCCTTGAGGAGACTGCTGCAGCATGGTGACCTGTGTTGGCTGCTGGAACACATCCAAAATGGTGGATGCAAGACTCTAATAACCATTTGTCATGACATGGAGGAGATACACATGAAAGGGGAAGAAATGTTAAAAACTTAATATCACGACCTTTATACTACTC
This sequence comes from Fratercula arctica, assembly GCA_947846985.1. NCBI lineage: Eukaryota > Metazoa > Chordata > Aves > Charadriiformes > Alcidae > Fratercula > Fratercula arctica. The sequence continues at coordinate 21,499,225 of CANTUZ010000025.1, read as the reverse complement.
ATTACTTACACAGCTGTAAAGGTGAAAGGCATGTATTCATGGATACACTTTACCCGCGTGAAGAAAGCTCCACAGGAGGAGTGGATCTCTGAAGAAACAGGAACACTGAAGCTGAAACTCTCTCGATCTCAATGAATTGCAGCTGGGACTCTGAAAAGTCATATATTGAGCTAAATTGTACACAAAGCTTAGTATCCTTGTATTGTATTCTAATAATTGTTCTTATACCTTTGTTAGTGTATTTGTGTAGATATACAGATTTCTTTTGTACAAGAAATGAAGGAACTAAAAGGGTTGATACTCCTCTGTTGCTTTTGCATAAAATTAGGTAACCCTAACTTATCTTACAGGGAACCAGGAAATCCAAAGGAAAGAATTTGCATTTCGATTTACGTAATTGTGGTGCTTCCCAAAGTTAAGAATGCTAAAACTGGCTTGTTCCTAAAGGAAAAAGTTGGTATTGGATATGTGGAACTAAAACTAGAAAAGCCTTGCCCCCCATCCCCAACTGGTCAGGGCCCTGGGGGCAGTTGTAAAAAACTGGAAATGAAACTTTTGATGCTGTTGTAGTTTGGCCTCAGATGGCAACAAAGAACCGCGTGTCGCTCGCTCAGCGCTTGCCAATACGGGAAGGATCAAAAGAAAAAGGCAAAACTCTTGGGTTGAGACAAAGGCAGTTTAACAGAACAGCAAAGGGAACAAGAAAAACAACAACAATAACACCGACAGAGAAATATACAAACGGGATTACGGAACCGCCGCTCCCCCGCCGGTCCGGACCCAGGAGACACCAGCCCGCTCCAAACCCGACTGCCTGCCTGCCCCCTCCCTCCTTTTAATCTCAGGGTGGGCATGGCTCACATGGCATGGAATACTTAACCCTGTCCCTACCAGAACCAGGACATTATCCACCCCTTATTCCATACCATTTTTGCCACGCCCAGATCTTACAGTTTTTGGAACATGTGACTGTATACACGGCGTAGCTCATGCACACAGTCCATGGGCCGAAGATGCAGACCTTGAGGAAGTTGCTGGGCGTCAGCTCTGATCCCATCACCACTTTGCTATACTCAACTGTTCATCAAAGTCCATCTGTCCATAATTTGGGTGATTCTTACTGCAGTACAGCCAATAGCAATTATAGTAACGAGGACATACAGTGACAGTGTAACATACAATTTGATTCACTGGCTATTCTCCCCCAAAATCAAGTCCCCATGAGGTACACATCGGACTTCCCCATCCTTCCGCATTACCCACCAAGTGCACCCAGGTCCTTGGGCAAAAGCAATCCCACGGATAGGTTTGCCTTTGCCTGAGGCAGGACTAACCCAGACTGTCTTCCCTAACATATTCTTCCCATGCACTACGGGGACCTTATCCCCTTCTACAGTACGTGGAAGTTTTGACTGGGCAGGGCCAGCCCGATTGGTAGATCCCCTGGTATTAACTAGCCAGGTAGCCTTTGCTAAATGTGCATCCCAATGTTTTAAGGTCCCACCACCCATTGCTTTCAGTGTAGTTTTTAACAGTCCATTGTACCGTTCTATCTCCCCAGAGGCTGGTGCGTGATAGGGGATGTGATGCCATGCTCTTTGGCCCAGGTGTCTAGGAGGCTGTTTTGGAAATGAGTCCCATTGTCCGACTCAATTCTCTCTGGGGTCCCATGTCGCCACAGGACTTGCTTTTCAAGGCCCAGGATAGTATTCCAGGCAGTGGCATGGGGCACAGGGTATGTTTCCAGCCATCCAGTGGTTGCTTCCACCATTGTAAGCACATAGCGCTTGCCTTGACGGGTTTGTGGCAGTGTGATATAATCAATCTGCTAGGCCTCCCCATATTTATATTTCAACCATCGTCCTCCATACCAAAGAGGCTTCAAACGCTTGGCTTGCTTGATTGCAGCACGTGTCTCACATTCACGGATGACCTGTGCAATAGTGTCCATGGTCAAGTCCACCCCTCGGTCACGAGCCCATCTATACGTCGCATCTCTTCCTTGGTGGCCTGAGGTCTCATGGGCCCACCGAGCTATGAATAGTTCACCCTTACGTTGCCAATCCAGATCCACTGAGCCACTTCAATCCTGGCAGCCCGATCCACCTGCTGGTTGTTCTGATGTTCCTCCGTGGCCCAATTCTTCAGTACGTGGGCATCTACGTGGCGTCCTTTCACAACCAGATTCTCTATCCAGGCAGCAATATCTTGCCATAGTTCAGCAGCCCAGATGGGTTTGCCTCTGCGCTGCCAGTTGCCCTGCTTCCACTGCTGGAACCACCCCCACAGAGCATTTGCCACCATCCATGAATCAGTGTAGAGATAAAGTACTGGCCATTTTTCTCGCTCAGCAATGTCCAAAGCCAGCTGAATGGCTTTCACCTCTGCAAACTGGCTCGATTCACCTTGTCCTTCACTGGCTTCTGCAACTTGTCGTGCAGGACTCCACACAGCAGCCTTCCACTTTCGATGCTTTCCCACAATCTGGCAGGACCCATCAGTGAACAGGGCATATTTCTCCTCATTTTCCGGCAGTTTATTATATGGTGGGGCCTCTTCCGCATGCATCACCTCCTCCTCTGGTGACATTCCAAAATCCTTGCCTTCTGGCCAGTCCATGATCACTTCCAGAATTCCTGGGCGACTGGGGTTTCCCATTCGAGTTCGCTGTGTGATCAGTGCAATCCACTTCCTCCATGTAGCATCAGTTGCATGATGTGTGGTAGGGACCCTTTCTTTGAACATCCAGCCCAGCACCAGCAGTCGAGGTGCTAAGAGGAGCTGTGCTTCTGTACCAACCACTTCCGAAGCAGCTCAAACCCCTTCATATGCTGCCAATATCTCTTTTTCTGTTGGAGTGTAGCGCGCTTCGGATCCTCTGTATCCCCGACTCCAAAACCCTAGGGGTCGACCTCGGGTCTCCCCTGGTGCCTTCTGCCAGAGGCTCCAGGTAGGGCCATTCTCCCTGGCTGCAGTGTAGAGCACATTTTTAACATCTTGTCCTGCCCGGACTGGCCCCAGGGCCACTGCATGGACTATTTCCTGTTTGATTTGTTCAAAAGCTTGTCGTTGCTCAGGACCCCATTTAAAATTGTTCATCTTCCGGGTTACTTGATACAGAGGGCTTTCAATCAGACTGTAATCTGGGATATGCATCCTCCAAAAACCCACAATGCCTAAGAAAGCTTGTGTTTCCTTTTTGCTAGTTGGTGGAGACATAGCTGCTATTTTGTTGATCACATCCATTGGGATTTGGCGGCGTCCATCTTGCCATTTCATTCCTAAGAACTGGATCTCCTGTGCAGGTCCCTTGACCTTAATTCGTTTTATGGCAAAACCAGCTTTCAGAAGGATTCGGACTATTTTATCCCCTTTCTCAAAAACTTCTTCTGCTGTGTTTCCCCATACAATGATGTCATCAATGTATTGCCGATGTTCTGGAGCTTCACCCTGTTCCAGTGCAGTCTGGATCAGTCCATGGCAAATGGTGGGGCTGTGTTTCCACCCCTGGGGCAATCGATTCCAGGTGTACTGGATGCCCCTCCAAGTGAAAGCAAACTGTGGCCTGCACTCTGCTGCCAAAGGGATTGAGAAAAATGCATTCGCTATATCAATCGTGGCATACCACTTGGCTGCCTTGGACTCCAGTTCATACTGGAGTTCTAGCATGTCCGGCACAGCAGCGCTCAGCGGTGGCGTGACTTCATTCAGGCCACAATAGTCTACAGTTAGCCTCCACTCTCCATTAGATTTTCGCACCAGGCATATTGGACTGTTAAAAGGCGAGCGAGTCTTGCTGATCACTCCTTGAACTTCTAGTTGACGAATCAGCTTATGGATGGGAATCAGAGAGTCTTGGTTAGTGCGATATTGCCGCCGATGCACCGTTGTGGTAGCAATCGGCACCTGCTGTTCTTCAACCCTCAACAACCCCACAACAGAAGGGTCCTCCGAGAGACCAGGCAAGGCAGACAACTGTTGAACTTCCTCCGTCTCCAAGGCAGCTATGCCAAAGGCCCACCGATACCCCTTTGGGTCCTTAAAATACCCTCTCCTGAGGTAATCTATACCAAGGATGCATGGAGCCTCTGGGCCAGTCACAATGGGATGCTTTTGCCACTCATTCCCAGTTAGGCTCACTTCAGCCTCCAATACAGTCAGCTCTTGGGATCCCCCTGTCACCCCAGAAAAACAAATGGGTTCTGCCCCTCTATAGCTTGATGGTATTAGGGTGCACTGTGCGCCTGTGTCCACTAGAGCCTTATACTCCTGTGGGTCTGATGTGCCAGGCCATCGAATCCACACTGTCCAATAAACCCGGTTGTCCCTTTCCTCCACCTGGCTGGAGGCAGGGCCCCTCTAATACTGGTCATGGTATCCGGTACTCACTTCTTGCAGAAATGACTTGGAGGTTCCTTCAAGAGGATCAGAAGCAAGATCAGGCCTTATGCTCTGTCTGGGGAACTGCCCGCTGGAAACTGGGGCGGCACTTTTCCTGGAGGGATCCCCTTTTGTGGTTGTCCTTCCTTGCAACTCCTGTACCCGCGTCCGCAGGATCCAAGTAGGTTGTCCATCCCACTTCCTCATGTCCTCCCCGTGGTCTTGCAGGTAGAACCACAGGGTGCCTCGTGGTGTGTACCCTTTGTACTCTCTCTCTTGAGTGGGGAAACGCCTGCTCCTAATAGCTGAGATGCTGGCCCTTACAGGTGGGGAGTAGGACATATTCTCTTCAAGTTGCTGGACCTTCCGGGACAGTTTCTCCACAGCTGAGACAAGGGGGGAAGAGAGGCTTTCTTCATATCGCCGGAGCCGGCCAGCCACCTCATCCACCATTGGTCCTTCTTCACCCTTCCATTCCATTACTGCCAGTGAGTTGGCATATGACGATGGTGCGCTCCGTACAAACTTCCGCCACATGGGCCTTGTGCAGTGCACCTCATCAGGGTCCGTGGGCAAGTCTGCATTGTCCAAGTCATAATAAATCATCTCCCACACGGCTAATTCTCTCAGGTACTGGATACCTCTTTCCATGGTGGTCCACTTGCTTGGTTGACCTACACCATCTTCACTGAAGGGGTACCTCTCCCTCACGCCTGACAGGAGTCGTTTCCAGAGGCTGAGGGCTTGGGTCTTCTTCCCAATTGCCTTGTCAATGCCACCTTCCGTAGACAGGGATCCCAACTGCCTGGCTTCCCTACCCTCTAGTTCCGGGTTACTGGCCCCATTATCCCAACACCAAAGCAGCCAGGTGACAATGTGCTCACCTGAAAGTCGGCTAAAATCTTTTCGCGTATCCCACAGCTCACTCAAGGATAGGGATCGGGTAATTATCTCTGGTTCTGCCTCTTCCTCCTGCCCTTGTGATGGCCCTGGTTCATCGTCATCTCTTACTATGCGAACTGATTTCTTTGTGTACTTCTTCTTTTGTATGGGGGCAATGGATACTGGCATGGGTCGGTTCCCTGGTTCAGCAGCAGTGGCTGCCACAGGGGATGCAGTAGCCACAGTGCCCGTCGCAGGGGTCTCAGTAGCCGCAGTGTCTGTCGCAGGGGTCGCAGTAGCCGCAGTGGCCGTCGCAGCAGCGCCTGCCACAGGGGCCGCAGCAGCCGCAGCACCTGCCGCAGGGGCCACAGTGCCTGCTGGTCTGGTCTCTGTCTCTTTCTCCTGAGGGTGCTGCATAGCACTGAGCAGTGCCTGGTAGACACTAGCCAGGGCCCAGCACAGTGCGGTGAGTTGTGCCTCTCTAGAATGGCCACAGCATTTTCCCTTCAGACATTCTACTACTCTATCGGGGTCCTGTAATTGTTCAGGGGTGAAGTCCCAGACCATTGGAGGCGAGAAGTTCTCTAGGTACCTGCCCATGTTCTCCCACATGCCATGCCACCCCTGACTGTCCAGCCTTGGAGCAGATCTCTGGGTGGTAGTCTTAAATAGTCGTTTAACCCTAAACGAGACCTGGAACATATTCAGCAGACATAACACTAGGGACATGCTGGTTTGAGCATCCCAAGGATATTCAAAATTCTCAAAAGCTGTCATACCTGACCCGAAGGAGAAAAGGGAGGCAAAAGAGCTGGGGAAAGTGTCCCCCCCTGTTTCCCCCATAGACTGGGTGTAATTATTAATGAATTCTGAGAGGTGGTGCCCAATGTATGGACAGGACAGCACTACCACATAAACGCCCCAAAATAACCGTCTAACAAGTGATGTTATCATATCATAAGCCGATATTGCACAGGACAGCAAAATGATAATCCTCATCCCCCTCCCAGAAGTAACAAATATCATCACAGGGAGTGCATAAAATACATAGGAATCTACATAACACAGCCATGAGAACAAACTAAGCAACATAGTGACCAGTGACTATTTACCTAACAAATTCGTTTTTTCAAGCTCTAGTTGGATTCTGTCCTTGTCTCAACCCTTCGAGCCCCACGTTGGGCGCCAAAAAGGACTGTCGTGGTTTGGCCTCAGATGGCAACAAAGAACCACGTGTCGCTCGCTCAGCGCTTCCCAATACGGGAAGGATCAGAAGAAAAAGGCAAAACTCTTGGGTTGAGACAAAGGCAGTTTAACAGAACAGCAGAGGGAACAAGAAAAACAACAACAATAACACCAACAGAGAAATATACAAACGCGATTACGGAACCGCCACTCCCCCACCGGTCCAGACCTGGGAGGCACCAGCCCACTCCAAACCCAACTGCCTGCCCCCTCCCTCCTTTTAATCTCAGGGTGGGCGTGGCTCACATGGCATGGAATACTTAACCCTGTCCCTGCCGGAGCCAGGACAGATGCTATCAAAGCAATGCAAAAAGAGCTATCTGAATTGGCTGAAATCACCTTGCCTAGAATGGCTTTCAATATGATGCTAAGTACAGTTTTAAATACTAGTTGCTGTGTATATGTAGATCAGAGTGGCAGAATTTCTACAGACCTAGAAGAAATCTGGAAACAGACTAAAATGCTCCAGATACAGAAGGTTGACACATCTTATTGATTTGAGGAAGCATTTAAATGGTTAACTTCCTGGTTCCCTGATCTGCATCTATGGTTTAAAAAAAAAAAAAATATTATTGATCATTGTAATAATTGTCTTACTCGCTTTTGTATTTATCTACGTAGTAAAACAGTGTTTTTGGAAATGTTGTTCTACAGAAGGGAGACAAAGTTATGAGAAGATAAGACTAATATAAGAGAAACCACATTGAAGTTCCTTTTCTATAGTCTCAAAGGGGGGAATGATGTACTTTAGAAAATGGAATCTTTCACTGAGCAAGAGCAGAGTTGTAAAAAGGTTGCAAGGCCTTGTGAAACAGGACACTTAGTATAAACAATGCATGTCTTGCTAATGAATATACCCTTGAAGAGGAACAAAAGACTGATAAAACGAGAACATCCTACCCCAGGAGGCCCCAAAAGCCAGATAATTGCAAAAAAGCATGAAGTCAGCAAAAGTCAGTTGTAACTAAGGGAAAGGTAAAGGCAGCAAGGGGGAGATCACGACTGCTGACTCAATTAGAGACCAAGCAAGCTTACCCCCTCACTGTACTGGAGCATGTGCGCATCAATTAAAGGATACTGTAACTTTAAATGAAAGCGAGGAACAATACTAACCGATAGAAATTGTTAAGATAAGGTACTAATCAATAATTAAAACTAAAGGTGTGTACTTCTGTGTTTTGAATCGTATAAATGTAGCAAAGATTTTGTGAACTGGTGTGCTAGCTTTGTGGAATACCGCCTAGCACCCATATCTGCGCAAATATGCAATAATAAAATACCTCTGCTCTGTGTATACATTGGTGTCTTGCACACCTGATAAACAACCCCACTTTTGGGAAAACATCATCACTGTGGGCAGCAGGTGCATAGGGCTGCCAGTGCCAGGCAGCGAGCACCCTGAGCCACTGGCAACATTACATGAAGGCCTGAGATCATTGAGGAGCAACATATTACTTATAAGTAAGAAGGAACCACACAGACAGCTATTTCATATGCTACTGCCTACAAATAAAAATTGCTGTCTTGTTTTCATGCAGAAATTTGTACCTTGTCACTACTGATTCTGTATCCAGCCTTATTTACTAAGACCTGATGGGTACTTGTAGCTGATCACAGCCTGTCATCCTACCAGATTTTATGGGGCTGCTTTGTGTGCTATCCAGCTCTCTGACAATTGCCTGGCAATTAAGTGAAAGTCTGCCTGGGAGTTACAGACTCCAAACAAATGAAATGCTTCTTAGCTGTTTTAGGCTGTATTCTGTGCTGATCATAGTTCAGCTGTACCTCTCACAACCAGCTATATTTCTGCTATGTGTGAAGTCCCCAGAGTACTGCAGCAGCGTGCAGTACTTCAAAGGGTACACAGGGATACCACGTCAAAGGGAGGAAAATTGTATTCTATGCTAAAAAAAGCCTAAGAAATGCTCCTGTTATCCACTTGTGACCTGCTCCTGCTCTCATGCTTGTGGATGAGCACAAGAAGCACTCTCGGGCAAACAGAGAGAAGCAAGTACAGGCTGCAGAGGTTTCCTGTGTTACAACAGCAATATTTGAAGTAGCCACCTTGTTAACATTTGGAAATTGGATGTTGTGACTGTTCACTCAACTCCTGCTGAGATTTTTGGCTAACATACAGCTCATGCTAAGGCCTGATGTATGCTGGGAGCAGCACCATTAGGTAAAAGCAAGAGCAACACATAGGCAGGACAGGTGGCCAGAAAGAGCTAAAAAGTCATTATGCAGCCATTATCACCTGCAGATTGCTGTCTTCTGCAGCCATCATCCTTGCATGTTGATTGTCTGGCAGTTTCTTCAGAATCCACTAACTCATGGAAATGGTATAGACCGAACTTCCAAGCTGGAAGGTAAAAATAAGTCAGTTTACCCAAAAAGCTTTTGAAGTGGATCCAACAGCAGCTGGACTGCTGAGACACTCAAGCTTCCCGGTGTGATACAGGGGATGCCTGCATGGGGATGGAGGAACAAGGATGAGCACTCTCATCATTGACTAGGTAACTATTTTGCTCATAGGTGCACGAGTTACAAGTTATGAATTAGAGAGTTAGAAACCTCATGACTTAAGTGATGAATTAGTGACTTCATGTGATAAACTAGTCTGTGCAAAGGGGATTGAGCCCTTGTTTGATGTATTTGTTTTCTTTCTTAATGAGCTCATAAAATAAAGTTTAATTTACAGAGTGCATTGTCCTGTAAATTTGGGAGATCCAAATGGACTGTGACAGATGTGCCCAAATAGAAGGAAAAGGGTGGTTGTGAGGCCAAGGACTCAGATGAAGGGCTGGTGGCTTCCACCCTACCCCTTGTGCCGTGCATCTGCTTGCATGTTATGAGGCAGCTCACGTGAGGCATCACCTTTCAATGTGCCTAGGTGCCAAAAGGAGCAGATAGGCACATTGGAAAACCACTGTCTGAAATCAGTTTGAAGCCACTCTCCCCACAGCAAGTTAGGTGCTTAAAGACCTCTATAATTTCAGCAGCAACCTCCATACCTTGCTACATTCATCTTTTCAATAAGGACAATGATCTTTACATTGCATCTATTTTATTTGCCAAATCTTCTGATGAAGTCATCACACATACTTATGGTATGTGGTGTGAAAAATACGTCCGAATAAAATAGGCCCAGGCAGAATCCTCTGTGAAGCAAGAGGTCTTCCTGAGGCAAGAAGTCCTTTATTTCTGAGGAGAGATAAAGAAGATGACAACCCCAGTATATAGTTCTTAAGAAACATATCTTTAGTTTCAAAAGTGGGCAAGTCTTCTCTGTTACCCATATAAGGTAGTCCAAAAAGCATCTCATAGGGCGAGAGACCTGTATCTTTTCTAGGAGAAGTCTGGATCCTCAACAGTGCTATTGGTAAACATTTAGTCCACGGTAATTTGGTTTCTAAAATCAGTTTTGACAATTGTCTCTTAATGGTCTGGTTCATCCTCTCAACTTTTCTTGATGATGGGGCATGCCAGGGGGTATGAAATTCCCACACTATCCCTAAACTTTCCATAATTCCTTGAAGGATTTTAGAAGTAAAATGACTGCCCTGATCTGAGTTTATATTCTCCACTAACCTGTATCTGGGAATAATTTGTTCTAGTATTATCTTAATTACCCCTGCTGCAGTAGCTGACACCAAGGGGTAGGCTTCCACCCATCCAGTAAGACGGTCCACTAGGACTAAAAGATATTTTAGCCTGCCTATTGGTGGTAGTTCAGTGAAGTCTACCTGTATACTTTGGAATGGTCTCAAGCTGGACTCTCCTCCTCCTGAAGGTTGCTTTCTCAAGGCTTTCTTGTTTACTTTCTTACAAATAATACATCCCTCACAATTTTGTTTGGCTATTGTGTATATGCCAAAGCATCCGTATTTTCTTAATATTAGGTCACACATCGCTTGTGTTCCCCAATGGCTTCCTTGATGTAAAATCGCCATTATCTCTCTCATGGTTTGCTTATTTATCATTTCTCTCCCATCCAGGAGAATCCATTTACCATCTCTTTCTACTGCTCCCAGTTCCATAAGAGCTGCCTTCTCTTTTTCTGTAAATATCAACGGGGTTTTTACTGCTGGCAATTGGGGAATAAGGTTATAGATTCTTACCACTCCTTGTTCTAAAGCTGCCTCCTTAGCTATCTGGTCTGCTAATCTATTCTCCTTCGCTCTTATTGGAGTTACCTGTCTGATGGTCCTTTACATGGATGATAGCAACCTTGCGTGGTACTAATGTGTTTGTTAACACTTGTCTGATTAATTCTTCATGCACCAGTTCTTTTCCTTTACTGTTTATCAATCCTCGTTCTTCCTAAATTTTACCAAAAGTATGTACTACTCTGAAAGCATACCTGGAATCTGTATAAATTGTTCCTTCTTCCTTTCCTAGGAGTTTTATGGCTTGATTTAAGGCATATATTTCGCATGTTTGAGCAGACCACGCACTGGGTAACCTTTCGGACTCCTTCACTTGACTCATCCCATCTACTACTGCATACCCATTACATCTCTTTCCTTCTATTACTCTGGATGAGCCATCTACAAACAAATGGAGACCTGCAAACAAAGGTTCTTCTCTCAAGTCAGGTCGGACTTGAGTCTGATATTCGATTATATCTAGACACTCATGCTCAAGTTTTCCACTATCTGCTCTGACCTCCCCTTTCCATAGAAAGGTTGCAGGGTTCAAACACGAGCTAGTGGTTAAAATCAAATCATCCTTTTCAATCAAAATTGCCTCGTATTTCAATATTCTCAAATCAGTCAACCACTTCCCCACTGTCTGAGTTAAGATGGTCTTTACTTGGTGAGGAGTGCTAATGACCATCATTCCTCCAAAGGGTAAGCTTCCTGCTTTCTTCTACTAATAAAGCAGTAGCGGCTACTGCCTGCACACATTCGGGCCATTCTCAAGAAACTGGGTCTAGGAGCTTTGACAAATATGCTACAGGCTGTCGTTTATCCCCCCATTCTTGAGTTAATATTCCCAATGCAGCTCCCTTGTCTACAGTCACAAACAACTGAAATGGTTTCTCCAAGGATGGTAAAGCTAAAACTGGAGCAGTTATTAGGCTTTGCTTTAGTTCGCGTATCAGATTTTTCTCCTCCTACGTCCATCTTAATACATTTGGTTCATCTACTAGTAATTTAGAATACAGTCCTTTAGTCTTTTGTGCATACCCTTCTATCCACAGCCTGCAGTACCTGGTTAATCCTAGAAACTTTCTCAATTCCTTTTTGGTCCCAGGCAAGGGTAATTCCACTATTCCTTTAATCCTTTCAGGACTTATCTTGTGGCTTCCTTCACTAACCAAATGTCCTAAATATTTCACTTCTGACTCTACATACTGTAGTTTTGGTTTTAAGATTCTTAACCCCTGCTGACCTAAAAAATTTAATAACTCATTGGTGGCTTCTTTTACTTTGCTTTCTTCTTCTCCTGAGATTAACAAAACATCCACATACTAAAGCAAGACTATCCCTTGAGTGGGTTTAAACTGTTCGAGCACTTGCTCCAGCACCTGTCCAAATAGATTAGGAGATTCTGTAAATCCCTGCGGTAGCACTGTCCATCGATATTGTTGCTTTCTCCCTGTATCTGGATCTTCCCATTCAAATGCAAATAGGTCTCTGCTCCCTTCATCTAGTGGACAAGCCCAAAAAGCATCTTTTAAATCCACTACACTAAAACATTTATGCTGATGAGGAATTTTACTCATTAGAGTATGGTTATTCAGGACCACCAGATGTCATGTCTGCACTATTTCATTAATCTTTCTCAAGTCTTGCACTAGGCGATATGAACCATCCGTTTTTCGCACTGGTAGGATCGGGGTGTTAAAAGGAGACATGCAAGGTTCTATTAGCCCATCTTTCACCAACGCCTGAATTACTGGCTGTAGCCCTTTCCTCCCTTTGAGGGGGACTGGGTACTGCTTTTGTTGAATTACTTTATAGTGGGGATTAAGCTTAACTTTGAGGGGAGTTACTTTCAGACCTCCTCGATTTCCTGCACTCACCCATACTTGTGGGTTTATCTCCTTCTTGTTCTGTTCAGTCAGCAATTTCATGGACACAGTTATTTCTCTTTTTGAAGTCTCTATTTCCAATTCTAGGCCTGTGATGAGATCCCTTCCTAGAAGGTTGCTCCCGGCCATGGGTATATACAATAAGGTCTCTATTACCTTTTCGGTTCCACTACCTATAGTCATAGGTTCAAAAACAGGGATAGAGAACCCTTCACCTTTAACCCCCGATACTGTTAACCGCTGCTTTGATAACTTAGTTCCTTGAGGTATAAAGTTAAGAGAAGTCCTGGAAGCTCCTGTATCCACTAGGAAGACTACTTCCTCCTCCTGAGGTCCCATCTTCAGCTTTCTCAAGGGTTCCCGGTGGGGCCTTGAATTGAGGAACCCCTGACCTCCCTATGCAACATCATTGAAATTCATCAGTGACAATATTGTCTCCTCTTTCCTTAAATCGGGGCATTCTTGCTTAAAATGACACACTTTCCCACAGTTATAACATCCTGCCCGGGGGCTCCTGACTGCTGGTAATGGCCAGAATGATCCTCTTCCTCATCTTACATTATTACCTCTGACACCCCTAACGTTCATTCCCTGTCCCTGTGTCCATGTCCCTTTTCCTTGACACATTATGGGCTCCATTCTTTGTTTTACTACTTGATCTACAGTGGAGACCATCATCTTTGCCTTTTGTTTTTGCTTTTCTTCTTCCCTTTTCACGTATACCTTCTCGGCCTCTCTCAATAGGTCTTCTAGGGGTCTTTTGCTCCATCCATTTATTTTTTTGCAGCTTTCTCTGTGTGTCCGGCCAAGCCTTGGTGACTGTCGTGGTTTGGCCTCAGACAGCAACAAAGAACCACGTGCCGCTCTCTCAGGCCTTCCCAATATGGGAAGAATTGGAAGAAAAAGGCAAAATGCTTGGGTTGAGACAAAGGCAATTTAACAGAACAGCAAAGGTAATAAGAAAGCAACAACAATAACATGGATAGAGGAATACACAAACACGATTACGGAATCGCTGCTCCCCACTGCTCACAGACCTGACCCAGGACGCCCCAGCCTGCTCCAAGTAGCGACTTCCTAACCCCTCCCCCGGCAGCTCAGAGTGGGCATGGCTCACATGGCATGGAATACCTGTGTCCCTGCCGGAGCCTGGGGAGAATTAACCCTATCACTGCCGGAACCAGGACATCATCCACACCTTATTCCATACCATCTTTGCCATGCTCAGATCTTACAGGTTCCAAGGAATTGCCATTACTTTCCCCTGTCATATATATAATTACACATACATATTCATGAAGATATAATGCCCTTAGTTTATGGGCCATCCCTCAAAAGTGTCTGGTGAGTTCATTTAACCCATGGCTTTGGGCTCCATCTGTTAGACCAGTCTCTCAGGGCAGGAGAGATGGTGTGTGGTGCTGGCCTGTTGCATGCTGTATTTTCGGAGCTTGCGGCTGGTGTACCCGGTGTGGCTCGTGCACACAGTCCATGGGCTGAAGATGTAGATCTTGAGGAAGCTGCTGGGCGCCAGCTGCTGAGGTCAGTTCTGATCCCATCACCACTTTGCTTTACTCAATTCTTCATCAAAGTCCATCTGTCCTTAATTTAGGTGATTCTTACTGCAGTACAGCTGATAGCAATTATAGTAATGAGGACATACAGTGACAGGGTTACTTAGCAATTAACATCATACAATTTGATTCATTGGCTATTCTCACCCAAAATCAGAGCCCCATGAGGCAGACATCGGACCTCCAAATCCTGCCGCATCACCCCCCAAGTGCACCCAGGTCCTTGGGCAAAAGCAATCCCATGGATGGGTTTGCCTTTGCCTGGAGGCAGGACTAACCCAGACTGTCTTCCCTAACATATTCTTCCCATGCACTACGGGGACCTTATCCCCTTCTACAGTACGTAGAAATTTTGACTGGGCAGGGCCAGCCCGATTGGTAGATCCCCTGGTGTGAACTAGCCAGGTAGCCTTTGCTAAATGTGTATCCCAATGTTTTAAATTCCCACCACCCATGGCTCCCAGTGTAGTTTTTAACAGTCCATTGTATTGTTCTGTCTTCTCAGAGGCTGGTGCGTGACAGGGGATGTGATATACCCACTCAATGCCATGCTCTTTGGCCCAGGTGTCTATGAGGCTGTTTTGGAAATGAGTCCCATTGTCTGACTCAGTTCTCTCTGGGGTCCCATGTCGCCACAGGACTTCCTTTTCAAGGCCCAGGATAGTATTCCGGGCAGTGGCATGGGGCACAGGGTATGTTTCCAGCCATCCAGTGGTTGCTTCCACCACTGTGAGCACATAGCGCTTGCCTTGACGGATTTGTGGCAGTGTGATATAATCAATCTGCCAGGCCTCCCCATATTTACATTTCAGACGTTGTCCTCCATATCAAAGAGGCTTCAAACGCTTGGCTTGCTTGATTGCAGCGCATGTCTCACATTCATGGATGACCTGTGCAATAGTGTCCATGGTCAAGTCCACCCCTCGGTCACGAGCCCATCTATATGTCGCATCTCTTCCTTGGTGGCCTGAGGTGTCATGGGCCCACCGAGCTATGAATAGTTCACCCTTACGTTGCCAATCCAGATCCACTTGAGCCACTTCAATCCTGGCAGCCCGATCCACCTGCTGGTTGTTCTGATGTTCCTCCGTGGCCCGATTCTTTGGTACGTGGGCATCTACGTGGCGTCCTTTCACAACCAGATTCTCTATCCGGGCAGCAATATCTTGCCATAGTTCAGCAGCCCAGATGGGTTTGCCTCTGCGCTGCCAGTTGCCCTGCTTCCACTGCTGGAACCACCCCCACAGAGCATTTGCCACCATCCATGAATCAGTGTAGAGATAAAGTACTGGCCATTTTTCTCGCTCGGCAATGTCCAAAGCCAGCTGAATGGCTTTCCCCTCTGCAAACTGGCTCGATTCACCTTGTCCTTCACTGGCTTCTGCAACTTGTCGTGCAGGACTCCACACAGCAGCCTTCCACTTTCGATGCTTTCCCACAATCCGGCAGGACCCATCAGTGAACAGGGCATATTTCTCCTCATTTTCTGGCAGTTTATTATATGGTGGGGCCTCTTCCGCATGCGTCACCTCCTCCTCTGGTGACATTCCAAAATCCTTGCCTTCTGGCCAGTCCATGATCACTTCCAGAATTCCTGGGCGACTGGGGTTTCCCATTCGAGTTCGCTGTGTGATCAGTGCAATCCACTTGCTCCATGTAGCACCAGTTGCATGATGTGTGGTGGGGACCCTTTCTTTGAACATCCAACCCAGCACCAGCATTCGAGGTGCTAAGAGGAGCTGCGCTTCTGTACCAACCACTTCCGAAGCAGCTCAAACCCCTTCATATGCTGCCAATATCTCCTTTTCTGTTGGAGTGTAGTGGGCTTTGGATCCTCTGTATCTCTGACTCCAAAACCCTAGGGGTCGACCTCGGGTCTCCCCAGGTGCTTTCTGCCAGAGGCTCCAGGTAGGGCCATTCTCCCCGGCTGCGGTGTAGAGCACGTTTTTAACATCTTGTCCTGCCCGGACTGGCCCCAGGGCCACTGCATGGACTATTTCCTGTTTGATTTGTTCAAAAGCTTGTCGTTGCTCAGGACCCCATTTAAAATCATTCTTCTTCCGGGTTACTTGATACAGAAGGCTTTCAATCAGACTGTAATCTGGGATATGCATCCTCCAAAAACCCACAATTCCTAAGAAAGCTTGTGTTTCCTTTTTACTCGTTGGTGGAGACATAGCTGCTATTTTGTTGATCACATCCATTGGGATGTGGTGGCGTCCATCTTGCCATTTTATTCCTAAGAACTGGATCTCCTGGGCAGGTCCCTTGACCTTAATTCGTTTTATGGCAAAACCAGATTTCATAAGGATTTGGACTATTTTACTCCCTTTCTCAAAAACTTCTTCGGCTGTGTTTCCCCATACGATGATGTCATCAATGTATTGCAGATGTTCTGGGGCTTCACCCTGTTCCAGTGCAGTCTGGATCAGTCCATGGCAAATGGTGGGGCTGTGTTACCACCCCTGGGGGGTGGTAGCCTCCACTCTCCATTAGATTTTCGCACCAGGCATATTGGACTGTTAAAAGGCAAGCGAGTCTTGCTGATCACTCCTTGAACCTCTAGTTGACGAATCAGCTTATGGATGGGAATCAGCGAGTCTCGGTTAGTGCGATATTGCCGCCGATGCACCATTGTGGTAATGATCGGCACCTGTTGTTCTTTGACCCTCAACAACCCCACAACAGAAGAGTCCTCTGAGAGATCAGGCAAGGTAGACAACTGTTGAACTTCCTCCGTCTCCAAGGCAGCTATGCCAAAGGCCCATCGATACCCCTTTGGGTCCTTAAAATACCCTCTCCTGAGGTAATCTATACCAAGGATGCATGGAGCCTCTGGGCCAGACACAGTGGGATGCTTTTGCCACTCATTCCCAGTTAGGCTCACTTCAGCCTCCAATACAGTCAACTCTTGGGATCCCCCTGTCACCCCAGAAAAACAAATGGGTTCTGCCCCTCTATAGCTTGATGGTATTAGGGTGCACTGTGCGCCTGTGTCCACTAGACCCTTATACTCCTGTGGGTCTGATGTGCCAGGCCATCGAATCCACACTGTCCAATAAACCCGGTTGTCCCTTTCCTCCACCTGGCTGGAGGCAGGGCCCCTCTAATACTGGTCATAGTATCCGGTACTCACTTCTTGCAGAAATGACTTGGAGGTTCCTTCAAGACTGCTAACCCGGCCAGCTAGCGATGGTAACTACTCGCAAGATGACTGTGGCGGCCATGAGCTCCACAACCACCAGGTCTGATGCCACCTCTCAGACGGTACTCTTGTGGGAACATGCTACCACACAGACATCAGGCTGTAGGGTATGCCCTGCTCTTACGCCGGTGTCGGATGGCAATGATGGGCATGCCTGTAGGAGATGTGCCCAGGTAGAGGATCTTCTCCAATTAGTCATGGAGCTCAGGGAGGAGGTAAGTAGATTGAGGAGCATCAGGGAATGCGAGAGGGAGATAGATTCCTGGAGTAAAATCCTGCATCCCATGACAGAAACCCAGCAGGCAGATAGAACCCCTGCAACAGAGAGCTCCCTATCCTCTGTCACCTCAACTGAAGGCAGTAACCTGGAGGACAGGGGGCAATGGCAGGTAGTTCCTGCACGACGCAACAGGCGCCGCACTCGAGACTGCCCGGCGACTACCCCATCTTCCCAGGTGCCATTATTTAACAGGTACAGTGCTCTACAGAGGAACCTGGATGATGATGAGCACAATATTTCTCCTACTTCTCCTACCTTGGAGCCGTCAGCAAGGTCTAGTCAGACCTCCCCCTGCATCAAAACCTCTGCGGTAAGGAAGAAAAGACGGGTCCTTGTCATAGGTGACTCCCTACTGAAGGGAGCAGAAGGCCCAATATGCAGGCCGGACCCGGTACATAGGGAGGTCTGCTGCCTCCCTGGGGCCCGGGTCAAGGACCTGAAGAGGATGCTTCCTTCCCTGGTACGGCCCTCAGACTACTATCCACTTTTGCTCTTTCAGGTAGGCAGTGACGAGGTAACAAGAAGAAGTCCAAGGGCAATGAAGAAAGATTTCAAGACCCTGGGACGCCTGGTCAAGGGATCAGGAGCGCAAGTGGTGTTCTCATCTATCCCCCCTGTTGCAGGGAATGATGAGGGGGTAAATAGGAGGAGCCAGCAGATCAATGCCTGGCTTCGAGCTTGGTGCTGCCGGCAGGACTTTGGGTTCTTTGATCATGGCCTGATCTACAAAACGCCTGGCCTGCTGGTAACAGGCAGGAATACCTTGTCCTCCAGGGGAAAAAGGACTCTAGGACAAGAGTTATCAGGACTCATTGAGAGGGCTTTAAACTAGATTTGAAGGGGGGTGGGGATGGTACTGGGTTTGCTGGTGAGGTGCCAGGGCGTAGTTGCTCAGCGCTTGTGGGCCAGTGTGCCAGTATTTCTGAAAGCCAGGAGGCACACCACATCTCAAGGGTCAAAACTACACACACAACTCCCTCTCTGAAATGCTTATACACCAATGCACGCAGCATGGGGAATAAGCAGGAAGAGCTGGAGCTCTGTGTGCGGTTGCGGGGCCACGATCTCATTGCAATTACTGAGACGTGGTGGGACAACTCGCACGATTGGAATGCTGTCATGGGTGGCTATGTCCTTTTTAGGAAAGACAGACCAGCAAGGCGGGGAGGTGGAATTGCACTCTATGTGAGAGAGCATTTGGAATGCATTGAGCTCTCACTAGGGGCGGATGAAGAGCGGGTCGAGAGCTTATGGGTGAGGATTAAGGGACAGGAAAATATGAGGGACACTGTTGTGGGTGTTTATTACAGGCCACCTGATCAGGATGGGGAAACTGATGAGGCTTTTTACAGACAACTGAAGGTAGCCTCGCAATCGCAGGCCCTGGTTCTCATGGGGGACTTCAATCACCCTGATATCTGCTGGGAAGACCACACAGCCAGGCATGGGCAGTCCAGGAGGCTCCTCCAGTGCATTGATGACAACTTTTTGACACAGGTGGTACAGGAGCCAACAAGGAGAGGAGCACTTCTAGACCTGGTACTGACAAACACAGAGGGATTGGTGGAGGACATTAAGGTTGGGGGCACCCTAGGTTGTAGTGATCATGAAATGATTGAGTTCAGGATCGTGGGCACTATCCACAAAACAACAAGAAGTAAAATTACAACCTTGGATTTCAGGAGGGCTAACTTTGGCCTCTTCAAGAAACTGCTTGGAGAGATCCCGTGGGCTAGGGCTATGGAAGGCAAAGGGGCTCAAGAAAGCTGGTTGATATTCAAAGACCACTTCCTCCAAGCTCAGGATCGGTGCATCCCGAAGAGAAAGAAATCGGCCAAGGAACGCAGGAGACCTGCATGGTTAAGCAGGGAGCTTCAGAAAAAGCTCAAGTGGAAGAAGGAAGTTTATAATAAGTGGAAGAAGGGACTGACACCTTGGGAGGATTACAAGAATGCCACCAGAGCATGCAGGGATGAAACAAGGAAAGCCAAGGCCGCCTTGGAATTAGACCTGGCTAGGGATGTTAAGCACAACAAAAAGAGCTTCTACAAGTATATTGGAAGCAAAAGGAAGACCAAAGAAGTTGTGGGCCCACTGTTGAATGAGACAGGAGTCATGGTGACGGAGGATGCGGAGAAGGCAGAGTTACTGAATGCCTTCTTTGCTTCGGTCTTTTCTGCTCGGCCCAGCCCTCAGAAGTCCCAGGCATTGAATAAAGTAACAGGGAAAGAAGAAGACTTCCCTTGGGTTGAGGAGGAGCGAGTGAGGGATCAATTAGATCATTTAGATATTCACAAGTCCATGGGCCCCGATGGGATGCACCCGAGAGTGCTGAGGGAGCTGGCAGAAGTCATTGCTGGCCCGCTCTCCATCATCTTTGAAAGGTCCTGGAGAACAGGTGAGGTGCCTGAGGACTGGAGGAAAGCCAATGTCACCCCAGTCTTCAAAAAAGGCAAGAAGGAGGAGCCAGGGAACTACAGGCCGGTCAGCCTCACCTCCATCCCTGGAAAGATGATGGAACAGCTTGTTCTGGGTGTCATCTCAAGGCACGTGGAGGAAAAGAAAGCTATCAGAAGTACTCAGCATGGATTCACCAAGGGGAAATCATGTCTGACTAATCTGATAGCCTTCTACGATGGCATGACTGGATGGATAGATGAGGGGAGGGCGGTAGATGTGGTCTATCTTGACTTAAGCAAAGCGTTTGACACGGTCTCCCACAGCATCCTCATAGGGAAGCTTAGGAAGTGTGGGTTAGATGAATGGACAGTAAGGTGGATAGAAAACTGGCTGAAAGATAGAGCTCAGAGGGTTGTGATTAGGGGCACAGAATCTAGTTGGAGACCAGTGACGAGTGGTGTTCCCCAGGGGTCAGTACTGGGTCCAGTCCTCTTCAATATATTCATCAATGACCTGGATGAGGGGATAGAGTGCACCCTCAGCAAGTTTGCTGATGACACAAAGCTGGGGGGGGCGGCTGACACACCGGAGGGCTGTGCTGCCATACAGAGAGACCTGGACAGGTTGGAGATCTGGGCAGAGAGAAACCTTATGAAATTCAACAAGGGCAAGTGTAGGGTGCTGCACCTGGGGAGGAATAACCCCATGCACCAGTACAGGTTGGGGGCTGACCTGCTGGAGAGCAGCTCTGTGGAAAGAGATCTGGGAGTCCTGGTGGACAACAGGATGACCATGAGCCAGCAATGTGCCCTTGTGGCCAAGAAGGCCAATGGCATCCTGGGGTGCATCAAGAAGAGTGTGGCCAGCAGGTCGAGGGAGGTCATCCTCCCCCTCTACTCTGCCTTGGTGAGGCCACACCTGGAGTACTGTGTCCAGTTCTGGGCTCCCCGGTTCCAGAAGGACAGGGAACTGCTGGAAAGGGTGCAGCAGAGGGCTACCAAGATGATTAGGGGACTGGAACACCTCTCTTATGAGGAAAGGCTGAGGGATTTGGGTCTCTTCAGTCTGGAAAAAAGACAGCTGAGGGGGGATCTTATCAACACTTATAAATACTTAAAGGGTGGGTGTCAGGAGGATGGGACCAGGATCTTTTCAGTAGTGCCCGGGGACAGGACAAGAGGCAATGGGCACAAACTTGAGCACAAGAAGTTCCACCTAAACATGAGGAGGAACTTCTTTACCCTGAGGGTGGCAGAGCACTGGAACAGGCTGCCCAGAGAGATGGTGGAGTCTCCATCTCTGGAGACATTCAAAACCCGCCTGGACGTGTTCCTGTGTAACCTGCTCTAGCTGACCCTGCTCTGGCAGGGGGGTTGGACTAGATGATCTCCAGAGGTCCCTTCCAACCCTATGGTTCTATGATTCTATGATTCTATGATTCAAGAGGATCAGAAGCAAGATCAGGCCTTCTGCTCTGTCTGGGGAACTGCCCACTGGAAACTGGGGCAGCACTTTTCCTGGAGGGATCCCCTTTGGTGGTCATTCTGCCTTGCAACTCCTGTGCCCGTGTCCGCAGGATCCAAGTAGGTTGTCCATCCCACTTCCTCATGTCCTCCCCGTGGTCTCGCAGGTAGAACCACAGGGTGCCTCATGGTGTGTATCCTTTGTACTCTCTCTCTTGAGTGGGGAAATGCCTGCTCCTAATAGCTGAGATGCTGGCCCGTACAGGTGGGGAGTGGGACATATTCTCTTCAAGTTGCTGGACCTTCCGGGACAGTTTCTCCACAGCTGAGACAAGGGGGGAAGAGAGGCTTTCTTCATATCGCCGGAGCCGGCCAGCTACCTCATCCACCGTTGGTCCTTCTTCACCCTTCCATTCCATTACTGCCAGTGAGTTGGCATATGACAATGGTGCGCTCCGTACAAACTTCCGCCACATGGACCTTGTGCATTGGACCTCATCAGGGTCTGTGGGTAAGTCTGCATTGTCCAAGTCATAATAAATCATCTCCCGCACAGCTAATTCTCTCAGGTACTGGATACCTCTTTCCATGGTGGTCGATTTGCTTGGGTGACATACACCATCTTCACTGAAGGGGTACCTCTCCCTCACGCCTGACAGGAGTCGTTTCCAGAGGCTGAGGGCTTGGGTCTTCTTCCCAATTGCCTTGTCAATGCCACCTTCCGTAGACAGGGATCCCAACTGCCTGGCTTCCCTACCCTCTAATTCCAGGCTACTGGCCCCATTATCCCAACACCGAAGCAGCCAGGTGACAATGTGCTCACCTGAAAGTCGGCTAAAATCTTTCCGCATATCCCGCAGCTCACTCAGGGATAGGGATCGGGTAATTATCTCTGGTTCTGCCTCTTCCTCCTGCCCTTGTGATGGCCCTGGTTCATCGTCATCTCTTACTATGCGAACTGATTTCTTTGTGTACTTCTTCTTTTGTATGGGGGCAACGGATACTGGCATGGGTTGGTTCCCTGGTTCAGCGTCAGTGGCTGCCAGAGGGCTGGAGTAGCTGCAGTGTCTGTTGCAGGGATTGCAGTAGCTGCAGTGCCTGTCGCATGGATTGCAGTAGCCGCAGTGCCTGTTGGTCTGGTTTCCATCTCTTTCCCCTGAGGGTGTTGCGTAACACTGAGCAGTGCCTGGTAGATACTAGCCAGGGCCCAACACAATGCGGTGAGTTGTGCCTCTCTAGAATGGCCACAGCATTTTCCCTTCAGATATTCTACTACTCTATCAGGGTCCTGTAATTGTTCAGGGGTGAAATCCCAGACCACTGGAGGCGAGAAGTTCTCTAGGTACCTGCCCATGTTCTCCCACATGCCATGCCACCCCTGACTGTCCAGCCTTGGAGCAGATCTCTGGGTGGTAGTCTTAAATAGTCGTTTAACCCTAAATGAGACCTGGAACATATTCAGCAGACATAACACTAGGAACATGCTGGTTTGAGCATCCCAAGGATATTCAAAATTCTCAAAAGCTGTCATACCTGACCCGAAGGAGAAAAGGGAGGCAAAAGAGCTGGGGAAAGTGTCCCCCCCTGTTTCCCCCATAGACTGGGTGTAATTATTAATAAATTCTGAGAGGTGGTGCCCAATGTACGGACAGGACAGCAATACCACATAAACGCCCCAAAGTAACTGTCTAACAAGTGATATTATCATATCATAAACCAATATCGCACAGGACAGCAAAATGATAATCCTGATCCCTCTCCCAGAAGTAACAAACATCATTGCAGGGAGTACATAAGCCATATAGGCATTTACATAACACAGCCATGAGAACAAGCCAAGCAACATGGTGACCAGCGACTATTTACCTAATACAATAAATGCACACAACAAAATTCATTTTTTTCAAGCGCTAGTTGGATTCTGTCATTATCTCAACCCTTCGAGCCCCATGTTGGGTGCCAAAAAGGACTGTTGTGTTTTGGCCTCAGACGGCAACAAAGAACCACGTGCTGCTCGCTCAGGCCTTCCCAATACGGGAAGAATCAGAAGAAAAAGGCAAAACTCTTGGGTTGAGACAAAGGCAATTTAACAGAACAGCAAAGGTAACAAGAAAGCAACAACTCTAACACAGATAGAGGGATATACAAACATGATTATGGAACCGCCGCTCACCGACCGGACCCTGGAGCCCCCACTTGCTCCAAGCGGTGACTTCCTGCCCCCTCCCCTGGCAGCTCAGAGTGGGCATGGCTCACATGGCATGGAATACCTGTGTCCCTGACGGAGCCCGGAGAATTAACCCTGTCCCCACCGGAACCAGGACAGTGACAAAGTGGACCATCAACAAACCCTGGGCCACTGGATCATCGGGATTCATACCATAATATTTCCTCATCTGATCTCTTAACCTCTGCAAGAAGACTGATGGGGTCTCATCTTTCTTTTGCTGTACTTCAAAGGCTTTGATCAAATTCTGCGACTTAGGAGTGGCTTCCTTAATACCTTGGATTATCAAATTCCTTAGGTCTCTCATGTTTGCTCTATGACCTGGGTCATTATTATTCCACTGAGGATCTACATTTGGAAATTTGTGTTCAGCTGGTACCATGCCCTACCCTGGCAGATTTCACCTTTCCCATTCCTGCATAGCAGCCCTTCTAATCATTCCTCTTTCTTCTCCTGTGAACAAAATATTTAAAATGGACATCATTTTGGACCATGAATAAAAACTTGGCCCTAAGAAGTGATCTAACTGTTCAGCTACCCCTATGGGATCCTCAATTAAAGATTTCATCTCTTTTCTTAAATGCCCTCACTTCGCTATTCGTGAGTGGAGCACTAACGTAACCCACTTCTCCTGCTCCTAGAGGAACCTCCCTTAGAGGGTATGCGGTTATCTTACTCCCGCTTCCTTCTGACCGTTCTTTTTCTGAAGGGAAAGGGAGATTTAAGATGTCTTTATGACATTTCTCTATTTCCTTGGTCAACCTGGAGTATGCTTTGAGGGGAGGCGCACTCAGGAGTTTCCCTTGGGAATCTTCCTGAGGTGGCTCTTCTCTCTCGGGGGCTTGGGGCTCCCCTGCTGCAGCTTCGCTGGGACCTGGGAGCGCTGGCACTGGTGGTACTTGAGGTGGATTATAAGGGGTACCAGTTTGTAGATTCAACCTTTGCATCATCTGATTTATCATTAGGAGTCTTAACTGGAAACATATAAAATGGATATGGACGACCCCGACTCTCATATCTACTTATTTGAAACCAACAAAATCCATATTTACTTTCCTCCTAAGAAACAGGTTCCTTACTATTTACACATATATTTAAAGTCTGGCAAACCCAACCTTCATCAGACCCGAATTTGGGCCAAAACACACTAGGAGGTCGTATAGGCTCCTTCGTCCAAACAAAACAATATTGTATCATTTTCTTCTTGTCCTTATCCCTTGTACAAGATGAACTACTCCAATATCTCAACATCCTCCCTAATGGACTGTCTGGGGTAATGTTCCCGGGTTCCCTCTTAGTATCCCTTTTTCCATCCCTAGGCCTAGACTTTTTATTCCCCATTCTGATTTTCCCAAAACTTTCCTCTCACTCTATTCTCTCGCTTCGTCCCTCTCCAGCTGCTTTCCTCAGGGAACAGCAGAACCGCGGATCCGGACTCCACACTTGCTTCGTACCAATGTACGTCTCACTCACTCACATACATCAAGTCTCTCAGAGTGTCCCCAACCACCAAGGTAATACTTTAACAGTCCGATTTTTCTTACCTTGGTCCATGCACGGAGTTGCCTGGTCATTATGCTTGTGCCTACTATGCCTATCCCTCTCCCCTTGTGGTTCACAGAGTCTGACGTCCAACTGGGTCTCAAGATCTTGGTTGATTCCTCCCAGAATCCCCACTGACGATCCACGAGACCGTTGAAATCAACGGGACACGTCTTCCCGTCCTTCGGCAACAGAGACTCCCAAGAAGATGACTTCTGATCCTGGACAAGCCCCCAAATTGTGAGAAATACGTTTCAGTACGAATAAAATAGGCTCAGGCATAATCCTCTGTGAAGCACATTTTTATTCATGTTCTTGCAAGAGCAGGTGACCTAGCAAGTAGGCACAGTTTTGGTTCTTGAAACACACCTTTTTATTTCCTAATCCCCAGCCGAATTTTCCCTCCCCTGTTTCCCATTGGTTAGGTACTCCAGGGTTCACAGCCTATTCGGAGCACCTAAAATCCTTCCTGGATGTCCTGCCTCTGTTTACTTCTCTTTATGCTACACCTAGAGGGCTTATCTGACTTATTTCTTTCCTTTTTTGGTGAAATTGCCCAATGTCATTAGCCCTGGTTAAACGTTTGACTACCCTTCTAGCCACTAATCTGGTATGAATCAGTTTGTCCTTTTGTCTGTGTGATAAGAGGTGTTCTACAAGCCTTTGCTGGAGCCTCTTTGTCTAGTCGTTCCCTTATCATGTCACCTCTGATGGAAAACAGCTTTTCTCCGTTTCAAAAACAATACCTGCCTTTCTTACAGAAGTGGGAAGTAGAGCTGGTACTTCGTATGCCTAAAGGTGTAGTTGGCTTTCTCTGTAATAGGTTATTAGTGATGTTTTTAAATTTTCCTTTGTTCTGCCTGAAAGCCTATAAGGACTTCCACAGAAAATGCTGAAACTGGAACAAGCCATTTTCTGGGTTTTTTCTCTCTTAAATGTACATTCCTATTGCAAAATTTCTGGTACTTGTGTCGGATGCTTCCCAATCAAATTGGCATGTGGCAAATATTAAGTGTTCTGGCTGCTGTCTTGCCCTGCACTGCATTAATCTCTTAGAGAAAGGGCAAGGGAGGTAAAAGCAGCAGCTTTTCTTCTTCTTGGAAAATCATCGTTCTCATTCAGTGTAACCAATAAAAGTAAAATAAAATAAAATAAAAAAAACAACCTGAGATAAGGCTCCTCACCCTTCCCACACCTTTTCATCAAATCTCAGTGCTGGGGATGGTTTGCCTGAGTTCTCTGGTTGATTATACCTGTTGCCAGGGGGGGTACCTAAGGAAAGGGCACAAATCCAAGAGATTTATAAATCTAAAATTAGCTAAGGCAATCCATGGAGAGCAGGTTTAATAAGCTCCATACAGTTAGCATTAGAAAGCAAGCAAACAGTTCCAATCTGCTCTTACTAAATCTTCTGAGGAATCTTTTCGAGAAGCCCGAGAAAAGTGTATTTTACTAATCCAATTTGCAGAAAAAATGGAGTAGATGCTTACATACATACTGCAGCAATGGGATAAGCAACCTAGATAAGAAGGAAATTGGTTACATGGATGTCTATTGTAGACCTGCTAAGAAATGCCAAACTTCTCTGTTAAAGGCAGGTGCTAAAGAGCCTGTGGGGATTCCTCAGGCAGGTTGGCAATCTGGAGGGGGAGGGCATGGGGCAATATCCAGGTGATGGCCCTGATGGGCAGCAACTCAGTAAGGAGAAGAATCACTGCTAAAATGAGACTGGCCTTTTTTAACAGGAAACCACCAGACAGACAAACAGAGACACCAAGAGAGACAGATACACACCGAGAAACTCAATAGCTGAGTCTTATGTCATAAAAAACAAACAAAAGCACCACCCTACCTCCTAACATAAAATTAAGCCAGGATTGGGAATAGTTTTCCTACTAGTCCATATTCTTTGTTTCTTTAGGGGCAAGCCAGAGTCAGCAATCAGAGGCAGATAAACAGAAAAGTCTCTATTCACAATTTAATAGTAAACTGTTCCCAAAGATCTTTGAGCTAAGAGGTCATATGGTAGTGTCAGGTTAACAGTTGGACTCAATGATCTTAAGGGTCTTTTCCAACCTAAATGATTCTATGATTCTATATGCTTGTGTCTGACCACCAAATCTAAATGGTTAAAAAAGCAGAAAATGAGAGCAGAACACTCTAAAGCATTTATGTGTGTGATTGCATGTGTACACACACCCCCACATGGCCAAAAACCACTGGGAATTCGGATTCTTTGCTACAGACATAAAGATTTCTGTGTATATACAGCAGTTAAAATGTCACAACTAGTCTAAATTGCTTGGCACTGGTGCTTTTGCAGATTTCCAATAACAATTACAGCTGCAGATGACTAAAATGTAGGGATATTTATAGCACTTGCATCTGAAACCAAGGACTGAAATACTATCTATGTGCTCTCATGCACTCAGCAGCTTCTGTAGAAGCTTGGCATGTTGCAATCCAGACCATTGCTTAGCATTTGTATTCTGTTTTGCTTGCTCTCTGTCCTTACAGTAACTGGAGTATTCCTCTGATTTCCCTCCCTCCCTTCTACTGACATCTATTTGAGAAAAAGTAGCTTTACCACAAAGATGTTTGCTTCCAACCATTTTGGACTCCCTAGAGCCTTTAAAGCTTTCTGTAAGCCTGGAGTGCTCCCTGAATTATCAGATCCATATTTAATCTCTGTGGTGAATTAATGGTCTCTTCCAATGCCCAAGAGTTAAATCTGCATATTCCCAAGTACTATGACTAACCTAGCAAGTTTTATTCTAAGCAAAATATCAGTTCTGTGTTTAGAAAGCAGAGAATTTTGGTGGAAGGTGAGAGTGTCTGCTTCATTAAGGTTACCCTATCAAAGACTTTTTCAATGCAAAAGGTGATAAGTAAAGGGGGATGTGACAAACAAGAACACACACAGACGAAAACCTGATAAACAATGGATAATACAGACAGTGGCAGAGACTGGAAGTCTCCAGTTACTAATTGATGGGCCATTAAGAAACTCCAGGGACAGTTTTGGAGAGGGCCGACCTGAACCTTGTAACTGATAAGAAGGGGGAAACAAGAGGAACATGAGGATTTGGGCTCTTCAATGGTAGCCTGTGGAAATATGTAAACTGATGAAAGAATGTTTAGAGGAAGGAGATCTGTGAGGAACAAAGTAGGGGCCTAGACAGAAAGGGGTAAAAAAGGACTGGTCATATGTAAACTGACTGAGCCCTGCATCTGATCACTGCTGTCCTATTTTCTTATTAAATCTTTTCTTAACTATCTCTGTATAATCTCACTCTCTATCCAATGTGTATGTGTGCTGAAAGGACTGATAGCTATTGGGGGCGTGGTGTAAGTGGTTTTGGTGCCAGCAACTGGAGTCAGACAGTGGGGCATAGGCACTCCTGACCTGTGCTGTCAGCTACTGGAGTGAGTGGGAGTCTTTAACTTCCAGCCACTGGGGAGGGAATGGTGTGTGTCCTGAAAACCAGCTACTGGGAGTGACTGGTGTAAGTAAGGGGCTCAGTGCTGGCAGCTGGAGTGGGACCGTGGGTCACAGCTTGTGTGCCTGGTGCCAGCTTCTGGGGTGGACTGAGTGTTTGTATCTTCCCCAAACCTGGTGTGCATGGGGATGTATATGTGTAATTTGCTAGCAAACTTCATCCTGGACTAGCTGGCAAGTTTGACAGTTAAGTTTGCAGTTAATTTACAACCAACAGCAGAAATTGCTGCATGCACTGCACTCTATTTCTGCTGTTGGCTATAAATTAACTCCCAAAGGAAAACTCATAGCTTGTAGGGGTTCAGCAAAGCCTTCAAAAACTTTTGAATACTTGCAGATTCAAATCTCTAGACAGCTCATAACTTCTCTTACAAATTTCACACCAATCTGCACTAGATTTGTCCACTTACACAACAATTAATGACTTTGGTTCACAGTGATTACTGACAGGATAATACTGACAGGACAGTTGCCAGTTAAAGAAGAAGAAACTTTGTGATTTGTCTGACTTGCCCACAGTAGACTTGCATACAAAGAGTTGGGGTTTTAGACCAAAGGGCTAATGTCTGGTTCACTAAGGTCACCTAAAGCATTTGGAAGTACCCAATAAATAATTTCCTTCGTACAGAGGAAATCTGAGCTAGTGTGATGACAGAGCAGCCTTCTGACTTCTGATGCTAACCATGCCCTCTTCTTCTGCTTATACCAGTGCGAAGGAGAAGTCATAGACTTTCTGGAGGGAGGATGTTGGCAAAACAGGAAGAAATACATGGGGCTGTTGGTGGCCAAGCTGCAGTTGTCCCTGTGGACTTGCACTGGCACAGGGGTCCCTGCATAAGACAGCTGTAACCAGCACTGTCTGAGGTAGTGAGGAATCAAAGAAAAAAGATTTATTGTGAAGAAAGTCCATGCAGTAGCATGACTCAAAAGGGAGGGTGACTAGGTCAAATTGCCAGTCTAGGAAAAGTGAGCAGTCACATTTTAAGAGGCTTAGCCTACATACACACCTACTTCATAGAAATAGCTTCCAAACCTGAGCATGTGTGTCCAAGGCCTACAGTGTTTGCAGTCTTGTGAGTCTGCCTTTGCAATTTCATCAGTCACAAACAGCTAAAGGAGAAGGGGATTTTTTGTGATGTAGCTTAGCTTAAACATTATTCCAGCCTCACACAGAGTAAGGAGGTGATGCCTCTGGCTTGAGCCCTTTCTCAGACCCCAGGCGGAGCAGGTTTAAATCCCCTTGCTGGCTCACTTGGTGCAGGGATCTCCCACTGTGGAAGAGGGTGTCACAGTAACTTGGCATGGACATTTCCAGTGCGGCTCTCTGTTGGTACTCTTGAAGTTCTTCTGCTTCATACAAAAATGCATAAATATTCACAGGTAAGAGAGTGAGGGTGACTGCATAGAGCACCACTCTGTCGCTGCAGACATCTGTGCCACCTTTGGGGCTGCCAGGTGTGGGCAAACACCAACAACCAGGAAGGGGTAAGTTTGTCAGCAGCTAACAGGAAGTTTGCCATCACTGCATCCTAGCCCAGTAGTCAGGTCAAGAAAGACCTAGGATTCAGGCTGTGCTTCAACAGATATTTCGTTTTATTGAATAATTCAGCCTCAGCCCACATGCTGACATCTTCTCACAGCTATCTTAGGCATCTCTCTGTTCAGCTCACTGTCTGCTGTGGCTCCCCTCCTTGGGCATCTCTCAGCCAGGTCTGTGTACCAGACAGGGTGCCAGTTTACATAGGGCATGGACTAAACATCACACAGAGCACCTGAAGAATATGTCTACCTTGAAAAATGCATCACAGATTTCTGAGTTAGCTTAGGGCCTAACAGAAGTATAGTCATGCTAGCAATACTACCTAGTGCATGATGAAAAGCAGGATAAATTAATTTGAGCAAACCACCATGTTAATGTAGATATATTGTTTGTAGCGTCTTAAGCTAACAACTGAGATGTAGCTTAAGTTTTTTTTTGCTGTATTATTTTGTATAGCTGGACATGAGGAGAAAGGCAGGACCTGTGGGGGACCCATGCTGGAGCAGTTCGTTCCTGAAGGACTGCACCCCATGGAAAGGACCCATGCTGGAGCAGTTTGCGAAGAACTGTAGCCCATGGGAAGGACTCATGTTGGAGAAGTTCATGGAGAACTGTCTCCTGTGGGAGGGACCCCACGTTGGAGCAGGGGAAGAGTGTGAGGAGGAAGGAGCAGCAGAGACAACATGTAATGAACTGACCACAACCCCCACTCCCTGTGCTGCTTGGGGGGAGGAGGTAGAGAAAATCGGGAGTGAAGTTAAGCCTGGGAAGAAGGGAGGGGTGGGGGGAAGATGTTTTGTAGATTTGTTCTTATTTCTCACTACCCTACTCTGTTTAATTGGTAATTAATTTCCCCAAGTTGAGTCTGGTTTTCCCATGACTGTAATTGCTGAGTGATCTCCCTGTCCTTATCTCGACCCATGAGCTTTTCATCATATGGGGTTTTTTTCTCCCCCTGTCCTGTTGATGGAGGGGCAGTGATAGAGTGGCTTGGTGAGCACCTGGTGGCTAGCCACAGGTACAATTCTGTACCCATCCTCCTTTGTCCTTTGGAACATAAGGAGACAGGATTTAATGAATGACACCAAATACAAAATTTTACAACAGGATCTTGTTCTGCAACTAGAATTTGACTCCCAAAATGGTTTCAGTGGCAGTCCTGACAAACTCTCCCACTGGTTCAGATCTAGCACTCCATCAAGCATACTGTGATGCTCCATAGGTTTTCCCTTACATGATTACTGTGTGGAAACAAAATTAACATCTCTTATTCAATCTGGAATTAAGGTTGTGGCTATAACAGTAAAACATTTGTCTGTGTAAATCAGTGCCATAGTTGCCACAAACAGGAATCAAGGGGAAAACTGCTACAAACAGAACTGCAAGTGTCTGCAAGGTGGCTAGTCCATTAATCTATGGCGTATCTATGGCTGACACACTGGAAGGCTGTGCCGCCATACAGAGAGACCTAGACGGGTTGGAGATTTGGGCAGAGAGGAACCTTATGAAATTCGACAAGGGCAAGTGTAGGGTGCTGCACCTGGGGAGGAATAACCCCATGCACCAGTACAGGTTGGGGGCTGACCTGCTGGAGAGCAGCTCTGTGGAAAGAGACCTGGGAGTCCTGGTGGACAACAGGATGACCATGAGGCAGCAATGTGCCCTTGTGGCCAAGAAGGCCAATGGCATCCTGGGGTGCATCAAGAAGAGTGTGGCCAGCAGGTCGAGGGAGGTCATCCTCCCCCTCTACTCTGCCCTGGTGAGGCCCCATCTGGAGTACTGTGTCCAGTTCTGGGCTCCCCGGTTCAGGAAGGACAGGGAACTGCTGGAGAGGGTGCAGCAAAGGGCTACCAAGATGATTAGGGGATTGGAACACCTCTCTTATGAAGAAAGGCTGAGGGATTTGGGTCTTCTTAGTCTGGAAAAAAGAAGACTGAGGGCGGACCTTTATCAACACTTATAAATACTTAAAGGGTGGGTGTCAGGAGGATGGGGCCAGGCTCTTTTCAGTGGTGCCCAGCAACAGGACAAGAGGTAACGGGCACAAACTTGAGCATAGGAAGTTCCACCTAAACATGAGAAGGAACTTCTTTACTTTGAGGGTGGCAGAGCACTGGAACAGGCTGCCCAGAGAGGTGGTGGAGTCTCCATCTCTGGAGACACTCAAAACCTGCCTGGACGCATTCCTGTGCAACCTGCTCTAGGTGACCCTGCTCTGGCAGGGGGTTGGACTAGATGATCTCCAGAGGTCCCTTCCAACCCTATGATTCTATGATTCTCTACGACAAATATCTTCTGCGGTCTCCTGTGAATAGCTGTGTAAGGACAAGAATACTGTGAGATGAGAACTAAGCCATAGAAACATAGATTATTATTCTACTTAACTCCATTCTTCGTTCACAGCTTTCAAAAATAGAATGTATTTTGGGAAAGTACACCACAAAAGCAAGCATCCCTGAAGACTAACCAATCTTTTTAATGTCATGGGCAAGACAATAGCTGAGCAAAACAAAGAAATAGCTAAGAAAAATGGCAAACTGTTTGAAAGACTGTCTGGGATGGAGAAAGGATCCCATTCTTCCCCTGAATGGACCTATGTCTCAGTCATTAAGAAAAAAACACCCTCCTATGAAACCGATTCAAGAGAAGCAGGACCCACTCTGAGATTTGCCCCTCTGCAAGTATTGTGAGGACAAAAGTAAGTGGGATAAAAAAAACCTACCCCAGTCCTACAAGCACAGGTGCTTGAGTTGCAAGGTGTCCTGGTTCCGGCGGGGACAGGGCTAATTTTCCACAGGCTCCGTCAGGGACACAGGTATTCCATGCCATGTGAACCATGTCCACTCTGAGCTGCCAGGGGAGGGGGCAGGAAGTCGCTGCTTGGAGCGGGCTGGGGCATCCCGGGGTCCAGTTGTGAGCAGCGGTTCCATAATCATGAGCCAGCATCTCAGCTATTAGGAGAAGGCGTTTCCCCACTCAAGAGAGAGACTATAGAGGGTACACACCACGAGGCACCCTGTGGTTCTACCTGCGTGACCACGGGGAGGACATGAGGAAGTGGGATGGACAACCTACTTGGATCCTGCGGACACGGGTACAGGAGTTGCAAGGAACAACAACCACAAAAGGGGATCCCTCCAGGAAAAGTACCGCCCCGGTTTTCAGCGGGCAGTTCCCCAGACAGAGCATAAGGCCTGATCTTGTTTCCGATCCTCTTGAAGGAACTCCCAAGTCATTTCTGCAAGAAGTGAGTAACTGATACTATGACCAGTATTAGAGGGTGTCATGGGCAGAGTGATTAACTTCACCTGTAAGAGAGAAGTAGTGAAATATTTATTAACATAAAACAGTGATTTAACAAAGTTAGTAGTGAATACGACAGTGTTTTATGAGGTTCAATGCCAGGGTACACTTGATTATTTACTGCATAGAGGACAGGGTCAGACAAGCTGTCAGGGAGACTCTCCCACTGAGTCACGAGGTTCAAAGAGGACCGCCTTGCTTTCTAAACTCCTTCTCAGAGAGGAGTCTAGGGGTGGCTAGATCCAATCCTCGTCCCAGACTTGGTCAATGGTTTATGTCTAAAGGATTATATATGCGCAATCAATCCTTTATATCCCTTAGCTAAGATTTCAAAGTTTAGCATGCTCTTAGTCACTTACTGAGAATCTGTTGCGGCAAGGAATCTCTCAGTCTCGAGGAGTAGAACCTTAAGTGAGCATCCCCACTCAAGGGGAGATCCTGTCGTGCAGCCTGCTGCTGTGCAGGAGAGCTCAAAGGGCTCTTGGGCTGTCCGCTATTTATGGAGTAAGATAATTGACCTATAGTCATATTCACATGGGAACAAGATACCTAGGTTCCCACTCCAGACAGTGTTTTGATTATGTTGCCAGCCATCGCCTAAAGTTCAAGTGCAACTCATAACAACTACCACTGATGGCCATGGCTTGAGCAGGAGCCGGGGAGGGGGGGAAGGGGAAAAGGGGAGAGCACACCACGACTGAGGGGCCCTGCCTCCGGCCAGGTGGAGGAAAGGGACAACCGGGTTTATTGGACAGTGTGGATTCGATGGCCTGGCACATCAGACCCACAGGAGTATAAGGCTCTAGTGGACACAGGCGCACAGTGCACCCTAATACCATCAAGCTATAGAGGGGCAGAACCCATTTGTATTTCTGGGGTCACAGGGGGATCCCAAGAGTTGACTGTATTGGAGGTTGAAGTGAGCCTAACTGGGAATGAGCGGCAAAAGCATCCCACTGTGTCTGGCCCAGAGGCTCCATGCATCCTTGGTATAGATTACCTCAGGAGAGGGTATTTTAAGGACCCAAAGGGGTATCGGTGGGCCTTTGGCATAGCTGCCTTGGAGACGGAGGAAGTTCAACAGTTGTCTACCTTGCCTGGTCTCTCGGAGGACTCTTCTCTTGTGGGGTTGTTGAGGGTCGAAGAACAGCAGGTGCCGATTGCTACCACAACGGTGCATCGGCGGCAATATCGCACTAACCAAGACACTCTGATTCCCATCCATAAGCTGATTCGTCAACTAGAGGTTCAAGGAGTGATCAGCAAGACTCGCTCACCCTTTAACAGTCCCATATGGCCGGTGAGAAAATCTAATGGAGAGTGGAGGCTAACTGTAGACTATCGTGGCCTGAATGAAGTCATGCCACCACTGAGCGCTGCTGTGCCGGACATGCTAGAACTCCAGTATGAACTGGAGTCCAAGGCAGCCAAGTGGTATGCCACGATTGATATAGCTAATGCATTTTTCTCAATCCCTTTGGCAGCAGAGTGCAGGCCACAGTTTGCTTTCACTTGGAGGGGCATCCAGTACACCTGGAATCGACTGCCCCAGGGGTGGAAACACAGCCCCACCATTTGCCATGGACTGATCCAGACTGCACTGGAACAGGGTGAAGCTCCAGAACATCTGCAATACATTGATGACATCATTGTATGGGGAAACACAGCAGAAGTTTTTGAGAAAGGGAGTAAAATAGTCCGAATCCTTCTGAAAGCTGGTTTTGCCATAAAACGAAGTAAGGTCAAGGGACCTGCACAGGAGATCCAGTTCTTAGGAATAAAATGGCAAGATGGACGCCACCACATCCCAATGGATGTGATCAACAAAATAGCAGCTATGTCTCCACCAACTAGCAAAAAGGAAACACAAGCTTTCTTAGGCATTGTGGGTTTTTGGAGGATGCATATCCCAGATTACAGTCTAATTGAAAGCCCTCTGTATCAAGTAACCCGGAAGAAGAACGATTTTAGATGGGGTCCTGAGCAACGACAAGCTTTTGAACAAATCAAACAGGAAATAGTCCATGCAGTGGCCCTGGGGCCAGTCCGGGCAGGACAAGATGTTAAAAATGTGCTCTACACTGCAGCCGGGGAGAATGGCCCTACCTGGAGCCTCTGGCAGAAGGCACCAGGGGAGACCCGAGGTCGACCCCTAGGGTTTTGGAGTCGGGGATACAGAGGATCTGAAGCCCGCTACACTCCAACAGAAAAGGAGATATTGGCAGCATATGAAGGGGTTCGACCTGCTTCGGAAGTGGTTGGTACAGAAGCACAGTTCCTCTTAGCACCTCGACTGCCGGTGCTGGGTTGGATGTTCAAAGAAAGGGTCCCCACCACACATCATGCAACTGATGCTACATGGAGTAAGTGGATTGCACTGATCACACAGCAAACTCGAATGGGAAACCCCAGTCGCCCAGGAATTCTGGAAGTGATCATGGACTGGCCAGAAGGCAAGGATTTTGGAATGTCACCAGAGGAGGAGGTGACGCGTGCGGAAGAGGCCCCACCATATAATAAACTGCCAGAAAATGAGGAGAAATATGCCCTGTTCACTGATGGGTCCTGCCAGATTGTGGGAAAGCATCGAAAGTGGAAGGCTGCTGTGTGGAGTCCTACACAACAAGTTGCAGAAGCCAGTGAAGGACAAGGTGAATCGAGCCAGTTTGCAGAGGTGAAAGCCATTCAGCTGGCTTTGGACATTGCCGAGCGAGAAAAATGGCCAGTACTTTATCTCTACACTGATTCATGGATGGTGGCAAATGCTCTGTGGGGGTGGTTCCAGCAGTGGAAGCAGGGCAACTGGCAGCGCAGAGGCAAACCCATCTGGGCTGCTGAACTATGGCAAGATATTGCTGCCCGGATAGAGAATCTGGTTGTGAAAGGACGCCACGTAGATGCCCATGTGCCCAAGAATCGGGCCACGGAGGAACAACCAGCAGGTGGATCGGGCTGCCAGGATTGAAGTGGCTCAAGTGGATTTGGACTGGCAACGTAAGGGTGAACTCTTCATAGCTCAGTGGGCCCATGACACCTCAGGCCACCAAGGAAGAGATGCGACATATAGATGGGCTCGTGACCGAGGGGTGGACTTGACCATGGACACTATTGCACAGGTCATCCATGAATGTGAGACACGTGCTGCAATCAAGCAAGCCAAGCGTTTGAAGCCTCTTTGATATGGAGGACGATGGTTGAAATATAAATATGGGGAGGCCTGGCAGATTGATTATATCACACTGCCACGAACCCGTCAAGGCAAGCGCCATGTGCTCACAGTGGTGGAAGCAACCACTGGATGGCTGGAAACATACCCTGTGCCCCATGCCACTGCCTGGAACACTATCCTGGGCCTTGAAAAGCAGGTCCTGTGATGACATGGCACCCCAGAGAGAATTGAGTCGGACAATGGGACTCATTTCCAAAACAGCCTCCTAGACACCTGGGCCAAAGAGCATGGTATTGAGTGGGTATATCACATCCCCTATCACGCACCAGCCTCTGGGAAGACAGAACAATACAATGGACTGTTAAAAACTACACTGGGAGCCATGGGTGGTGGGAATTTAAAACATTGGGATACACATTTAGCAAAGGCTACCTGGCTAGTTAATACCAGGGGATCTACCAATCAGGCTGGCCCTGCCCAGTCAAAATTTCTACGTACTGTAGAAGGGGATAAGGTCCCCGTAGTGCATGGGAAGAATATGTTAGGGAAGACAGTCTGGGTTAGTCCTGCCTCAGGCAAAGGCAAACCCATCCATGGGATTGCTTTTGCTCAAGGTCATGGGTTATGCTGAAGAATAGAGAAGTCCAATGTGTACCTCAAGGAAATTTAACCCTTGGTGAGAATACTCAATTCTGAGCTGTATGATGTCAATTACTACATAATAGTAACAGTGTTCATTAAGTGTTTTTCAGGATAACATAGTGGTGATGTGTTACAGTTTGAGAAAACCCATAACAATTTATTGTTGTTTAGACAATTATTCTGTCAACCGATGACCCCTTCCCACTCGAGAAGGGGAATCAGGGAAAGCAAGGAAACACGAGGGTTGAAATACAAATAGATTTAATAGGATAAGACTAAATAATTAACAATAATACTAAAGAACCAGTATTCATCCAGATACTAGTATAAGATATACAAGAATTATACTCAGCCAATTATATCAGTAGGAAGCTGTGCACTCCCAGCAGTGGACAGCAAATGTCAGACACTGCAAGCACAATGGCTTTGGGAGGAAGGGAAGGCCTCAGGGGTCTGGCACTGGGGCAAGAAGTTCTCTGGACCGCCGCCATCAAGGGAGAGAGAGACTATGCAGCAAACTTTCTAATTTATATCGAATGTGACATTCATGGTATGAAATAATCCTGTTGGCTAGCCTGGGTCAAATGCCCAGGCCTCGCTCCTCCTCACCCTGCATCTGGCAAGGCTCAAAAACACTGAGACCTTGAATCCCACATAGCCTAGCTGGCTATAAAGTAAATATTGTCATGAATTCAGATGCTAGAGTCTTCTAAAAGCATAGTTTGCCCCAGCATTAGAAGAGAAATTAGTCCTGTGTCGCTCAACTCAGGACATGATGAAACCGGAGCTAACTTCATCAAGTGGTGTCCAGTAACTTCTTTGAGGTGGACATGCTACCTGTGGGCATGAACCACGATGAATTTCATACCATCTGTCCTACCCTTAGAGACTGCTGTGACAGATGGAAACCTGCAATCATGGACTAAATGAATTGAATGAACTTCTGTGTGGAAAGATAAAAACATAAATTAGTACTTTGTATATATATTTTAAGACAACAAGCAGTAGTGACCTTAGGATGACATAAATGATATGGAATGTCCTGGTTTAAGGTAAAACAGAACCAATTTTCTTTTCAGTAACTCTACTTTTCAGTTAAGCCTCTTCTAACTGACTGAAATTACCAGCATATTTTTTAGATAGATAACATCTGATGTTTATAGTTAATACCAAGGAATGGTATGCAGAGAGGCTCTTGCTTATACTCATTACTATAACAACCAAGGTCAGTTAACTGTTATATACCAAGTTGAAGGGATGAAGTGGAAGAGTGTAAAGGGTTCACACCTGTGGGGAGAAACAGACAGGACAGGTGACCCAAAACTGACCAACAGGGTATTCCATCCCATGTGCATCATGCTCAGTATAAAAGCTGAGGGATCAAAGGCCTCTTTCTTCAATGGCCAGCATCCAAGGAGGACTCTGTCTATTCGTTTGCCTTTGATCCCGCTCCGTGCATTTTGGAATCCAGTTCCCAAATCCAGTTCCCGTCCATTGCTTAGTGATCATCACCCTGGGAGCTCAATATTGATTTTGTGTATATTGTATATATTTCATTATTTTCTTATTGATATTATTATCTTTTCCGTTTATTATTAATATTTCATTAAAGTAGTTTTAGTTTTCTTTTCAACCTGTAAGTCTCCCTTATTTTCTCTCCCTTCTTTTCTGGGAGAGTGTCATTCATTTAGTGTCCAGCCCAGTCCAAACCATGACAGATGGCATCCTTTCCCTCTAGGGAATCAGCTGCACCACTCAGCTTGGTGTCATCTGCAAACTTGCTGAGGGTACACTCAATCCCACTGTCTAAGTCATTAAAGAAGATATTCAATAGTACTAGTCCTAGTATGGACCCTTGAGGGTCACCACTTGTTACTGGTTTCCACTTGGACATTGAGCCATTGACTGTGACTCTTTGGATGTGGCCATCCAGCCAATTCCTTATTCATCTAACGGTTCATCCATCAAACCCATATCTCTCCAATTTAGCAGCAAGAATGTTGTGGGGGAACGCACCAAAGGCCTTACAGAAGTCCAGGTAGATGACATCCATAGCGCTTTCCTTCTCCACTGATGCAGTCACTCCATCATAGAAGGCCACTAGATTAGTCAGGCACGATTTGCCCTTGGTGAAGCCATGTTGGCTGTGTCTAATCACCTCCCTGTCTTCCATATGTTTTGACATAGCTTCTAGGAGGATCTCTTCCATGGTCTTCCCAGGCACTGAGGTGAGACTGACTAGTTCCTCCCAGGGTCCTCCTTATTACCCTTTTTTTAAAAAATGGGTGGTTTTTCCAGTCACTGGGGACTTTGCCTGACTGCCATGACTTTTCAAATATGATGGAGAGTGGCTTGGCAAGTGTGTATGTGTATGTTTTCTTTAATCTTCCTTTTCCGAGCAATGTACCTGCAGAAGCCCTTCTTATTATTCTTCACATCCCTCGTCAAATTCATCTCCAACTTTGCCTTAGCTTTCCTGATCCCATCCCTACACATCTGGGCAGTGTCCCTGTATTCTTCCCAGGATACATGTCCCTGCTTCCATTGCCTATGCACTTCCTTCTTACATTTTAGTTGACCAGGAGGTCCTTACTCAGCCATGCCTCCTGTCTTCCTTGCCTGATTTCTTCCACATGGGAATTGAGAGCTCTTGTGATCTAAGAAAAATGCCCTTAAAGAGCTGCCAGCTCTGTTCTGCTCCTTTGTCCCTGAGGGCAGCTTCCCAGGGGGTCCTATCCACTAATTCCTTAAACAACTGAAAGTTTGCTCTCCTAAAGTTCAGGGTGCTGACTCTTCACCTGGTCCATATCCCTCAAGATTGTGAATTCTACCAGGGCATGATCTCTGCAGCCCAGGCTGCCACCAATATTGACCACTCCAATAAGTTAATCTGTGTTGGTGAGCAATAGGTCTAGTAATGCTTCTCCTCTGGTTGGGCTGTCTATCACCTGGATTAAGAAATTATCCTCAATGCACTCCAAGAGTCTCCTGGACTACTTACAGCTTGCTGTGCTGCTTTTCCAGCAGATGTCAGGGTGATTGAAGTCCCCCAGCAGGATCAGGGCCTGTGATTGTGATGCTTCCTGTAGTTGAAGTTGAATGCTTCATCAACAGGCTCCCCTTGATTGGGCAGCCTGTAGTAAACACCAACCATGAGTTTTCCTTTGTTGGCTTGGCCCCTAATTTTTTCCCATAAGCTCTCAACCTATTCATCACTGTTTTTCAAAGACAACTCTGTGCAATCAATCCATTCTTTTACATAGAGGGAAACCCCCCCACCCCTTCTTTGCCTGTCCCTTCTGAACAGTTTATAGCCATCAATTTCAGCACTCCAGTCATGTGATTCATCCTACCATGTTTCAGCAATAGCTATTAGTTTGTAGCTTCCTAGCTGCACAATGGCTTCCAGCTTTTCCTGCTTGTTACCCATGCTGCATGCATTGGTATAGAGGCACTTCAGCTGGGCTGTCAACCATGACACCTTTTTAGAGGAACATGCCCTAATTCCTTTGAGGCATTTCACAGGTGTTTCCCAATACATCAGCAGCCCCTGACTCTTCTCTGTTGCTCAAAACTCAGTCCCCTTCCCCCACTAAACTTAGTTTAAAGCTCTTCTTATAAGTCTGGCCAGCTTGTTGGCTAAGACCCTCTTGCCTCACTTGGTCAGGGGAATCCCATCACATTTAATTCTATTTAACCACTTACATACAGTGACTTGGTTTTCCCTTTTATTGTTTGCTCTGTCATGCCTCACCCAGGCTCATGTGGTCCCAGAGCTCTTTTAAAATGGCAATGAGATACATTTGATTTATTTAATTATTTATAAATCACATTTATAGACTGCCAATTGTTCCTCAAGTTTGATTCACAGGCATTTAACTTTACATTGTTAGCCTGGTAATATGCTGTCAGAAAAATCTAACTCTGCTGAAAGTATAGCAAACGTCTAACAGGAGGGATGTGTTTCATAGAAGCTGCACAGAAAACAACACAGAGAAAGTCTGGATGTACTCATTTTTTGTCCTCTCCTAGCGTATAGGTCCCTGCACCTACAGCAAGGTCATTCATGTGGTAAATCCCAAGTCTGGAACTCCACCTCAGAACTACCTAAATTCACATCATTCTGCATCAGTAATGTTACCTGTGTTTCTACTATGACATAGTGTGTATTCTGAAAACCATCTACTGTCTCCTTAGCTGAGACAAGTCAAAATGTAAGCTCTAAGTATTCTCTCTTCACCTCACCTGCAGAGTCTAAGGCAGTCAGCATCCTTGGAGCAGCACCCTACAGCTGTGTGTCAGGGGTGTGGGACATCCTGACCAGAGACCAGACCATTGCACTGAATGGTAGCATTTCCATGGCCCATCTTTCATCATCTACCAGGTTCTTCCATTCTCTGCTTTGTACAGAAGACTTTTCTAGTCAAAGAGCTTCAATGGAAGGTGTCAAGAACTTGTGAGCTTGTCAGCTTTTCTGTCCCTAAAATGTAAGAATGTAGGAGTATTTACTCAATTGAAGAGAGTCTTGCCATAAGATTGCTCCATTAGTTTGGCTTTCATATGCAGATGAGATTCAAAAGTTGTTTTATGTGAATACTCTGTCAAGGAAGATCAAGATCACAATGAACAAGTCCTATAGGCCATGCACCAGAAAAAGGCTTTTATCCAAATCCAGGTGATCAGATATTTTCACTAGCAATTTCAGCCCCTCCAACACCACAAGCCAAACCATGTAGGCCTTGGAAAACTAGACTAGGACCTTTAGTTTTAAACAGTATGAGAAATTAGAGCACTAGTCTGGTCTTGCCTTGAATAGCTGAAATGGGAGAATGCTGCACAATGCACCATCCAGTCACTATGGTTTCATTTCCAGATGCAAGGCATTGCAAGCAGCAAGCCCATGGGACACAAAAGCATGGACCTTTGTGGCATATGTGCATATCCAGCAGGAAGGAAAGCCATCTTTTAGGTCTCTGAAAGGAATGACAGGAAGTGCTTGTGCAGCTTTGAGATTTATGTATCCAGTATGAGTAAGGAATTGAAAAGGACAATGTGTGATGTCACTTAGAGATTTGCCCAAAGAAAGGTGGAATAAAAGCCAGATCTGGACATGAGTGTTTGATCTACAAGCTGAAAAGTATTGCAGAGCCACAATAAGTTTAACAGATAATTCCAGAATATAACTAAGATACCTACTTAAACATATTGCCTTATTTTTAAGCAGCCAATGATGAAACAAAACCAAACCCAACCTTTCAATATTACAAAGAATTCAGAAGATGAATAATTTTAGGGCTAATCTTGTATGGAAGAAGGTGCCAAAATGTTAAAAAAATATAAAAATTACAGATAAGAGAGCAGTTCAGGAGTGTGGAATAATTACTAAATTGGCTAAAAAATACAGAAGTACGACATTGTTCACACATTAAGGAAAAGTATAAAATCAAGAGGCCTCTGAGGTAGAAAACAGCTGCAGCTGGCATGAAGAATACAACATCCGCGGTTCCCTGATAAGGATGCTTGTGAAGCTACATGAGGTACAGAGCGGGATGCAATTATTCCGTGGCTTTACCTTATGATGTATAGCAGATACGGGGACGGGACGATACCATGAAACAGATAAGCTGCCAATTAGCTGCCTGCTCAATACTCGGAGCCAACATTTTGTCAAATTTTGATGAAATGCTGTCCTTTGTGCGAACTTTGCTCATTATAATGTCATTATAATACCAAAACACACCTCCATCCCAAAGGCTACCTGCCTCC
The DNA here is from genome assembly GCA_947846985.1 of Fratercula arctica. NCBI lineage: Eukaryota > Metazoa > Chordata > Aves > Charadriiformes > Alcidae > Fratercula > Fratercula arctica. The sequence continues at coordinate 21,456,071 of CANTUZ010000025.1, read as the reverse complement.
AAGGTGCGACCACTCCTTCTTGAGTCTGTGTCCTGAATTTTTCGTAAACTATACCTTTAATTGTGAAGTGAGAGAATTTTACACCAATCATAATTAAAGTATGTATGACTAAAGTCACTCAAACTCCACCTTGAAGATAACAAATAGTATAAAAATAGCCCGAGAGAGGGGGGATACTCAGGGAAGACACCATCACAAAGAACTCCATCACTGACTTCCGGGATCAGTTGACGGGCTGAGCGTTTCTTCCCCCCCCATAGGGACGCCTTTGGGTAAGACTTAGATTATACTGAGTGCTTTCTCAGGAAACTTAGGAATTTCTCTAGAGAATCTCTTTCCTACATTTATAGCCAGGCTGTATCGTTTATAACTTTGTCGCGCATTTGATAGATGTAATAATACTTTCATTTGCACGTGCTTTGCAGACAGTGTATTTATCACCGGCAATCCTAAGAACCTATCTATCTGTTGTTTAAATAAACTGCACTGTTTAAGTAGCTAGTCGTTTCGGTTTCTCACTGAACGCGACCAAAGACTCGAGAGTGGCCGTGCTAGTTCATGAGCACGACTAGACTGAAGGTGCAGTCCACTATTAGTGTATCCAAATCGTAATAGTTTAATACATATTAAACGCGATTGGACTGATAGTGCTGAATTGGGCATCACTCAGAATTTAAACCCAGCCGCACCTAGCCTCCCACCTCGGTGAGGAGTGTTAGAATGCAAGGGGGTTTATCTTCTGCCAAAACCGCTTTGCCCCTTTCCACGCAACAAGGAGATAGGCAGAACAGGTTTCAGCAAGCCAATCTGGACTGCTCTGCCACAAAAATAATGCTGGACATTTCTCTCCACTAACAGACATATCCTATTTGAGTGACTTAATTGTTTATACCTTGTCTAATGAATTGAGATGTTGTCCCAACTGAAGATTTAAGAATTAATTCTTGGCCCCCCCAGCAGCCAGCACCAGTCACATGGGCTGTGACCTGCGGTCTTACTCCAGCTGCCAGTGCGGAGCCCCTCACTCACTTCACTCATGCCCATCCCTCCAGTATCTGTTTTTTTGGGACACTCCATTCCCACCCCAGTAGCTGGCAGCTGAGACCTCACTCACTCCGGTAGCTTACACCATAGGCCAGGGGCCCCTACACCCCCAATCTGATTCCAGTAGCTGGCACCAAATCCACTCACGCCAGTCCCCCTAGTAGCTGGCACTTAGTCTTTGCAGCACGCATACACATGGGATAGAGAGTGCAATTACACAACAAGACAGTTAAAGGATTTAATAAAAAGATGGAACAGAATGAGGTGATCAGGTGCAGGGCTCAATCAGACAAATGTATTGACAGGCCCCATTTTACACACAACCAATCCCTTTTATACTCTTTTCTGTCTATTCCTCCTTTGTTCCTTCCCTTATTCCTTTTCCCTTACACTGATCCTCCCCTCCAACATCCTGGACCCTCAGGTTTGCATCCTTATCAGTTGCAAAGTCACAGTTTGCCTGTGGTTTCTTGATAGCCCATCAATTAGTGTAACTGACCAGGTTTGTTTCCTATCTTTGTGTCAGTTATGTTCGCCTGTCAGGTTTGTCTGTCTGTATGGTATTTTACGGCTTCCCCCTTTTCCTTAGTATCCCATTTGACAAGGTCCTTGATCAGATAATCTTACTGAAATAAACATGCCCACATGCCACATGTCCTTACCAATTAGTGTGACTGACCTGTTTGGTTTTCTGCCTCCCTTATTGTTTGTTGGTCAGGTTTGTGTCTCTGTATGTTTTCTTGTTTATGGCTTCCCCCTTTTCCTTATTCTCTCCTTTTGCATTGAAAAGGCCCTTCACCAGATATTCTTAAAGGAGTAGACCTTCTCTCCTTCCACATACCCTTACAGATTATACAGCAGTTAGAGGAACTGATGAGAGGTTAGGGGAACTAGAGTAAATCTATGCTCTGTAACAGGTCAGAGAAGATAGTAAGTAGCTGAGAAGCTAACAAAAGTTTGAGCGTTACAATTCTAACAGCATGATATAATTAAGGCCATTTATTTGAAAGACAAATACAAAACCACCATCCATAAGTATAGAAACATCTAAACTCTGTTCAGACTTTGTCCAGCAGGGACCCATTCAGGACACAAAGACACTCCGGTGCTTTGGGCATCAAAAGGAACATTGCAGCACTAGGAACTTCAGTACACACCAATGATAAATGTGACAGTGTTTTAACAAGATTCGAGATGGCAAGGCACACTTGGTTATTTACTGCACAGAGGACAGGGTCAGACAGAGTTGTCAGGGAGACCCTCCCATTGAGTCACGAGGTTCAGAGAGGACCCCCTTGCTTTCTAAACTCCTTCTCAGAGAGGAGTCTAGGGGCGGCTAGATCCAATCCTAGTCCCAGACTCGGTCAACGGTTTATGTCTAAAGGATTATATATGCGCAATCAATCCTTTATATCCCTTAGCTAAGATTTCAAAGTTTAGCATGCTATTAGTCACTTACCGAGAATCTGTTGCGGCAAGGAATCTCTCAATCTTGATAAGTAAACGTAACCTTGAGCGGGCGTCCCTGCTCAAGGGGAGATCCTGGCATACAGCCCGCTGCCATTCAGGAGAGCTCAAAGGGCTCTTGGGCTGTTCACTATTTATGGGGGTAAGATGATTGACCTATAGTCATATTTGGATATCAACCACAGTACCAGCATTGCTCAAGTTAGCCCTTGGCTATTGTGTTGTTATCTGTCTCACCGAAACCATATTGAGCCCGGTGCAGCCATCACGACTACATGCACCCATTGTGACCACCACGCGTGGTTATCGCTTGGGCAGAGTTACAGGAGATAAAGGTCAGGTTGGCGCCTGGAGAGGGGGAGCACACCGCCACAAGGTTGAACAAAAATCTTTTTTAAAGAGTACTTTAGTTGATCCAAGTAGGTTCTCAACTTCCTCAGACACCCTTCAGGATGGTGTTGGGTTTTTTTTTTGTACCCCTCGAGGCAAATTAAACACACTTTTGTGCTTAAATATAAAAAGATTTAATGAACAATGCATTGGACAGAGTCCTACTGCCATAAGCGGTTCTACAAGGAAACTGCAAATGTGGCACAAGCCAATTTCTTATATACACTTACACCTGCACTTATCATATGAGCATCAGCATGGGGCACCTTAACCTGGTGTTTGGTTCTGTTTACCAAAAGTGACCCCATAGCACTCAAGACAACACTGCAGCATTTCTTATCTCATCAGCAAGGGAAACTTCACCCTCCCTGCAGGGAATCATTCTGTCTCTGGCATTCCTGCTTCCAGCCAGTTTAACCACTTCTGCAGTTGGGCCTTCTTGCTCTCCATGACAGATCATTCCTTAGTCAGGAATTACCACTGCTGAGCAGTTACAATTTGAATTTCCCCTTCAGTGGCCAAAAAAAGCATGTTTTTCCAGTCATGTTAAGTCTGTGAAATTAAAGCAGAAACAGTTCTAACCCTTATTAGAAATCTTATCATGAAGCTAGGATGCCTGACGCCAGGTTAGTTGGCCATAAAGGGCCTAGCTTTCCCATATGCTTTACCTCAGCTAGTTAAGCACATATTAAAAAAGCACCTATACACATCAGACTCTCCAAGGAAACAGAGAAACTTATAACCACAAGCCCTCTATCCTAGCACAGACAAGGTCTCTCCCCTCAAGGAAAAGGTACATAAAGGATGTGGTTATATGGCAGTTGAAATATAATGTGAAAATCTATTGTAATTTTAGACTTCTGTTGGATAGGGTTTCAATATGAAGAAGAAGATGATGAAAACATACTTTCTCTGCCTTTGCTGTCCCTGAAAGGCAGGAGTGGTGTTTGAATTCAGCGCTTTCCTAGTTGAGAGCATTGTTGGGAATAAACACATCAGCAGCTTTGTGCCAGCATCCAGATCCTGCTGGAAAAAAATTTCAGAATTGGTCAGATTTGTAAAACAACTGAGACACAAACTCTGGAATGAGCCTGTAGGAAGTGGAGATGCCCCAGCCCCTGCAGCCGTGGTTCCAGAATTAAGCCATGAATGCCAGCAACTGCACATCCCATTTGGCAAATGTATACTGTAGCTTGTGAAAATGTGAAAAACATGTTAGCCTTATAGACATAGCTGCATGTGAAAAAACTTGCAGGCAAAGATCTTTTGATGGAGCAGTTTTTAAGTTATCATTAATACAATGACATTTATTCTGTCTCCATTATATTGAGAGATCATATTACAAGGAAGCTTTTGAAGTGCATTTAAGCTGTAAAATTGTTACATTAAAAAAAAATGCACTAAAAATGCTTATTCCAGTACTCTGTACATTAATGCCTTTTTAAAATAATGATTTGCTGCATGCTCAGCACTGATACTGTATAAAATTTCTAGAAAATGATTTAGTGACTGGTACCGAAAAAGTCGTGGTAATTTTATTTTTTCTGCTGTGACCTTCCTATTATTCCCACCAGTTGAGTACTCTCTAAAAAGCACCCAACAGCGAATAAAGCAATATCTCCTCTCTCAACTGCTTTTGGTTTTGAGAGCTCTTATTTCAGGTAACAGAATGACTTAAACATGCAGGCACAACTTCTTCCACTCTTCCTCCATTCATTGCTGCTCCACTGTCTCCCTGACCCAGTGATTTACCAGCTGTCACGGTCTGGGACGAGTTGGCCAACGACAAGACAACAGATGCTCTCCCTCACCTCTCGCTCCAAGGAGAAGAAGAGATATAAAGAGATTTATGAGTTTAGGAAAAACTAAACTACTTTAATTAAATACTACTAACAAAATATAAAAGGAAATAATGAAATGGATACAATATATACAAATATACACAAAATCGTATCAAGCTCCCAGGGAAATGTCACCAGCAGGCACTGGGAAAGTTTCAGACTGGACTCAGTGATGAATGGGAACTGGAACACATAGACCAAGATCAAAGGCAGACAAGCTGAAAGGGTCCTCCTTAGGCATCAGACATCAAAGAAAGAGAGCCACTAAAGAAACAGCCATTAAAGCAGAAGCCTCAGACCCTTTGATCCCTCAGCTTTTATACTGAGCATGGCAGATGGGATGGAATACCCTATTGGTTTAGTTTTGGGTCACCTGACCTGTCCACTCCTCCCCACGGGTGCGACACCTCCATGGGGTAAACAACCAAGTCAACTGATCCTCGTTGCCACAGCAACAAGTATTAGCAAGAGCCTCTCTCACTGAGCAGAAAATTGGCTCTGCTTCACCCCAAACCAGGACATTCCACCCCTTACTCCATACCATTTGCATCATGCTCAGATCACTAATACTTCTTACCCATCATATATATACAGATATACATATATATACACAGATCAGTCATTTATGATTTATCTTTATACACAAAAGTTCATTAAGTCAATTTAGTTCATAATTATACAGAATTTCATCTATTATAGAAGACTCAGAATTGAGTATTCGCACCAAGGATTAAATTCCCTTGAGGTATACATTCAGTTTCTCCATTCTCCAGCATCACCCACCAAGTACATCCAGGTCCTTGAGCAAAAACAGTCCCACGAATGGGTTTGCCTTTCCCTGAAGTAGGAAAAACCAAAACAGTTTTCCCCAGCATATTCTTTACATGCACCACAGGGACTTTATCCCCTTCTACTGTATGTAAAAGGTCTGATCGAACAGGACCAGCTCGATTGATGGATCCCCTGGTGTTAACTAACCAGGTAGCTTGTGCTAAATGCTTGTCCCAATTTTTAAAGGATCCACCACCCATTGCGCTCAGGGTAGTTTTAACAATCCATTGTATCGCTCAATTTTCCCAGAAGCTGGTGCATGATAGGGGATGTGATATACCCACTCAGTGCCATGTTCTTTTGCCCAATTACTTATAAGACTGTTTTTGAAATGATTCCCATTGTCTGACTCAATTCTTTCTGGAGTACCATGTCGACACAAGACTTGCCTTTCAAGGCCCAGGATGGTATTCCGGGCAGTGGCATGGGACACAGCATATGTTTCCAACCATCCGGTGCTTGCTTCTACCATTGTAAGCACATAGCGCTTACCCTGGCAGGTTTGAGGGAGTGTGATATAGTCAATTTGCCAGGCCTCCCCATACTTATATTTCAGCCATCGTCCCCCATACCACAAAGGTTTTAACCTTTTAGCTTGCTTGATTTCGGCACATGTTTCACAATCATGGATAACCTGCGCAATAGCATCCATGGTTAAATCCATCCCTCAGTCATGAGCCCATTTATATGTTGCATCTCTTCCTTGATGACCTGAAGTATCATGGGCCCACCGAGCTAAAAATAGTTCACCTTTATGTTCCCAGTCCAAATCTGTCTGGAAAATCTTAGCAGCCTGGTCCACTTGCTGATTGTTTTGATGTTCCTCAGTGGCTCGACTCATGGGTACATGGGCATCTATGTGACGTACCTTTACGACTAGTTTCCCTAGACGATCAGCAATGTCTTGCCGTAATTCAGCAGCCCAGATGGGTTTACCTCTGCGCTGCCAGTTGCTCTGCTTCCACTGCTGTAACCATCCCCACAGAGCGTTTGCCACCATCCATGAATCAGTGTAGAGATAGAGTATTGGCTACTTTTCTCATTCAGCAATGTCTAAGGCCAGCTGGAGAGCTTTTACCTCTGCAAATTGACTCGATTCACCTTGTCCTTCAGTAGCTTCTGCGACTTGTTGTGTAGGACTCCATACAGCAGCTTTCCTCTTTCGATGTTTTCTTACAATACGACAAGATCCATCAGTGAACAAGGCATACTGTTTCTCATTATCTGAGAGTTCATTATATGGTGGGGCTTCCTCAGCACGACTCACCACCTCCTCTGGGAGCACTGTGAAGTCTTTGCCTTCAGGCCAGGTTGTGATCACTTCTACAATTCCTGGATGATTTGGGTTTCCTATTTGAGCTCGCTGTGTGATTAAGGCAACCCACTTACTCAAGGTAGCATCAGTGGCATGATGAGTAGAAGGAACTTTACCCTTGAACATCCAGCCCAGCACTGGTAATCGGGGCACCAGGAGGAGCTGTGCTTCAGTACCAATTACCTCTGAAGAAGCTCTAACTCTTTCATATGCTGCCAAGATTTCTTTCTCAGTTGGGGTATAGTTGGCCTCAGAGCCTTTGTAGCCTCGACTCCAGAATCCTAGGGGTCGACCTCGAGGCTCCCCTGGTGCTTTCTGCCAGAGGCTCCAGGTAGGGCCATTGTTCCTGGCTGCAGTGTAGAGCACATTTTTAATGTCCCGTCCTGTTCGGACTGGTCCAAGGGCTACTGCATGCACAATCTCTTGTTTAATTTTCTCAAAGGCCTGTCGTTGCTCAGGACCCCATGTAAACTCGTTTTTCTTCTTTCAAGTCACTTGATAGAGAGGTCTCATAATCTGACTATAACCTGGAATATGCATTCTCCAGAAACCCACGACGCCTAAGGCGGCTTGTGTTTCCTTTTTGTTAGCAGGTGGGGACATAGCCCATGGCAAATAGTAGGATTCCACTCCTGGGGCAGTCGATTCCACGTATGCTAGATGCCTCTCAAAGTAAAAGCAAACTGTGGCCTGCATTGATCTGCCAAAGGGATTGAGAAAAATGCATTAGCAATGTCAGTTGTAGCATACCACTTGGCTGCCTTTGACTCCAGTTCATACTGCAGTTCTAGAATGTCTGGCACAGCAGCGCTCAGTGGTGGTGTGATTTCATTCAGGCCATGATAGTCTACGGTTAGCCGCCAGTCTCCATCAGACTTTCGCACTGGCCATATAGGGCTGTTAAAGGGTGAGCGAGTCTTGCTGATCACTCCTTGGGTCTCCAGCCGACAAATCAGGTTCTGGATGGGAATCAGGGAGTCTCGGTTAGCGCGATACTGTCGTTGATGCACCGTGGAAGTAGCAATTGGCACCTGGTGTTCTTTAACCTTCAGCAGTCCTGTGGAGCATTGATTCACGGACTCTGGCAGGGTATGGACCAAAGACCTTTATTACAACAATTTCCCGAGTTTTATAGGTACAGGTACTGTCCACGCGCAGGCAGCATCCTGCTGATAGGTTGAAGGTCGATTGCCACGCGCTTCTCAGTGTCTTCTAACTGGTCGTCTCTGACTGTTCACGCAGAGTAGCAGCTTTGCTTTTCACATTCCTTTCCTTGCTGATATCTCCTGACACTTGCTTATCTTTTCTCTCAAGGCACCTCTCACGGGTACAGCTTTGTCTCATCGAGGCCAAACAGATTCCCTATGCTACTTTCTATCTCCACAACTCCCCCTTTTTTATTTTTTCTGCAACAAAAGTTTGATTAATCATTTTTTGCACTATTTTCTGTAAGTAGTCTAAAATACAGCACATGACAAGCATTGAATGACAAAGACGACATGTTTAGAAAATTTAAAAAATAAGTTGCTTTATACAATCGCTCTTGAGGTGTCATACCTACGGGATTCCCCCTTTTTCGTTTATCAAGCATGGTTTTTAAGGTATGATGAATACGTTTCAGAATTGCTTGCCCAGTTGGAAAATGAGCAATACCGGTGACATGTTTGATACCCCATGTCTGTAAAGAGGCCTGTATTTTAGCGGACACATAAGCTGCTCTGTTATCAGTTTTTACAGTTTTCAGTACTCCCATGACTGCAATGCATTGCAACCAATGCCGAATAACATCACGAGCCTTCTCTCCTGTATGAGCACTAGCTACAAGGTGAGAAAACAAATCAATTGAAACATGTACATAGCGCAAACATCCAAATTCCATAATGTGCATAACATCGGATTGCCAAAGTTCATCAGGTGTAAGCCCTCATGGGTTAACCCCCGCAAATGATGGCAGAGGAGCCAGCTGCTGACAGCGCAAATGACCCTGCGAAATCAATCATGCTAACATTTCAATCATCGTAGTTACTGTTTTTGAAAAGGTATGTGGCAAAAATGCCCACTCTAATGCAGTCAGGCTCTTTGCGAGTGCATCATCCCACTGTCCTATCAGGGCGTAAGGTTGAAATTCTTGATGTATCATAAACAAATCTACAATGTGCTGTAATGCCTTCTGAGCTGTTGGGGTTAATGAACGTGGAACCTACAGGGGAGGGGGGGGCAGACACAGCACTTCAGGGCGTCCCCTGTATCTTCAAAGTGCGCTCATGTCTAACCCCCTCTCTCCGATCCGAGACAGCCCCCTTATATCCTGCACCAGACTGAGTGGAAAAGTACAGGCTAGGGTCACTGCATGCGTGGCCAGCACATACAGCGAGCCTCACCAGACTCACGATCCAGCTTTGCTAACTGCGGATGTCTGATACCTGACTACCTTGTACTCCCTCCTTGTTATCTTCTTCTTTGAAAGTTAGGTTCTCATGGATACACACATAGTTTTTCAGCAACAGTACTGAGTCCCTTTTTCCCAACATGTATACTGGGTTTGGTTCAACTAGTAATTCTCCGTCGTGTCTCACTCGAACCATCTTCTGTTATCCCTTACACATGCCACCCCGTGGTCCATAGTTGGGACACAATGATATTCTATAACTCGTACAAGGGTATGATGCAAAGCAACATCTGCAACTGATCGTATAATGCTTATTAAACATGGCAAATAGCATACTAAACATAACAGACAGATTCCTTCCACACAGATAATGAGTATAATTTCCTTCAACCAACCCCACCCCCAAGTCCATCCAGCAAAGAGATTTCACCCAGTGGTCTCCACAAGTTGCTGGCTCGGTCGGTGCAGTTCTTGCAACTGGGCATGGAGCGGTCACTTAGATTCATACAACACAGTCCTTTAAAATCTTGACAACCGTGTCCGTGAGCTAAAAGCAAAAAATCAATAGCAGCTCTGTTTTGCAGCATTGCATGTTGAATACTATCTACATCTAGCAATAACTCAGAAACAGCTGTACTAGTAGCATTACTAAACTTATCCTTGGCAGCGAGGGAGTCCTTGTTATCAAGAATCCTTGGCAGCGAAAGAGTCCTTGTTAGCAAGAGCGCATGCAGACTCCCTGTTCTTGCTGGTACTGTGCTTTGATCTTCTTCCACAACAGGCCAAGATTCTCAGGCAGCTAGATAAGGTGTCCCTGAGTCCATTACAGACTGATGTCATCTAAGTGTTTTTCTTGCAAGCATCTGAGACTGAATAACAATTAGTGTGATATATGTGTTTTCCAGCACCCAGGTGCAAGTCCCTTGAGCGTATTTACAATCCTCCTTGCTGATCTTCCGTTGCTTTCCCATATTCCACCCCCCCCGCTCAAGAGACCGCTTCTGCTGGGGTTCATTTAGTCTCGCAGGGTATAACACAGAGTAATTTACAAAGGCATGCAATAACATATATACATATAGGAAAAAAACCCCAAAACATATCTCTATAGTACTGCTTGAATCAGGTGTCCTATTTCTCTTTTTCTGCTGCTTTCTCGTAGCATGTATGGCATACTTTTGTGCTAACGCGGCACATTTCCCTTCCAATTGTTCCTTTTTTTTTTTTTTCTTTTTTTTTTTTTTCCCCCATCACTTACGGCTGACATAAAAGTCTGCCTTTGCAACAAGAGCTCACCCTTAAGTTTCTCATTTTCCTACAGAGGATCCTATAGATTTTGGCTTAACTCCTTTTCCCAATCAACCATGATCTTATAGGCAAACAACAAACAACCAGCCATACGCCCTGCATGGGTAAGCTGTTCCCGAGAGCATAAGCATGTTGGCTGGCGAAAACTGCCCCAATATTTCAGGACTTCCATCGGTTCTACGGCCCATCATGGTCTATCTACCTGGGGCGCGCTCGCCTTACATCTAAACATTGTGTATATACAAACTTCTTCGCTTGACAGAGTGTCAGCCCTAGTCACGTACGAGAACAGTACCACACCGGGCAGAACACCTGCTCAAGCGGAGTCACCAAACGACACTGCACACAGCAACAAACAAACAGTAGCACAGATGTTGATCAGCAGATATAAATTGGCGCCCACACACACTTACACAGCAGACATACAAAAACACCACTTCTATCTCAGGGAGATGGCTGGGAAGGGGAGGGGGTGAGGCGGGCAGCGGCGGGAGCGAAGCGGCTCCGGCTCCATCCTTCTCCCCCGACATTCTGACAATACACTGCAATACCCCGATTCCAGCTGCGCACGCATAAGCGGTTGAGAAGGAGGACCAGACGCGATACCTGACACAAATGGAGGAGGGTTAAGAATGGAGGAGCGCGATAACGGCTTTCGTCTCTGTTGCTGTAAAATCTCCTCCGCAGTTGTAGCAGAGGCAGCCATAGCTTTAATCAGGGTTAAAGGTGGACATAAATCAGGTTCAGTCTCTGGATTTATTGGGCCAGGATCAAAGGGATCTTCTGGCTCTTCGCCTCCTGAAGTCTGCTTTTGGTAATGTTCTTCAGGATTGGGAATTTGAGCATATTCAGGCTGAGGGTCTGCAACTGGGGGTGTCATTTCAAAAGACTGAGGCTCCTCTGGGGGAGCTTGTGGTGCCCCTCCAGCAACCCCTTGCAGGGCTTGCTCTGCGGGATGCAGTGTTGGCCAAGTAACTATTATTCCTTCTGGCAAGGACAAGTGCAGCGTCTCCCGCATTTGCAATTCCTCCCCCACTTTTAGCCACTGAGCCAAATCGTAGGACCACCCTTCAGGGAACCAGGAGCAATAATCACGTATCCATACAAGCAAAGTCACTAGTTTGACAGGGGCCACTTTAAAGCCCTGTTCTGTGAAAGTGTGCTGCAGAAGTTCAAGTTGCAATTTCTGTTCTCGAGTAGCTGTTTGTCCCATTTTTAATGTCTACCGTGGCTGCTCACCTTTTTCGTCCAGCGAACGGCGGCAAAAGTAATTGTTAAGAGAGCTCTCGGTATGAACTCCTCCGTCCAGCCGCGGGTACACCACCGGATAATTAGTACTTCATATCTCTGTTCCTTTTAATCCTTGTTCGGACTTCATCTGCTGCAATGTGTCCTTAATTAACCTCCAGGTTGTTAAGACCTTCGTAGCTACCGCATCCCCTTTCGTTGCTGCCTCAAACAAAGTTTCACCGGCTTGCTGCCAACTTGATAATTGGAAAGCTGTTGTAGAATCAGCAGGAAGGCTTTTCAGTCATGCTAGCAAAAGCCGAAGAGTTCCTTCATCATATTGTATACCCCTTTTACTTAAAAGCTTTTCTAATATACATACAATCGCCTTTTCCTCTGAGGACATTCTTGACCCCATTCTCACATGTTCCCGGCTGCTCACCTTTCCTTGGTGATTAGTCGTCCGGACTGCAGCTCTCTGATACCGCTGCTTTTTTTTCGTTCAGCCGGGCTGCTCCACCGGTCGTATCTTCCTACGATTCAAGTCCCGATTCGGGCAGCCATTTGTGGAGCATTGATTCACGGACTCTGGCAGGGTATGGACCAAAGACCTTTATTACAACAATTTCCCGAGTTTTATAGGTACAGGTACTGTCCACGCGCAGGCAGCATCCTGCTGATAGGTTGAAGGTCAATTGCCACGCGCTTCTCAGTGTCTTCTAACTGGTCGTCTCTGACTGTTCACGCAGAGTAGCAGCTTTGCTTTTCACATTCCTTTCCTTGCTGATATCTCCTGACACTTGCTTATCTTTTCTCTCAAGGCGCCTCTCACGGGTACAGCTTTGTCTCATCGAGGCCAAACAGATTCCCTATGCTACTCTCTATCTCCATAGACCAGCACTGGGAACAGGAAAACAACAACATCACCACTGATAGAGGAATGTACAAACACGATTACAATACCACTGCTCACTGACCACCGGACGCAGATGCCCCAGCCAGCTCCCAAACTTCGACTTCCTGCCCCCTCCGCCAGCCAGCTCCGGGCTATGGACTGGGTATGGTCACATGGTATGGAATACCTGTGTGCCTGCCAGACCCTGGGGAAATTAACTCTATCCCCCCTGGAACCAGGACAAACTTCTAAAATTAAACTTCTAATGGAAGTTTTGGAAGTACATGTAGAAGTTATATGAAAATATGCATATTTTATTCATTGTTCAAAGATCCAGAAGGGCCAAAGTTTAATTTTCTTTCATAAGAATTGGGGAATTTTGTGCAGAAAAGATGAAGTTATGTGTCTGCTCTATTCCATAGTGCCTGAGAGCCTCACAAAGCTACACTACTCTCTCAGGAAGTTTTCTCTGTCTGCCCTCTGTCAACATGCAATGCAAATTGGCTGTGCTTGTTCCTAGTGTGTGTATACTTGTAGGTTAAAATAATAGCATGCAGGCCTGAAAAACAGGAAACCTAATTACTAGAATGATGCAATTAAAATAATAAGGTGATTGAGAGTGCAACTAGTAAACAACTAGATAATAGACCAATGAGAAGGATGTCTGGAGTCCAGGACTAAAAGAGGCCTCTACAAGACACCCGTGGTATTATATGATAAATATATCCAAATATAGTACTCAAAGATATATGGCATGAACTGAACACATGGTGCTGCTAATGACAGGTGCTTGAGTACATGCTTAGAACAAGGATAAAATAATTACCCAATTAAAAATGTGTGCTAAATGCACAATAGAAGATATCAACCAAAAGGCATGTTGTAAAGTATAAGGGATTGGTCAAACATAAGTCCCAGTGAACCAATGATGTGAGATTCCTTCAATAGCTTTCATGTCATTGTATCAACACTCGGATGCTATTAGTGAGCTCTAACTAAAAAGAACTTGAGGAGAAATGGTTAATTGTAAAGTGCAATACATTATACTTAGTATGTCACTGTTCTTTCTGAGCAAAATACCCTTTATGAGAAGAATAAAGTTAACATAATTTATATTAAAATTATTATTATTATGGAAGAGAAATCAGGGCAATTATTTTTATTCATGTTCATATTCTGGCAATGACAATTTAGTTATCTAATGCCTGTGGGACCCTGCTGAAGAGCTCTAAATGGTATTATAAGCCATGCCTCAGAAAATCGGCACAGCTCACACACCAGTAGCATGCTGGCAAGGCAGCAGCAGAAAGAGAAACAGGGAAGAGCCACTTTAAATCATACGCTCTTGTATGTTGTTTTTCCTGTTCCAGGGTAGTTATCAGTGTGCTAGTCAATGGGGTTACCTCAAAGATTAATTTAGCCTACTATCTGCAGAACTTTTCAATAACCTTGTTGTTGCTATCACTTTATCACCACTTGAAGATATTCATGGCATATGGGATGTACTAAACACACAAATCCTTCAATTACTCACCAAATGCTGTGAAACTTGTAGGTGGCCTGGCACTCAAGCACTTGCAGCTCCTGATTACTAGCAGAATGTCACGTATGAGCTCACAGTGTACTTGAGAAATTTGTAGCTAAAGTAATTAGCATGGATTGAGAGAGTTGAAATATTTCAGATTTTTCCATAGGTCTATCACTAAATGTATATTAGGATCTGAGTGCATAATAGCTAGTTCCGAGTGTGTTTATAATATCAGGTCTTCAGCTCTTTAAGGCAGAGCCCATCTCTTACAGTATACTTATATAGCTCCTAACAAAAGCAGACTCCAGGCACATATGGGGTCCCAAGTCTATTGTAGCTATTGTAAAGGAAATAAATCAACTCATAAAACACAAGACTGTCTTGTCAGAGGAGGCTTTAAATAGATATATTTATTCAGAGAATAAAACATTATATTGATTTAAAAATGTGTAAGCAGAAGCTTATTTAGATTTCATGTTGACCTTTGGTAAGATATACAAAGTGGTATACAGTGTATGTTAGAACTCATGTCAATGAATTATTTAGGGAGTCCTGAGGGGAAAAGAGATCATATGAACAACTGGGAAAGTGTCATAAGAAAGCAAGGGGAATATTCTGCAATATAGGTTATGACAGCTGGGACTGAATATATTATTTCAGATCTACTTAAATTGACTCAAGATAGCTTTGCCTCGGACTGAACTAGAAAAATAAATTGGGAAGGAGCTACTTCCCCAGCTCAGAAGAGAGTGCGGAAAAGCCAGGTGGCTTGAGATGTGCTGAAAGTGTTTGCGGAGTTATGGATTGGAAGCATATAGAATTCTTGTTACTGTGTCATATTGCAGGGGCAGTTGCCATAGTACCATTTTGTCCTGGTTTGAGGTAAAACAGAACCAATTTTCTGATTTGTAATTTTACTTTTTAGCTGGGCCTCTTCTAACTGACTAAAGTCTGAAATTAACAGCATATTGTTCAGAAACTGTTCGCTCTCAGAGTGATAAGACCTGATTATACCAAGGAATGGTATGCAGAGAGGCTCCTGCTTATACTTATTGCTATAACAACCAAGGTCAGCTAACTTCGCTTTTTGCCCCGTTAGAGGGTCAGAAGCGGAGAAGCGTAGAGGGGGTCCCACCTGCAGGGAGGAGAAGACAGGACAGGTGACCCAAAACTGACCAACAGGGTATTCCATCCCATCTGCATCACGCTCAGTATAAAAGCTGAGGGATCAAAGGGGCAAGGCTGCTCTGGCTCACTCTTTCTTCAATGGCCGACGTCTGAGGAGGACCCTGTCTGTTCGTCTGCCTTTGATCCCAATCCGAGCATTCCTGACTCTAGTTCCGGAATTCAGCTCCTGTTCGTCGCTGACTCCAGTCTGGGACTTTCCCTGTGTCTGCTGGTGATGCGATCATCATCCTGGGAGCTGGATACGGTTTTGTATATATTGTATACTTTTTTTTATTCTATTATTATTTCTTATTTCCTTATTTATTATTATTTTCATTAAATTAATTTAGTTCTTTTTCTAAACTTGTAAATCTCCTTATCTCTTCCTCTCCTCTCTGAGGAGAGAGGGGGGGGAGGGCCATCTGTCGTTCTGATTGGCCAATCCGGCCAAAACCATGACACATTTGCTGCTAAGAACATATTTCTATAACATAACGGCAGGTCAAAACATTTATAAGAGGATTTTTCAGAGACAATTCAAACATAACAGTACCCTGCACACAACTGCTGAGAAGCATGAGACGTAACTCACATGTGCCAGCCCCAAATTAGAATTAGGTTCAGTAATTTTGATGCAGCCATATGGTGTTAAACATAAGGTTCTATAAAAATCAAAGTAGTTTGCGACATTTAGTCCATCTCACCTCTATCTTATTTTGGGAGACAAAGAAAACAGAATTTGGACTGTGAAGCATCCCATTTTAAAACAGAAGCTTTTGCTTGTTAGATTTTGTAGAATAGTAGAACAATTAAGACAAAACAATGACCTGAAACTATTTTCCCCATGCCTGCCAATTTTTCCATCCTAGGGAACCTGTCAGCTTTCTGTGCTTCCTCTGATGCAGAAAAGAGATTTCGGAGTCCCAAAGCAGGACTTCTGCCTTCTCCACAACTATCTTCCAAACTCGACTGGCAATTCAGCTGCCAGGCTGAAACCAGCAAGGCCACAATCAGAAATAGGACAAAAGCACCGTGACAAAACTTCCCCCTTCAGGCACAGAAATAACTTGCCCCAAAACAGAGCTTTGGAGGTAGCTGAATGTAGGTTGCCTAATTGAACTTGCATTGTGCATTAGTGCATAATGGGAAATACTATTGCTTCCTCAGCAATTATCAGGTAGAGTTACAGAGATGTTGATCAGCACAAAACTGTTCCCAGCACTGCAGGGAACCATAATCTGATCAGGGAAACACACTACTAATATTTCACCCTCTGCAATGCAATGGGCCCACCTTCAATGCCTCACCTATGCTTGGCTGTGCAGAATTCCCCCTGACAGTCTGGACTGCACAGCCATTTGGCCTGATTTGGAATGGGGTTGAAAAATGAAATTCAGGCAATTCTTCAGGAAGAGAAGAGAAGAGAAAAGAGAAGAGAAGAGAAGAGAAGAGAATAAAGATGATGACAGACACCATAAAAATGACCTCTTTGTGTCACTTAGGACACTTGTGACATAAGGCAGTATTCATTAATGAAAACTGCAGTGTAATCCCTCATCACACATTTGATTAAATCCAAGTGACATACTGTGGTGACAAGCAACCTGTAGGCAGAGGATGCTCACTCTTGTGACTGTTTACTCAATTCCTACTGAGATATTAGCTAACACAGCTCATGCTAAGGCCTAATGTATGCTGGGAGCAGCACCATTAGGTAAAAGCAAGAGCAACACATAGGCAGGACAGGTGGCCAGAAAGAGCTAAAAAGTCATTATGCAGCCATTATCACCTGCAGATTGCTGTCTCCTGTAGCCATCATCCTTGCATGTTGATTGTCTGGCAGTTTCTTCAGAATCCACTAACTCATGGAAATGGTATAGACCAAACTTCCAAGCTGGAAGGTAAAAATAAGTCAGTTTACCCAAAAAGCTTTTGAAGTGGATCCAACAGCAGCTGGACTGCTGAGACACTCATGCTTCCTGGTGTGATCCAGGGGATGCCTGCACTGTGATGGAAGAGGGAGGATGAGCATTCTCACTGTCGACTAGGTGATATATGAATATCACCTGGTGACTAGGTGAAATCATGAAATAGATACAGTATATACAAAACCATATTAAGCTCCCAGGATGATGTCACCAGCAGGCACTGGGGAAGTCCCAGACTGGACTCAGCAATGGGTGGGAACCGGGTTCCAGAGTTGGAGTCAGGAATACACGGATCGGGATCAGAGGGAGATGAACAGACAGGGTCCTCCTCAGACATCAGCCATTGTAGAAAAGAGAGCTGACCCTTTGATCCCTCAGCTTTTATACTGAGCATGGGGCAGATGTTGGTCAATTTCTGATGACCTGTCCACTGCTCCACACAGGTGGGACCCCTCTATGCTTTTCCGCTTCTGACCCTCCCATGGGGCAAATAACGAAATTAGCTGACCTTGGTTGTTATAGCAATAAGTATAAGCAAGAGCCTCTCTGCGTACCATTCCTTGGCACTAACTGTAAGCATAGGTCTTATCACTCTGAGAACGAACTGTTTTCAGCACAATATGCTGTTAATTTCAGAGAGTTATAAGAGGCCTAGATAAGAAGTAAAATTACTGAACAGAAAGTTGGTTCAGTTTTACGGTTTTGTATGTAATGTACCTATTTCATTATTTTCCTTTTTATTTTGTTCTTAATATTTTATTAAATTAGTTTAGTTTCTTCTAAACTCATAAATCTCTCTTTATCTCTCCTCCTCCTCTCCGTGCACAAGAGGCTGGGGGGGAGCATCTGTCACCAGCCATTGGCCAATTTGGCCAAAACCACGACAGATTTATTGGCACCCAACTTGGGGCTCTGACAGATTGCCTGAATAGTTTGAATTCCAACTTGTTCAGGGAGAACAGACAGTTTACATCATGTCGTTCTTGCATGAAATCTTGTATCGTGTCCTTAGAGAGTTTTGTATGAAGTTAATTGATGCAATGGGGATTGACTGGTTGAATATATTGCATGGTTTATTTATTCTCTGTGTTTGGATGCGGTGGTCTAAACGTGCTATGTTGGTGTGGATTTGCCTTCAGATTTATAAAATGATTGCTTGGATAACGGTTCTACCTGCATATCTTGGGCATCATGTGATAGAGTCTTTTACTAATTACACTCTTGGTTTTACTTGGGGAAAGTTTACTTTGCCCTTGGATGATGATGCCAAAGTGACAGTAACAGAATTAGGGGATGAGAAACCTTCGGGCTGTTTAGAGAGTGAATGTTACTTTCATTCGTACGTGATTCTGTTGTTGGGTTTCCTGAATGTGTTGCAGGGGTGGTTTATTGTTAAATATCAGTGAAGGAGTGAGTCTTATGTGACATCTGATGTCGCTACTCAAACCCCACGGCCAGAGTCAAAGATAGCAGAAATTCAGACAATCCTGCCGCTAAAAGCCACACCAGAAACTCAGACAACCCTGCCACCGAAAGCTGCAGTAGGAATTCAGACAACCCCCCCACTGAAAGCTACAGCAGAAACTCAAACAACTCCGATTACTGACCAAGCCACAACACAGACACAAACAACGCCACCGGCCCAGATAGCGGCATCGGCTGCCCCCCCCCACAGGCCCCAGCAAAAGCTACGGCACTGGCGCCAACCCCAACCCTGGCCCCGGCCCGGCCCATGCCGGCACCGGTCACTCCACAGCCTGCGGTCAAAGTCACTCCGCCGCCTGGCCCCCCCACGCCTGTATCGCCAGCCCCGCCCACAGCGGCACCGGCTGCTCCAGCCCCGACAAGGAGCACGGTCACTGCTCTGGCTGCTCCCACAACCAGCGCTGCTGCTGCCCAAATTCCAGCAGAACCGGCACAAGTTGCCCCAGTGACCAGGAAACAGAAAAAGTTAGCTCGTTCCCTTACCTCTGATGACAAAGACCAGCCCAAGCCAGACAGCTTAGGAGAGGGCTCCTCTGAGGAAGATCTAGGAGAGGGTCCTTCTCAGCCAGCATTAATACAGGATGAGGACTCAGATGCAGAGATAATCACTAAATCCTTTTCTATGAAGGATTTGCGAAATATAAGGAAGGACTTTAGTCGTCATGAAGGGGAGACACTTGTCTCCTGGTTACTCCGATGCTGGGACAATGGAGCTGATACCATAGATTTAGATGGCAGACAAGCTAAGCAGCTGGGAAACCTATCCAAAGATGGAGGTATTGATAAAGCAATTGGGAGAAAGACAAACATCCTCAGTCTCTGGAGGTGACTGCTAGCAGCTGTGAAGGGCAGGTATCCCTTTAAGGATGACATCGAATGCCATCCAACCAAATGGACCAGCATGGAAAAAGGTACTAATTACCTGAGGGAACTGGCTTAGCGAGAGGTGATTTATGGTGACTGGCAAGTGATTATAGACCCTGATGAAATGCCACGCAATCAATCTTTGTTGAGAAAGTTTGTGCAGAGTGCACCATCAAATTATTCCCACACATCATTGTCAACAATGGTCTGGGGAGGATCTGATACTGATACACCAACTGTAAATGAGGTGGCTAACAAGGTGCGACAGTATGAAGACAGTCTCTCCCATCCCCTTCATGTAGCAGCCGTGGAGAAAATGGCTGAGCAAACTAAGACCATGGCTGATCAAACCAAGGCAATGGCTGAGACAATTGAGAAAAAGGCTAAGAATACCAAGAATATGGCTGAGACAATAGAGAAAATTATTAAGTCAATAGCTGCACAAAATGAGAAAAATGATAAACTGTTTCATGAGCTGCTTAAAAAACTGTCTGAGAAGGGGAAAGAATCCCACTCTTCCCCTGAACAGACCCATGTCTCAGTCATTAAGAAAAAACGCCCTCCTACAAGATCAACTCAAGGGAAACAGGACCCACTACGAGATTTCCTATGGCTTTGCCTCTGCAACTACGGAGAGGACGTGAGTAAGCGGGATAAAAAACCTACTCCGTCCCTACAGGCACAAGTACTTGAGTTGCAAGGTAAAGCAGATAGAAGAAAGAATTTCTGCAGGAGGAAGACTGCTCCAGTCCATGGTAAGCGATGCTCTGGTCCTTGTAGGAACTCATATGCTAATTGTGGATGCTGTTCTCAACATTAGAGGTGCCCTGCCTCCAGCCAGGAGGAGGAGAGGGATAACCGAGTTTATTGGACTGTGTGGATTCAATGGCCTGGCACATTAGAGCCACAAAAGCGTAAAGCCCTTGTGGACACTGGTGCCCAGTGTACCCTATTGCCATCAAATCATAAAGGGACAGAATCTGTCACTATTTCTGGAGTGATAGGCGGGTCTCAAGAAATGACTGTACTGGAGGCTGAAGTGAGCCTAACTGGGAATAAATGGGAGAAGCATCCCATTGTCACTGGCCCAGATGCTCCATGCATCCTTGGCACAGACTACCTTAAGAGAGGGTATTTCAAAGACCCGAAAGGGTATTGGTGGGCTTTTGGTATAGCAGCTGTAGAGGCTGAGGACATTACACAGCTGTCTACCTTACCTGGCCTTTCAGATGACCCTTCTGTGGTGGGACTGCTGAAGGTTAAAGAACAGCAGGCGCCAATTGCTACTGCCACGGTGCATCGGTGATGGTATCGCACTAACCGAGACTCCCTGATTCCCATCCAGAACCTGATTCATCGGCTGGAGACCCAAGGAGTGATCAGCAAGACTCGCTCACCCTTTAACAGCCCTATATGGCCAGTGCAAAAGTCTGATGGAGGCTGGCAGCTAACAGCAGACTATCGTGGCCTGAATGAAGTCACACCCCCACTGAGCGCTGCTGTGCCGGACATGCTAGAACTGCAGTATGAACTGGAGTCAAAGGCAGCCAAGTGGTATGCTACAACTGACATTGCTAATGCATTTTTCTCAATCCCTTTGGCAGATCAATGCAGGCCACAGTTTGCTTTTACTTTGAGAGGCATCTAGTATACGTGGAATCGACTGCCCCAGGAGTGGAAACACAGCCCTACTATTTGCCATGGGCTGATCCAGACTGCACTGGAGAAGGGTGGGGCTCCAGAACACCTGCAATATATTGATGACCTCATTGTGTGGGGTAATACAGCAGAAGAAGTTTTCAAGAAAGGTAAGAAAATAATCAAGATTCTTCTGAAAGTAGGTTTTGCTGTAAAAAGAGGTAAGGTCAAGGGACCTGCACGAGACATCCAGTTCTTGGGAATTAAGTGGCAAGATGGGCGTCGTCAGATCCCAATGGATGTGATTAACAAAATAGCAGCTATGTCCCCACCTGCTAACAAAAAGGAAACACAAGCCGCCTTAGGCGTCGTGGGTTTCTGGAGAATGCATATTCCAGGTTATAGTCAGATTATGAGACCTCTCTGTGAAGTGACTCGAAAGAAAAATAATTTTATGTGGGGTCCTGAGCAATGACAAGCCTTTGAGAAAATTAAACAAGAGATTGTGCATGCCCTTGGACCAATCCGAACAAGATGGGACATTAAAAATGTGCTCTACACTGCAGCCAGGAACAATGGCCCTACCTGGAGCCTCTGGCAGAAAGCACCAGGGGAGCCTCGAGGTCGACCCCTAGGATTCTGGAGTCGAGGCTACAAAGGCTCTGAGGCCAACTATACCCCAACTGAGAAAGAAATCTTGGCAGCATATGAAAGAGTTAGAGCTTCTTCAGAGGTAATTGGTACTGAAGCACAGCTCCTCCTGGTGCCCCGATTACCAGTGCTGGGCTGGATGTTCAAGGGTAAAGTTCCTTCTACTCATCATGCCACTGATGCTACCTTGAGTAAGTGGGTTGCCTTAATCACACAGCGAGCTCAAATAGGAAACCCAAATCATCCAGGAATTGTAGAAGTGATCACAACCTGGCCTGAAGGCAAAGACTTCACAGTGCTCCCAGAGGAGGTGGTGAGTCGTGCTGAGGAAGCCCCACCATATAATGAACTCTCAGATAATGAGAAACAGTATGCCTTGTTCACTGATGGATCTTGTCGTATTGTAAGAAAACATAGAAAGTGGAAAGCTGCTGTATGGAGTCCTACACAACAAGTCGCAGAAGCTACTGAAGGACAAGGTAAATCGAGTCAATTTGCAGAGGTAAAAGCTCTCCAGCTGGCCTTAGACATTGCTGAACGAGAAAAGTGGCCAGTACTTTATCTCTACACTGATTCATGGATGGTGGCAAATGCTTTGTGGGGATGGTTACAGCAGTGGAAGCAGAGCAACTGGCAGCGCAGAGGTAAACCCATCTGGGCTGCTGAATTACGGCAAGACATTGCTGATCGTCTAGGGAAACTAGTCGTGAAGGTACGCCATGTAGATGCCTACGTACCCATGAGTCGAGCCACTGAGGAACATCAAAACAATCAGCAAGTGGACCAGGCTGCTAAGATTTTCCAGACAGATTTGGACTGGGAACATAAAGGTGAACTATTTTTAGCTCGGTGGGCCCATGATACTTCAGGTCATCAAGGAAGAGATGCAACATATAAATGGGCTCATGACTGAGGGATGGATTTAACCATGGATGCTATTGCGCAGGTTATCCATGATTGTGAAACATGTGCCGAAATCAAGCAAGCTAAAAGGTTAAAACCTTTGTGGTATGGGGGACGATGGCTGAAATATAAGTATGGGGAGGCCTGGCAAATTGACTATATCACACTCCCTCAAACCTGCCAGGGTAAGCGCTATGTGCTTACAATGGTAGAAGCAAGCACCGGATGGTTGGAAACATATGCTGTGTCCCATGCCACTGCCCGGAATACCATCCTGGGCCTTGAAAGGCAAGTCTTGTGTCGACATGGTACTCCAGAAAGAATTGAGTCAGACAATGGGAATCATTTCAAAAACAGTCTTATAAGTAATTGGGCAAAAGAACATGGCACTGAGTGGGTATATCACATCCCCTATCATGCACCAGCTTCTGGGAAAATTGAGCGATACAATGGATTGTTAAAAACTACCCTGAGCGCAATGGGTGGTGGATCCTTTAAAAATTGGGACAAGCATTTAGCACAAGCTACCTGGTTAGTTAACACCAGGGGATCCATCAATCGAGCTGGTCCTGTTCGATCAGACCTTTTACATACAGTAGAAGGGGATAAAGTCCCTGTGGTGCATGTAAAGAATATGCTGGGGAAAACTGTTTTGGTTTTTCCTACTTCAGGGAAAGGCAAACCCATTCGTGGGACTGTTTTTGCTCAAGGACCTGGATGTACTTGGTGGGTGATGCTGGAGAATGGAGAAACTCAGTGTGTATCCCAAGGAAATTTGACCCTGGGTGAGAATACTTAATTCTGAACTGTATATTCATTTTTATAGGATACTAATAGTGTTCTATAAGTGTTTTCCAGGATAACCTAGTGGTGATGAAACCTGAACCAGCTTCATCAAGCGGCATCCAGCAAAACTCTTTGAGATGGACATACTACCCGTGGGCATGGACCACAATGAACTTCATTCATCCCTGAGAACTTCATTCATCTTTCCTACCCTGAGATTCTGCTATGAGAGATGAAACTCTACAGTTATGAACTAAATGAACTTAGTGGACTTTTGTAGATAAAATCATAACTGAGTAACCTGCATATATCTATTTCTATATATATATAGTGTATGTATAGATTTGATAGATAAAGTATTAGTGATCTGAGCATGACGCAAATGGTATGGAATAAGGGGTGGAATGTCCTGATTTGAGGTAAAACAGAACCAACTTTCTGTTCAGTAATTTTATTTCTTAGCTAGGCCTCTTCTAACTCTCTGAAATTAACAGCATGTTGTGTCTGAAACGGTTCGTTCAGAGTGATAAGACAGTTTGTGCCAAGGAATGGTATGCAGAGAGGCTCTTGCTTATACTTATTGCTATAACAACCAAGGTCAGCTAATTTCGTTATTTGCCCTGTTAGAGGGTCGGAAGCAGAAAAGCATAGAGGGGTCCCACCTGCAGGGAGGAGCAGACAGGACAGGTGACCCAAAATTGACCAACAGGGATATTCCATCCCATCTGCCCCATGCTCAGTATAAAAGCTGAGGGATCAAAGGGTCATCTCTCTTTCTCCAATGGCCGACGTCCGAGGAGGACCCTGTCTGTTCATCTGCCTTTGATCCCGATCTGTGTGTTCCTGACTCCAACTCTGGAACCCGGTTCCCGCTCGTCGCTGAGTCCAGCCTGGGACTTTCCCAGTGCCTGCCGGTGACATCATCCTGGGAGCTTAATACAGTTTTGTATATACTGTATCTATTTCATTATTTCCCTTTTTATTTTATTCTTAATATTTCATTAGTTTAGTTTCTTCTGAAGTCGTAAATCTCTTTCTCTCCTCCTCCTTTCTGTGCATGAGAGGCTGGGGGGGAGCATCTGTCGCCGGCCATTGGCCAATTATTTGGCCAAAACCACAACAACTTTCTACCTCTCAGCACTACTGCAGAACAAGTAACAACTTCTTTGCAGGGTGTCTGCTGACTATTCACTCCTCTCACTAAAAATCAGCATTGAAACTTGTGTGTATAAAATAAATGAGATGGACAGGGGCTTAATACTCACTCCCAAAAAAACAAAAGGGAATTTTTAAGTCACCAATGAATAAATATCTTCCTCTTATTCCTTTCCTCCATGCTTGAACCTGTTATGGTTTGAGAAACCCACAACAATTTATTGTCCTTTAGACAATTATTCTATCTCCCAATGACCCCTCCCCACCTGGAAAGGGGAAAAACAAGGAAACATGAGGGTATAAATAGATTTAATAGGATAAGACTAAATAATTAACATTAATACTACTAAAGAACCAGTATTGATCCCGATGCCAATACAAAAAATACAAGGATCATATCAGTAGGAAGCTGTGCACTCCCAGCAGTGGACAGCAAAAGTCAGACACTGCGAGCGATACGGCTTCAGGAGGAAGGGAAGGCCTCAAGGGCCCGGCACCATCGCTCACCTGAACCCTGGATGCCCCAGTCTGCTCCCAAGCTGCCCCCCCCCTCCCCACCGCCAGCTCCCAGCTATAGACCATGGCTCACATAGTATGGAATACCTGTGTCCCCGCCAGAGCCTGGGTAAAATTAACCCTGTCCCCCCCGGAACCAGGACATTCAGGAACAAAACAGGAGGATTGCCAGAGCACGATACAAAACCTGTCTGCCAAGACTGGCATTTGAACTCAAAAGTCTACTTAAATTTTTTTATTCTGTCAAAAAAAAAAAACCAAACCAAAAAACCCCAACCACCATACATGACAACAAACAAGAAAACACAAACTTCTGTTTCAGTTCAGTTTTTCCCATTTCATTTCAGTTTTTCCCATTTCATTTCAAGCTGGTCATTGGAAGCAGCACTGTTTATGTGGCTCTGCTCCCAACACCCTTGCACAAGAATGGAGTTTTCCAGCCTCTCCTTGTGGAGCATTGATTCACGGACTCTGGCAGGGTATGGACCAAAGACCTTTATTACAACAATTTCCCGAGTTTTATAGGTACAGGTACTGTCCACGCGCAGGCAGCATCCTGCTGATAGGTTGAAGGTCAATTGCCACGCGCTTCTCAGTGTCTTCTAACTGGTCATCTCTGACTGTTCACGCAGAGTAGCAGCTTTGCTTTTCACATTCCTTTCCTTGCTGATATTTCCTGACACTTGCTTATCTTTTCTCTCAAGGCGCCTCTCACGGGTACAGCTTTGTCTCATCGAGGCCAAACAGATTCCCTACGCTACTCTCTATCTCCACATCTCCTCTCACCATAACACGCTACTGATCTGCACAAGAGCCATTGTCCTGGATCAGTCTGAGACAGTAGGTAGTTTTAACCTTGATTACCCAAATCATAAATAGAGCCTTAAATATAAGGTTTGAGGGATTTTCACTGAAAAAAAGTATAGTATGATAAAAGAAAAAGCCTAGAATATAACCACTTCTTTATAAATTATAAAAATACATAGATAAAACACAGTAGAGGACAATAGCCTTCTTAGAGTATTCTATAATACAGTTTTGAAAGTACAAATAAGATTCCCTATTAAGGCTAAGTGGAAATAGTACAGACATATGTTCTCCTTATGTTTGCTTAGTAGGAGTTGAAAAAACTAAGATTCCTAGCATTTTTCATAGTGGCCCTTTTCACATTTTTATGGTGTTTTGCTTGGTTAATGGGCCCAAATCAACCCCAGAGCACAAATTAAGTTGACCAGAATTTCAGTCACTATGCTAGCTGGTGGACCCTGGGCAAATGCTCTTTTCAAAGAGCCTTCAAAAGCAATGAGAGTCATAGCCTGGCAGCACATAGACTCTATAAGCAAACACAGCAGTTATGTGCTTAACAATTACTCACACACAGCCTTGGACATTAGAATCCAACTTACTGAAGTAGCCCTAAGGTCATCCCCTATGCTTATATATATATTTTTTTTTTTTTAGAAGATTTTTTTAAAAAAAAACAAACCCAACTTTCCAGCTGGATAGGCACCAGCAGCTTCCATTTCACACTTCACCTCAATGAAAGCACCACCAGCCATGCAGTCATTCCCCCTTACTCATCTGAAGAAGAGGCCGGGGCACTCACAGGGCAGCATTATGAGCTGCTTAGACGTGAATACATCATCCGTCCTTAGCAAGAGGACTTGCTATAAGATGTCTGCATGCCAATCACAGGATCTTCCAAGATGGCCCAAAGATGAGGCCTTGGGTTGGCTCAGTGTCTCCATGCTCATCTGAGCCCAAGTCTCTGCATGGAGGCATCAGGAGATTTCCTGGCATGCACCCTGGCCCTTGCCCCTGCCCTCTCTTAGCTGCACTTCCGAAGACAGCTGATGCTTGAATCTCCCTGTCTTTGCCCATCAGCCAGGATACCTCTCCCTGCAGCCCCTACACCTTTCTGGGATGTCACCAAGCCTTTCATGTGTGCCTTGCAATCCCATCACCACACGCTTTGCTTAAAGCTCTGGTGATCCTCAATTTAAAATGGTCTGCTGGCAAAGAGGACAGCTATCACACATGCATGAATCCTTCTGGGATTTAACATTCAGGGGCCTCAGATACTCAGAAAGCTCACCCTCTTAGGACAAAGAACACCATTCCCTTTGGTGACAGCCCAGAGAAGAAGCAACTGTCAGCAAACTTTTGTTTTGTAACTTGGGCTGGAAAGAAATGCAGTTTTGGCCACAGCAGTCCCCAGCACAGCCACTGGCATACTTACTGAGATGGCAGCTATCACAATACTGATTATAAACCTACTTGCATGATGGGATTCAGCCCTACTGAAATGTAGATACTAAAGCTTATTAGCTTTAGTAAATAAGCTTATTAGCTTAGACTAAAGATTATCTCAGTTAATGATTTGCAGAAAGAAGGGCAGCCTTGATCTCCCTCAGGAACACAGCAGGAATCATTCAGTTGGAAATAGCAGCATAGCTGCAGTAAACAAGCACATTAGGCGCTCTTCCTCTTATTGCCAGTGCTACCTACCCAGCAGAAGGGGTGTTTCAGGCACCTGACATCCACACAAGCTCTAGACACTCAGTTTCCCCTCTTGCAGCATCTTACCACCACCTGTACTCAAAAGGCCAGCACAGACTCAGTGTAAAACCAGTTTCACAGATTCTGACCAGGAGGGAGAAGAGCAAGCAAGTGAACACATGGGTAAGGTTGCTACTGTAAATATGAATGCTGTGCACTGCTATTATGTCCTTGCAATGTGCTTTCTCTGTTTCTGTGCAGAACATATCCTATGCTATTGTAGTCACAGCAGTTTGTAAAAAGCTTTGTACCAGCACATGCTGTATACCAGCAGCTAGCAACTTTGGAAAGTTGAAATTGTCTGCAACAATCAGCCACTGTTTCAGGGAAGAGAACAGGTTGTCCTGGCTTTGACCAGAAGTTTTATTGGACTCTTAATGATCAGCACTCTCTCATATGCTTTCATTACTTACTGAAATAACCAATTATAACCTGTCCTTGCTGCTTTAATTGAGCAATGAAGTGACTTAAGAGAAGCTGGGATTTTTTCTGGGTTTTGTAAAGTAGATTTAACTACTTTAAATTACATTAAAGAGCACTAAAGGAACTAGATTCTCATCAGCTCGAGTAGAGGTTCACTGCTGGCTGAGCTTTTGTGCAGACTGTGTCAGATCAGACTTCTCCAGTCTGTTCTGTCAATGTGCTTTGCTCACAACAGATCAGCACAGTTCAGCTGATGGCCATGGATGAATCAGTGTTAACCTAAAGCAAACCCAGTGCTATCTGCTAGGGTGGCTTGTGTGATCTGAATGGGGGACCTTTGCAGGGTCTAAATCAGAGGATTATGTAAATCAGCAGAAAGAAGTTTCTGCACTAGCCACTAAGGTAACAAACAAATCAAGCCACACAACTCAAAACCATACATTTTTCACAGCCCAGAAGATACAAGTATGTTGTGATCCCCTTCCTAAAGGGAGCTTTAATGTTAATATGGGTGTGAATACAGAATTTAGGTATCCCTGCACCTCATGACAGGCGATGGTCTGATTTGGCAGTGCTCTGCCATCCCTCCCATCACCCTGTCCCAGACAGAGGCTAGTCTACTCTTGACTCAGGCTGTTTACATACCCTTGGCTGAAGTTGAGCCTCTCACATGGCCACAAAGATTACATCTGGGTTTGTACTGACAAGATTTTAAACCTTTTAAGGCTTGTTTAACAAAAGAGCTAGTCCTCAGAGCTGGGCCAGTTCTACAAGCCTCTGAATCTCACGTTGACCAGCCAGCTCCACAACACAAATTATAAATAACTGAATGCGTTGTGCCCTCTCTTTCTTCACATACTTGTTAGCACTCAGCTGTTGGTGACAGCTCTGCACAGAGCATGGCAAGCTCCCAAGAAGGGAACAGAGCAAACATCGTCTCCCCTCACCCATGTTGGGGATTTTTTACAGTACCCCTCAAGGTAAATTAAACACATTTGTGCTTAAATATTAAATAAATAAATAAATAAATAAATGAACAATGCATGGGACAGAGTCCTACCACCATAAGTGATTCTACAAGGAGTCTGCAAAGATGTGTCATGAGCTGGTTCCTTATATACACTCGCATCAGCACCAATCCCATGAGCGGTTGCAAGGGGCATCTCAGACTGGCCTTGGATCCATCCCCCAGCACCAGCTCTGCTGCCCAAAGTTGGCCCCTAGCACTCCCATTCCAGGATGGCTGCAAGACAGTGCTGTGGCTGTTTCTTATCTCATCAGCAAGGGAAACTTCACTTTCTTACAGGGAGTCATTCTGGAAGCAGAATTCCTGCTTCCAGTCAGTTTAACCACTTCTGCAGTTGGGCCTTCTTGCCCTTCATGCCAGATCATTCCTCAGTCACAAATTACCACTACTGAGCAGTTACAATTTGGATTTCCCCTTCACCCATCACCGATGGGCTTTGGTGGATGCCAGCTTCGTGGGACTGGTTGTTGCTGCCCTGCCACTTCTGTACCTGGAGGAGCTAGCCTCCTTGGACAGCCACTGCAGTGAACACTCAGAAATGGCTCCCAAAAGCTGCCTAAAATGTAAAGCTTGACAGATGAAGCTTTGAAACTTCCAGACAAAACTTCCTACTCCATTCTAGAAGAGACAAATGACAACAATAATGCAATATAGTCAACTCCATACTCCTCCTAGCTCTGTGCTGTGCAGGGCTGGTAGAGAAGGGCTTAAAGTGTTGTTCAGCCTTCTCCTCTACTCAACATGCAACCTTTTTGCTGAAGTGACAAGCCAGAGTGACAGTTATGGCAGCTTATGACACGAAATGGCAAGTAGTCTGTTGGAGATTAAATCAACCCATCATTAAATCATCTCTCTCATTAGCAACTGAGTAATTTCACAGAAGTCTCTAACTGCCCTTTGAAAGGGATAAAGCACTCATTAATGTTAATCATAGCAGGATTAAGGTAGTGGCATAGAGGTGAAAGTCTTGGAACCCAAATTCCAGCTGCTGGAACGCCCATGTGTTCCACAAGCAATAGTGCTACTTTATGTTCATGCTCTTTAAAATTGCTCTTTAATATCTGTTCATTAAGATATATTAAGTAACCCTGGAATAGCTGCAGTTTAAGTTGTGCTGCTTCAAATGTGAAGTCTATTACTGAAATTGTTCTGTTTTGATTGTTTAGGTTTTTGACACTGGCTCAGCTAATTAATGAAAAAAAGAAAAGCAGCACATTTGATGTTAGCTTAACAATACCAGTCCATTTTCTCAATCCTCCTATTATTCCATTACTTTTTCCTCTCCAACACATGCACAATTCTTTTATTTGGGAGGAGTTAATTTGTTAACAAAAATGCTCAATAAAAGGAGCATTATTTATTATTCAATAAAATGAACCCACCATGACTGATTTCTTGAAGTCCTTTACTGTTGCTTACCATGCTATTATGTGAAACTTCAGAAAAAAATACCCAACTTTCTAGTGCTATTATTTTTTGTCTCATTGCCTACAAACCCCCTTGTAGGAAATGTCTCTTCCTTGAGGGAAAATGCTCTCTGTAACAGTTTCACAGCAGTGTAAACAACCTTTTTAAGATGCATTTCTTAACACAACTGATATTACATACAAAAAATAAGTTCACTTTTTGTAAGCTCAATGCTCAAGGTTTTTTTCTTTCATATAAATTATTGTATGTGCATATGCATGCATGTATATCTGTCTTGTTATATTCACATACACTCACAATACAGATATACTATGGCCCAGATTTCCCATTGCATGTTTGAGATGATCACTTTTCCAGACCATAAATAGAAAACCAAAATTGCACACACCCACCACTGTGTATCCTGTTAGTCACCTACACAAAAGACTTTTTACTTGTTGATCACATCAACTATCTTCTAACAATTAATCCCTCCCTCAAGAAAACTACTGAAAGACATAAAACTCTATATTAGATTTAGATGATAAGAAATCAGAGAAAAAAGTCAACCATAAAACAACAACAGATAGAGAAACACACACAAGTCCTTGGGGGAGAAGGGGGAGAAATTAAGACATACTTTGAGACTTTGATTTTAAAGCTGGAGTTTGAGAGGGGCGAGATGACTTTTAAAAGGCTTTCCTGGACACAGGATGCTATGGCAACATCATCTGCTGTGGCTGAAGAAAGTTTTGACTCTTACAGAGGGCCTGCCCCGCCCCTCTACCAGAGAGGTAAAACTGCCACTGTTGGTGCCCCAGACACCAGTGATCTCAGGGTCAACAGCACTGTTACATAGAGGTGAGTTGGTGCTCCCTGTTACTTGGACCACACAATCTCTTCAACTGTAAGTAGCCTGGGGATAATATCGCACAGGAGGGGTTTTGCCTATTACTAAGGAGTCTGGGCATCGCAGCAAATACACAGAAGTATGGCAGTTTGAAGGAGAAATGAATGATGTTTCTCCAGCTGGTTTTGATTGTTTTATTAATGTCTGGTTTGTTAGGGTTTAAAGATGATATTTTATGAATTTCTATAGGCTCCTTAGAGAGGGACCAGTGGACAGAGGAGAGCTAAGTTGGTCAAAAGTGTATAACAAGTCCTTGCAGTACCTGCTGGAATAGCCCTTCTATATTGGTGTATTAACTACACATGACCACCTATGTGCGAGTGTACTCATGCTAGTCATTAAATCATACATTAGCTTCAACAACAGATGCAAATCCATGCCCAAGAATATTTTGCATTCTATATGGATTAATAGTTTTAACATGCTTCATTGTGCATGAAGATGAGGAAAAAAAATTAAGCTAATGTATAATCAAATTCTAGATAGATGGGGTATATATTTTTTCCCTTCCATTAGAAGAAGCATTTTGGACATGAATCTGACCAACAGGTGGGACCTTGCATTTTGAGAAAGTCTAACTTTGGGTAAAAATTAGCCAAACAAAACAAAAAGTTGAGATCAAAAGTTGTGCCCCCATTACCAACAAACAGGTTACACAACTTGCATGCTATGACTAATTGTCATGTGCATACTGAATGCTGTTCTTGATGTGTCTTCCATTTAAAGTTGATGATTTTTGAGATTAGGAAGGAACGACCAAAACTCCCTGTATTGACTACCAAAGATGGTCCTACCAAGTTACTGGCTTACATAAAAACAACAGTTATTTATTTTCTCAACAAAAATGTCTTTGAAGAGAAGCAAAGGCAGATAGCCAGGCGATAGCCATGTTTCAATTTGAGTTGTTTCTAGTTAACCTAAATTTTATAGATGGTAATCAAGAGACTAGAAATAGACTGCTAGGGCGCACACAAAACTTTGAGTATACGTCACTCCCTGTCTATTAATGATTCATTTATTTTGATGATGCTCTTTGGTGTTATTTTTTTTGTTTGTTTGTTTTGTAAAACCTATATATTTACAGTAGGCCAAAGACTTAGCAGTGCCGTGTGAGGTGTGTACTATTGTTCCTAGGATGCAAGAACCTATTCAAGGCCAAGAGCATTCTCTACTGAGAGGTAGACTCTAGCCACCCCAGGAGCTGTTGTTCTTAAACTTGGAAATTAAGATATTAATAGCAATTTCTTCTCCCCCTGCCCCTTTAAATTATCTTGGAGAAAAAGTGAGTTGATCAGACCTGCTACTTAAAAACCCTTCATGATAATCCATGTCACCCTGTTACTGCCCACTTTCTACACTTCCATTTTGTAGCAAGAACATTTTTATAGCAACTAACCTTCAGGACTCTGCATATTCCAGATTCCACACTAGCAGAGCCTCCTATCACTATAAATCACCTCTGCACTGCAAGCTCCCATCACCTACCTATTCATTTCATAAAACGAATCAAGGTCCTCCTCTGCAAAGTTCTCAGTGCCTTAAGATATCACTTGAGGTCAAGCTCATGTCTTTACAGCAGCTCTTGCCAGGGACTACGCACCTACAAACACCCAAATTTAAGCTTTCAAAGGACTGAACAAGAAGTTCTCTCGGGAACAGAATCCAAACTTTGGATGATCTTCCAAGGAAGACCTGTTTCTGTCCCAGTATGGTTGTCATCCCATCAAAGTGAAACACATGCCCCTTCAATAAAGCTAGACGATACACAGTAAAATCCCCTGCAGAGCTATTATTAATGGGGAACACATTTTAAAAACCCTCCATTTTGTCTTGGACTACTTCACAATTCTGAGTAGTACTTCAGTTGTGCAGATAGACACCTTGAAATGGGGGACAGGGGGAAGAGCTTTCTATTGAACTAGGAGAAGATGATGTTTCCCTGCCTTTTATTCAGCACTTTTACTGAGAGATTTTTTTAAAGGCAGGCATAATCTTCTGACACACTGATTTGAAATATCATGCAGAATGCTTATTTACTATTTCAATTACTTTAATTTCCAAATCATTCTCCATTAACATGCTTGCTCTATGATATATAACCGAAGGTGACCCCCTCCTCAGGTTGCTGTAATTTCCTTCCTTTACTGCTCCTTACATTGAATTTCATTAGTATCTAGTAACCCAGTATGCTTGGTCTAAGTAGGTCATCCTGAATTTAGTTACTGCCCTCCTTTTGTATAAACCCAACCTCTTTATATGTCTGTAGCTATGCTGAGCTGCACTCATCAAGGGAGGACCAGAGTAGGATCTGAACTTGAGATCACAGCCCTTATACTGGGGCTCTGTACAGACTTCATAGCAAGCAACAGACACTTGTCACAAAGGCCTTTACAAATAGGAAAATGAGGCACTAAAAGATGATGCATCTATTCCAAGTCCATGATAGGGCACAGAAAGGACAGTGGATCTGCTCTAGCCCTGTAATACTTTTACTACTCAGCTGTCAGTGTAATTGTCTAACATAGATTTTGATTTCCCAGTCAAATCTTCAGCCAACAGATTTGTACTTGAAACATATTTGCTCTTTCTGTGCAGAATGGTAACATTATACATTCAGATTTTTTCAGGCACTCAGTGCTAGACAAATTTGACAAATTAATTAACTTCCTGCTCCACACAACCAATTCACATGTGCAGAAACCCCAGCATAACTAGTAATTTGGTTTTGTGGCTATTAGGCTCATCTGCATACCCACAAAGGAGCTCAGAAAGACAATGACAGGAGAGGGAGCCCAAATAACATGCTCCCAGGCTCCTCCCAGGTGGCCATCAGCCCATCACAGACCCACTTCCAGAAGCCCAGAGGAGCACAGGGGCAACACTGCCAGCAGGAACTCAAATCCAGGACTCACAAGGAATGAATACCTTGCCCAGGCCCCTCCCAGGGCTGGCTCAGCAGAGCTATCAGCCCCACAGTCCACGTGTGAAACCCATCACCATAAGTCATTGGGAGCAGCTTTAGAGATCACCTTTCCAACTAAGGGACCCGCTGACTAGGGGTGTGGGACACGCTATGGGATGCAGGGGAAAAGGAGTTTGGGATCACACAGGACTTATGGGACGTTTAGGGGAAGAAACAAAAGTGGGAAAAGGGAGGGGGTTAGGTGATTTGGGGAGGAAGAAGAGTGGGATAAGGGGATAAAAAGGGTCAGTCGAGTGTATATAGTTGGCTGGTCAGTATGCTTGTCTGGCTATACCCTGTGCCTGATCAGCACAGTCTGTCCCATCTTCTTATGAAATTCCTTTCTAACTCTTTCCTGGGTGAGGGGCGTTCTATTCTGTGTGCATATGGGGGTCTGAGTGCCACCAACTGGAGTCAGACCACAGGTTGGAGGGCCCACATGTCCCTGGTGCTGGTAACTGGAGCAAGTGCAGGTGTGTGAGCAAGCATGATCACTAATAAAGATCAAGCCAGACTAGCCAATGAATAAGTGAGGCAGCCTGGGAGCAAGGGGGTAAGTGGGTCTCTAAGGACCAGCTCTGGGTGTGAGAGCACCTGTGTGTCTTCTAAGGGTGAGAGCATGGGGGACATGCACAGGATCAGCTATGGGACCAGAGAAGTCCTGGCCAGCTGCATGTGGAGCAAGGCTGGGGCCTCAGGGGCTTGTACAGCCAGCAATGGGGCAGACCAAGATCCAGGGCCAGCTACTGGGCAGACTGAGTGCCTGAGCGTAGCTTCTGGAGGAATCTACCTTGAACATGAGTGTGTGTATGTGTATATTCTCACTTGCAGACTTCCATCCTGCTCAGCCAGAGTGCTGTCTGTGCGTGTGTGAGTGCTCTGAGTGTCTGTGATCAGACAGATCATAGGGGATGTGAGCCTTCCCCTCTACTCAACGCTGGTGAGGCCTCACCTGCAGTCCTGTGTCTAGTTCTGGGCTCCTTAGTACAAGAGAGACATAGATATACTGGAGAGAGTCCAACAAAGGGCCACAAAGATGATTAAGAGACTAGAGCATCTCTCTTATGAGGAAAAACTGAGACACCTGGGACTGTTTAGCCAAGAGAAGAGAAGGCTCAGGAGGCATCTTAATGTATACAAATACCTGAAGGGAGGCTGTAAAGACGACGGAGCCAGGCTCTCTTCAGTGGTGCCCAGTGATAGGACAAGAAACAACAGACAAAGTGAAACACAGGAAGTTCCATCTGAACATCAGTGTCCTGGTTTGAGCGACACAGGATTAATTTATCTTTCAGTAATTTTACTTTTCAGTAAGGTCTCTTCTAATGCTTGGGAAAACTGCATTTTTAGAAGACTCTAGTGTCTGAATTTGTGAAAATATTAACTTTATAACCAGCTATGCTATGCAGGTTTCAAGGTCTCAGTGTTTTTGAGCTTGCCAGGTGCAGGGATGAGGAGGAGCAAGACCTCGGCAGTTGACTCAAGCTGGCCAACAGGATCCTTTCATACCATGAACATCACATTCAATATAAATTAGAAAGTTTGCTGAGGAGTTTCTCTCTCCTATGATGGCTGCGATCCTGAGAACTTTTTGACTTGGTGCCAGACCCGAGGCCTTCCCCTCCTCCTGAAGCCATGTTGCTCATGATGTACTTTAAAAAGGCAGAATATACTTTAAAAGGTAGAATCTCTCACTAAGAAAGAGCAAAGAGCTGTAAAAAGGTTACAAGGCCTTGTGAATCAGGACACTTTGTATAAACAATGCATGCTTTGCTAATGAATATACCCTTGAAGAGGAACAAAAGACTGATAACAAGGGAACATTCCACCACAGAAGGCGCAGAAACTGGCTGAAAACTGGACAGCTGCTGGAAGAAGAATAAAGTTAACAAAGATCTGCAGTAACTGGGGGAAAGGTAAAGGCGGCAGTGGAAGATTGCAACCACTGACTCAGAGATTGAACAGAACTACCCCCCACACACTGTACTGGAGGATGGGCACATCAATTAAAGGACATTGCAGCTTTAAATGAAAGTGAGAGACTGTACTAACCAATAGAAATTGTTAAGATAAGGTACTAACCAATAATTATAATTAAGGGTGTGTGTTTCTGTGTTTTGAACCATATAAATATTCCAAGGAGGTTGTAAACCGGTGTGCTAGCTTTGTGGATTACCACCTAGCACCCATCTCTGTGCAGAAATGATTTAAATAAATACCTCTACTCTGTGTGTATATTGGCATCTTGCACACCTGATAAACAACCCCGCTTTGGGGCAACACTCGCAGTGTCTGTCATTTGCTGTCCACTGCTGGGAGTGCACAGCTTCCTACTGATATAATTGGCTGAGTATAATCCTCATATATTTTATATTGGTATTGGGATCAGTATTGGTTCTTTAGTGTTAATGTTAATTAAATAGTCTAATTCGATTAAATCTGTTTATATTTTGACCCTCGAGTTTCCTTATTTTTTCCCCAATTCCCCTTCCCGGGTGGGGAGGGGTCATTGGGTGAGAGAATAATTGCCTAAACGACAATAAATTGTTGTGGGTTCTTCAAACCATAACAATCAGGAAACACTTTTTTCCTATGAGGGTGACTGAGCAGTGGAAGGGGTTGCCCAGAAGGGTTGTGGAGTCTCCCTCTTTGGAGATAGTCAAAAGCCATCTGGACATGGTCCTGGGCAACTAGCTCTAGGTGGCTGTCCCGGTTCCGGCGGGGATAGGGTTAATTTTCACAGGGAGCCAAGACGGGACACAGCCGGGGGGTAACGGGGGGACAGACGGCTGACCCCAAACTAGTCGAACGGATCTTTGATGCCATGCCTAGTACATAGCCGGGGAGCTGGCCGGGGGAGGGGGCAGGAAATTGCCGCTTGGAAGCGGGCTGGGCTTCGGGTTCCGGTGTGTGAGCAGTGGTACATTATTTGTATTTTGTATATTCCTCTGTCAGCACTATTGTTGTTGGTTTCCTCTTTCCTTCGCTGTTCTCTTAAAGTGCCTTTATCTCAACCCGAGAGTTTTGCTCGGGGGGGGGGGGGGGGGGGGAGCGAATAGACTGCGTACTCTTCGGGCTGGGACAGGTATAACAGGGCTTCGGGCCAGATACAACAGCTTTTGAGAATTTTGAATATCCTGGGGATGTTCAAGCCAGCATGTTCCTATTGTTATGTCTCCTGAATGTGTTTCAGGTCTTGTTTAGGGTTAAACAACTATTTAAGACTACCACATCACTGTCAGAAAGGGGCTGACTTGTTTGGCAGCTGATTCCGACTAGCAGTGCAACTTAAGGGCAGATGGGAGAGGCAGAGTGGACAACTGAGTTCACTGGGGGTGAAGGCAAGTCATCACAGCTGGAGAAACACTTCTGCACAGAGAATTGGAGAGAGTTGGAAAATTAATCCCAGCTATGGACACAGATGATAGATTTTGCATAGGCATAGTTTAGATAGCCAGCAGACACTTCTGGACTAAACATCAATCATTATCTGCAACTGCAGAGAGATGAATAATGATGTGTTTCTTTCCAGTTCTTTTTTTCCTAATTAAGAGATTCTATATTTGATTCAGTAAGTCATCTATGCAACAATTATCTTACTGTGAGAGCTCTGGACCAATTTTCCCCATCCAGTGCCTCATCTTCTTGATGCTGTTTGTTACCAATTAAGAATAAATCTAAATAAATTCTGAAATGAAATGTACGCTGCCTTTTAAGTATGACTATTGTGCATAACTATAAAGATCTCAAAATTCTGATGGCAGAAGACTTTTGAAGACCTCTTTAATAAGGATCTTTCCATAATTCTCTCATCCTTGGGGTATTTTTTTCTCTTTTTAAATTATGGAAGCAATAGGGAAGAGACTTCAAAAGCTATAAAAAAATTAATTTGTGCAACTTTCCTGGAAAAGTGTCTGTTGCTTATTTATTACAAGATCTTGCTAGTTACTTTTTTTTTGTACTATAAACAAACACTACTATGTTTTAACAGAGTTAATAGCATGACCAACTGCATATTCTAGAAAAACTGTGAAAGTGTCTCCTGGATCCTCCAGTTTAAGCCTTTTTCTTACTACTGTCCATCATCAGAATTCAAATGTTTGGCTGGACCATCATTTCATAGTAAGAGAATGAAACATGACAGTCTGTTTAAAGTATAATAATTAACAACAAGAAGATCAAAGTCTAAAGCTGCAGCATTCACATTTAACTATTCATACTCAACTGAAAAAGAGATTTAGCAACTGGTATTACAGTAACCCTAAATAAAACAGATATATAGACTCAGGTGTTATCCAAAACATATTTTTAATGTAATCTGCATTTGGAGCCTAAAGAGAATAAGAGCAGAGAAATATATTTGTTATTCCTTTTTTTACATTATAATCGAAGCTAAATTAAAAAAGAAAATGCAGTATTTCGATACACATAATTGATATATTTGAATTTATAATTGAAATATTACAATTACATGGAATTTCCCTGCACAGGAAGTCTTTGTGATAGAATGGAAACAGTTAGTTAAAACCAAATGAACAATCACTTTTCATTCTGCTCACTGAGGGTTCAACAGTTACTTTCACACCCAAAGCAGAGATTTGAACAGTGTAAAACAAACTATATTTAAGTCTAGTATGTCTCCATCATATTCCTCAAAGTTACTTTGAAGCATTAAATACCACTTCATTGTAGGCACAGAACACAGAAATTAGTGTTAAGTCTTTGTACTCACATTTGTCAATATTTTAGAGTATAAGCAGGCATTCCACTCTGTAATTCAAAGCATGAGGAAGCTATTTCAAGAGTAGTCTTGCCACTATTAACTTGCAGTTGATGTAAAACTAAGAAGAGGCACGTGTCTTTCCTATCAAGGTTTTTATCCTTTTTTAATCCTTTAGTAAGAATTTTGCTATAGCATTCCATTCCTTCTATAAGATAGTGTTTTATAAAAGAGGAAAGAGTTTAATTTCAACCAGTTTCAAAACAGTTGTTAAAAGAGAACTTTTGGTATTTAGGTAATATATAAAAATACCTCCTCTCCAAGGACTGTTGCAGAGTATACATGGAAAAAATTACCACACTGTTGCCTTGTGTTTTAAAAAGTGTGCTTAACAATTAGAACCTCACAGACATCACAGGCAGCTGAAATCTTGTTACTGACATAAGCGACATAAAAATAGGAATATAATTTTAGAATTTGGCAAGAACAGTGTTTTGGGGTGGGTATTTGGGGTGGGGTTTCTTTTGTTTTTTTTGTTTGTTTGTTTGTTTGTTTGTTTTAAACCACAATACTTTTCATCTTCCTGGCTGAAGTATTTCAGTGGAAGCCCAAGAAGATAAGAAGGAAGAGTGCTTTGAGTATTTATTTAAAAAAATAAAAAAATAAATCCAACTTCAGAGGTCTCAACAAGCAAGGGGGTATCAGTATCCTTGTCTTTAAAAATACATACCTGCAAATTATTTAATCAATTTTTAAATCTATTTCACCTCCACAGGGCATACAATATTTTTCCTCAATGTTCTCAATATCTTTATGGGTTGGCAGCTCTGAAAAAGTACTTTTAATCAGAAAAAAAACAAATGGGAAGAACAGAAAAATAATGAGTTAATAATATGACAAAAAAGGATAACAGTTCTGTGTGTTCTGAGTGCTCTTTAGTTCCTTGTCCTTACTATAGTTTGTGTTCAGCTAGCAACACTATTGCATTTAGCATCAGTTTCACTAAAATAATCTTATTACCATCTCTGAATGGGTAATAAGACTAAGAATTAAAAAGCAAACAAAACAAAAAAAAATCCCACCCTAGTCCAAAAAGTTGGTATCTATACTTAAGTGTAGACATTTCTGGTTTGAATTAGGGGCTTAGGGGGCAAAACTGCTACTACCCATTAGCACTGGCCATAGTGGCACAGACATCTCAGACAGGGCCTTACCCTCCTTCCCAGTATATCATTAACTAATCCTTAACACATTATCCAACATAGGCTCTGTACTGATTTCTTTTAAAATGAAGCAAAAATTAAATGGGGGTAACATACACATACAGGGTTAAATAGAAAGTGGAATTAAACGCATCAACTTATCCATCTGGTCACCTGAGCTTGAATATCATCACAGTTAAGAATTCATCAGACAACCTCATGACCTTGCAAAATTAAATTCTGAATATAGGTGATAGTCTTTAGGATTGATGTGTATTGGTAGATATTTAGACAGTATTACATAGAGTAAATCAGCACTTCATAAGTTAAAAACAAACAGAAAACCCCAAACAAGTAGCTAACAATAAGCCCTGTAAGGCCTGGCAGTTTTCACTCGATTTACACATAATAGATAGTGATATGCTTTCTCTTCTGGGGTGTTTTCCATTCAAAACTTTGTTAACAATAGCAGCACATACTACCATAATTTTTTAGTTCTATTTCTGGACTAATAATCTCTAAGTAACTAATTTTAAACAGAATATTATACAGTTATAAAGACAAATTCAAATCACAAACACTAAAGAGCAGTACAGATTCCAGAGTATAAAATGGTGATCTAAAAATCCCTTTCTCTGTGACCTATAGAAAGAAGACTATTTTTTATTACTTGAAGTATAATGCTTTTTATGGCTTGAAGTATAATGTGGATCGTTTCTAGTGTGGTATGATTTGTTGATTAACCCAACTTACAGAGTAGTAGAGAAGCATATCAAAAATAAGAAATACAAAATAAAACCACTTGTTCTCACAACTGACAACTTGGGTGGCATGTAGTTTAATCAGAAAAAAAATCAGCCAGTTTAATAGAAGGTTTACTGCTGCACATTTGCAAGAGAAACAAATAGGATTTCCTTATACTCAGAATTTCATACAATATAGGTATGCCATGGGGCAAACAGGTGAAAGCTGTTTCTAAATAAGAGTTTGAAAGTGGCAATATACAAACAGCACTACTTTCAACATATCTTTGTTTAAAAGTATCCTAATATTTTCCCCAAGAATGGCTAAGCTTGTTGTCTCCACACTGTACACTAAGAGAAAACTTGAAACACCCAAGAAGCAAGGATGAACTTTTTTTTTTTAAAATATATATATACTCTTTTATACTCTCAAGACATTCTTCATCAACTTAATTCACAAAAGAAGAATATTCTGACATCAAATTTAAAAAAAACCTCCTAAATATTTTTTTCCTTTATCTACTTAATTTGGCTTTTAAATATCTCTATCATAAACAAAAGCATAAATCAACCTGTTGAGTTTCTGGAGCAAGAAACCCATTTACTGCCCATCACTGAAATGAAACATCAAGTCAACAATATCCAATATGCTAGAATACTAAATTTGCAGGTAAACTGTATTCTACTCAACACAAATTAATTTCACTTAGACATTTGCAGGGCTAATATGCCATAATAAATTCTACTATTAATCAACAGTAAAGTGCTGAATTATATTAAATACCTGAATCTCACTCTCCTTTATGAAATTCTTTTATAGATTTCTTATCAAGTCAAGAGAGTCCTTCCAGTTGTAAAAGTTAAGCTATTATGTAAATATTATAAAAATAGGTAAGTTTAATTAGGAGCTATATATACACAACAGAACTTCTGCTTTTTCTTTAAGTACAGCTGACAGATAACAGAGATGGAAAAAAACATGCATTTTTAAAGATATTTAAAATGAAGAAGAGGAGACACTGATATAGAATTTCTATTATTCTGACATACAGCCATTTCTATGTTATAATGATACTGATGATGCCTATATTTCTGGATTGATAAGCATCACACCACCAACGTGCTTTAGTTTCTTTTGTAGCTAAAAAGAAGTTGATTTGTAAATTTAAACTATGGCATACATTTCATCTATTTCTCATTAGAGTGTATCATTAAGTTTGAGGTTCAACTGAACAAACTTTACATCTAGTCACATAACCAACACAAGCAAGACATTAGAGCAAAAGGGAAGCTGTCAGTTGTACATGATGAGGATTCTTCCCCTAACTGCATGATGTGAGAGAACGATTATCAGATTAAAAGTTCAAGTGGATTACCATGAGAACAAGAGAGATTTTTTTCTCACAATTTAGCACAGAGTTCCAGAGGTTCAAGAGGAAAGCAACCTCAGTTACTGCTAGAATAAAAAAGTTAAACTCCAGTTCAGAAAGGTGATATGTAGCTCCAAAATTTGTCATGCTATGAAGGCAGTGTCCTCAAAAAGAGCTCCAAACAAAACTGCAAATTAAAATGTGCATTTAAGTTGAAAGTGGCCAACTGCTGCATAGAAATATATTCACACACGACAGTCACGTTTAAGTCAGTGCATAGAGAAGATAAAAAGCACTTATGGTAGTTGCAAATGTTAACAAGTCTATAGAACTTGCACAGTTTAACAAGTCCATAGAAAAAGAACAGAGTAAGAGTAGAAATGCTCAAGCAAAACCAAAAAAGATGACCCTCCAACTATATAAAATCCACACAACAGTTGTAGTAAAAAGACATCAGTGGAAAATATTCAACTCAGTCCTAAACACCCAACAGGCAAATAAGACCAGAATAGACAAGCCTTTGGCAAACAATTTTAAGAGTCTAAATATGGCACTACATTTCTAAATAATCCACAAAATATAATATATGGCATATTCAAATATTGGTTAACCAACTCTGCAGATGCAATGCTAACAACGCTTTAGCCATTGAGAGCAAGATGGAGCAAACTAAGGGAATACTGGTATATCACAACAGTGCTCAAGAAAAACATTGTCACCAAGTCATGCTTCAACAACAGCACTCTGGGACTGCACACTATTATCTATGGAGCAAAACAAATTTCTCTAGTTTTTCAGGGATGTGCCCTGCATAGCATATGTTATGATTCACTATAACACGAGCAGCAAGACACTGCAACGTAGTATGATTTATAGGCTGGATTAAGTTTTTTGCTATTTTCTTCTCATCTAGCAAATCACTAGCAGTTTGTTTAGACGAGTTTGTGGCATCAAAGTGTGAACCTGACTTGATAAGAAAATTCATGATGCCTGGATGGTTGTTTAGTGCAGCAATATGTAAAGGACTGTTGTTATCAGAGTCTCTGACATTTATATTAGCACCACATTCCACCAGGATAGCAGTAACTTGTAGAGAGGGGAATTTACAAACTGGGTAGCGACCCACACATGTAGTATTCTTGTCAACAGCAAGGTGAAGTGGACTAAAATTATTCTTCCCTCTAGGCTGAAGTTTAAGAAACTTGTAAATAGTATGTTTCTTAAAATGTTCCTGTTCTGAGCTGCAAGGTACTTTTTCCAACAAGCAAATTAAATGCAAAATGATAGAAAGGGCTTTGTTCATCTGTATTGGATCAGGAGGGCACTGGATTTGTTTCATGGCCCGCTCTATTTCAAGAACACTTTTGCACAGTATACCCATGAGATCATCAAATGTAACAGTAGTGCCTAGCAGGCCTTTTGCCCTGTCCTGCAGCATGAAGGAGAAGAGTTCAGCAAATGATAGTAAACTGCTGGCTGTCATAGGGCTCAGTGGATCTAGATTGCTCTGCTGCATGTCCAAAGCATATTTCCATAAGTTGATGCATCG
The DNA here is from genome assembly GCA_947846985.1 of Fratercula arctica. NCBI lineage: Eukaryota > Metazoa > Chordata > Aves > Charadriiformes > Alcidae > Fratercula > Fratercula arctica. Next base: position 21,411,874 of record CANTUZ010000025.1, on the reverse strand, counting down.
CTTAAAGTTTCCAGAGTCTGCATAGACAGCACCTCTATATCTAATATAGTAGGATGTATCTGGGTGAGAAGGACCAAGAATACGTTCTCTAATTAATAGTGCTTGCATTCTCATCTCATCAGGGTCTGCAATAAGATTTTCTAGCTCTTCTGAGCTGTTTACCTCTTTAGCATAACCATAGGCCATAATTAGCATTTGTGGCACAGGTTTGTTCAGGATACTAGTCCTATCACTGTATCTCATTTCCATAGCTCGCTTCCAGTATTTCAAAGCGCCAAGTAGATCTCTCTTTTTGTCCACGAATGTTGCTCCTAGAAGTTCCAAAGCATTTATACATTCTGTCTTACTGGTCTGTTCATGTTGGGTCAGAAAGTCCACAATATTTGTGTGGCCTGTCACACTGGCTGACAGAAGGGGAGTCATTCCATAGCCATCCTTTTCCATCTTAGCACAATACTTGAGAAGCATCTTCATGATCTCTAAACTTCCAGATTCTGCACAGTCATGTAATGCAGTGTTTCCTAGCAAAAGAAGAAAAACAATTACATAAGCCATAATCAAATTACAGTCCAAATATCATCACAGTAATAGTTAAAAAAATAAAATCTGTTTTGACATCTACAGACTATGAACGGCTTAAATGACAAGTCAAAACATTCAAGACCTGATTAAAACATCAAGGCTACCAGGCAGTTATCCAAATCAAAATGCTTGACATTATTACCCAAAACAATTAAACAGATGTTAAGGATACTTATGTCTCATTATTCAAAACTTAAACCAGAATTCTCTATTACATGAGCAATTTCGTATCTGCTTTCAAATATAAAACAGAAACCTAAGCTTGCCATCTTAAGTGGTTATATTTTCCCTTCTTCCCTTGTCAAATTTCCTTCCTTTCTCCCTATCTCCATGCACAATAAAAAAAATAACATCTGTATAAAAATTAAAGGTGTGCTAACTCAACATTGGCCTCGCTCACCTCTACACTGTACCTCTTCCTCTCTCTTTCATCCAAAGTCTTTGATTAAAGTGTTCCAGGGTAATAATTGTACAGAAAGGCAAATACAACTCATCACAACAGGCTCTTCATCTCAGATGGGGCCTCAGAGACTGCCAGAATATTCCAAGGGACCTGCTTATTTTGTCAAGCCTATGTATACACACAGATAAACTATTCTTAGTACTTTATTAGGTCTTTATCCTGAAGTCCCACATTAACCCCTCTGCTCAGGATTCCCAAAAGCCAAAAAAAACCCAAAACAAAAACAAACCACCAAACAATGCCTTCAACACGCAACATGCAGTCATTTGTCTTATAAGTCTTATTTACAATAAGATTATTTCTCATTAAGAGAACGTGCAATGTCATGCTAAAGGCATTCAGGTGGCACTCAACACTATGTGGTGAAATTTCCAGCAAGGACTAGTGCCACCTGACTGAAAAAACATATTTGCAGCAAATGAAAAAAAAAAAAACATTGGACACCATACTTAAATATTTAACTACTATGCTTCAAGTAGAAGAAAGTTTTGCTTAAGATCATATATGAGTATTTCACTGGGGGAGACAGGAAGATGGATGACCAATAACTCACCCCCTCCCCCCCAACATAATAAAGCCTCTTGTGTGGTTGATTGCTTTTAAAACTACACAATTTAAACCTAACTTATTTTTCATGTATAATACAGATTCATTCATACCAACTTTTCAGCCTCCCACTACATTAATGTGAAAATAATTAACAGCACACCCATGTAAGAATCCCATCCCTCCACCCCCCAATTAAAATGTCATACCACTAGCCTTGCAAACTCTGGTTTACTGGCCATCAGATCATCAGTATCTGTTACACTATCAGCAAGTTTCCACATTCTCAAGTGAGACCTCCTTTTCCAAGGATTCTGTACATTCATAGTCATCTGATTTGGCTTTTAAAAAGTTCAGAGAGAAACTTTCCTAAAACTTCTTATTTGCATTTTTGGCAGGCTTTTTTCTATGCCAACATGACACTGATTTGCAGTGGGCTTTGCTGTTGTATTTCTAGATCTATAAAAGAACTGAAGTACGTAGGGAAACAAAGCAGTAGTCTTGAAATCTTCAGCTGATGTTTGGGAAAAGTGCATTTTTGTAGGTATACAGCCTCCTGATCTCAACAGCTTAGATTTACCATCCTACATTTTCTTAATGTACTCCCCCCTCCCCCAGGCTCTGATCTCTAGAATGTGCAGTTCACTCTTTATATTAGAGTGTTTAGCCAGTAAAAGTCAAATCAGTCCCTAAAGCATGTATGAGATTTGTCTTAAAAGCTGAACACTGCGTTGAAATAAACTGAAAATAAGATGGAGGTAAAGGCTTTCCATTAACAAATTCCTTCTGCCCAGAATGTATTGTTCATGCTGTCTTAAATAGGTTAAATTCAAATGCAAAAATATTTGAAGTTGGTACATGTATATATCTATCTACAAGAAAAAAAAGACTTGTATTTGTTAAATACATTTCAGAAACAGAAATTTTGTTCCTTGTTCTCATTCCAATTATAAGAATCTGAATTAAGTTTATGTAAATAATCTTGGTATCTTCTAGTTTTTGACTTCACAGCATTCTTATTTCCTTTTTAATGAGAAACTTGGTAAGGGGATATGAAGTCAAAGTTTGAAAAAAAAAAATGCAAAATTGAGAAATACCTGGTGAAACCATGATGACTGTCCTCTAAATTCAATACCTACTTGTCACCAGCAGAACCAGATGCTTTAGATCCACAATGCAAACCTCTATCCTATCTTTTAAGTTAGATTATCAAGTAGTAGCTTGCTTTTATCTTCTGTAGATAAACACTAGTATGAGAACAAGCGTATCCAAGAGTTTTGCGAATTTCAGTATACAGCAAAAGGATGTAGAAACTCAAGGTCTATTTAGATGAAAGTGTTCTAATGGGCACAGAACATTTTGCTTCTGTTCTCCCAACCATCCCCTCCTCACTTCCTCTTCTAATCTTTCATTTCCTGAAACTTTACATGTAAATTAATCTGCTGCTTCTTCCTCAAACTTGCTTGGGGACCATCAGAGGAAGAACTGACAGCACATTTCAAGACTTGCTTATTGCTTTCAATTCCAGTAATCAGAAAGACAGTAGTAAGGAGGAACAGTAGTTATTCAAGACAAATCAAGTCTCAATCCAAGCACACTGAATAAGTATTTAGCTACCACACTAGTCAAATTCATACCAAAGGTGTGCAAAAAGCTATTTTCAAAATATTATGACTAAAGGTTAACAGTTTTTTACAATTATAGTAGAACAGGAGCTGTGATTACATTTTGTCCCCTCAAACAATTTTTAAGTGCAAGTTCCAAACATTAAAAAAAACCAACCACCAAACCCAGCCCACAAAACATTAGATTGTTTATTAACATACAGTGAGCATAACCTGCTAAATATTCTTTTTTCAATACATTTCTGAATAGCGGCCAACTAATTTACTATCACTTACAAAAAAAGTAAGCTGAGTAAGATACCCCACACAAAGTGGCACCCAAAATTATCTGTTAGATCAAGACTCATGAAACTAAAATCAGGTCTTAATAGGAAGTGATTTTCAGTCTCAAATACCCTAGGCAATCTTTGTCACTAATGGAGTGTTAAGTCAGTGACAGGAGCTTCACCTATAAACTGGTCTGGTCACACTACAGTTTCTACAGAGACCAACAAAATTTCCAATCACTGGAACAGATATTTTACCAAATTTAGGTGGATTAAAAGTTTGGTTTGTCAACTGTACTTTATTAACTATAATTCCTTCTTTCCTTATTATGGAAAACTGTTCATACCTCCAGATTGACAAGCATGAGACATAAATTCCTAAGATGGAAAGAGATCAAAAGCAGACAAATACACAAAACCAGCTTGACAATATACAGACACATTATAAAAGTCATCTTGCTGTGCTGGAGAAAGTCTAGTTAAAACTTAACTATAGCTGTCAAACCAGAAGTAAATACTGACTGGCTTCTCAGGCCATCTGCACTTCTGGAACACTCAGTGATAAAGCCAAAACCAGATCCATCTGGGTGTAGGATGAGCCATCAGTTAACGTAGCCAGTTTAGGGTGTATTCAAGTCCATACTACCTCACTCACAGCAGAGCTCTGAAACACTATTCTAGGTCTTTTGGAGGGTGCCAATTCCAGTGCCAATCTAGACATGGCCTGGGATGAAAAAGATTCAGAACTACAAATGTTTGCATCAATGTATGTCAGAATCTTGTGTTAGCTGGGCAAATTTAACTTTAACATTTAAATTTCAAAATATTAGTGTGCATACTTTAAGTTATATTTGAGGTGTTAGTTGATTTAAAAAATAAACCAAACAACTCTCAAAAATGTTTTATTACAGACCATACTGTACTTGTTAAAATACTAGAGTCATCCTTAGGTCACAACTATTTCATCTTTACATGTTATCATTCATAATTCTTTATTTTCTAACTTCAAGTCAATATTTTCAAAAGAGTCATAACATATTAAAGACAAACAAATCAAAATGCACTAGTAACACCAAAGTTCTTACAAATGCTTCACAACTATTGATATACATCTTGCTAGCTTTGACAATAGGATCAATGGCAGCTATTCATATTACACACTGTAGATACATCACTGCATAATGTAGCCCTTTACACTCTTTTCTCAGTTGACAGACATGTATACTATGACAAATAGTGCAAATTATATGATAGTGCAAAAATTAACAAAAAATTAACACAAATTAAGCTTAGCCATTATCTGCATAAATTCAGGTACAAACCAAGAGTTTATATGTCATTAATTTACAATGCAGCTATGCAGAACAAGTGGAAATATTCCTAAACCACCAAGGATTTTTAGTACTCTCTCCACCTGGATCTCCTTCATTAAGAGATTTGCTTTTTTATTAGTATTATAATTATTTACTCAAACAGTGGTTACTAATGGCATACCAGAAGTAGGGTAATTTTTTAGCTACTTATATTGTAGTAGGCCTTGGAGACCACAATTATTTCAAGCAACGCACAAACTAATAAAGGAAAGCAATCACAACTAATTTTTAGTGGCTGCACCTCACTTCAATTTGACTGGATGGAACAGCAGCAGGAAGGAAATATTATAAGAATACAAACTTCCATAAACTAAAAGGGGACATGGGCAGATAGATGGATAAAGAGCTGCCAACTTAAAACAAAAAAACCCCAACCAACGCATTACCCAACAAAACACACACATACATAAAACCCAATCTTAAGAAATAACAAGAATTCCAGACATCTATCTAGCAATTATCAAGTGTTAAATTTGAGGAAGAATTTAAGAGGACATGGCAGTTAGCCTTGATATCTAACTTAACGTCTATGTTCCATGTTACCCATGAATTCAACTGTTCAAATATAAGGATGGCAAATCACAGAATTACAGAATGGTAGGGGTTGGAAGGGACCTTTGGAGATCATCTAGTCCAATGCCCCTGCCAAAGCAGGTTCACCTAGAGCAGGCTGCACAGGAACACATCCAGGTGGGTTTTGAATGTCTCCAGAGAAGGAGACTCCACAACCTCTCTGGGCAGCCTGTTCCAGTGCTCTGTCACCCTCAAAGTAAAGAAGTTCCTCCTCATGTTCAGATGGAACTTCCTATGTTCCAGTTTGTGCCCGTTGCCCCTTGTCCTGTCACCAGGCACCACTGAGAAGAGTTTGACCCCATCCTCTTGATGCTCACCCTTTAGATATTTATAAGCATTGATGAGGCCCCCTCTCAGTCTTCCCTCCTCCAGGCTAAAAAGACCCAGGTCTCTCAGCCTTTCCTCATAAGACGGATGTTCCAGTCCCTGGATCATTTTTGTAGCCCCCTGCTGGACTCTCTCCAGCAGTTCCTTGTCTTTCTTGAACTGAGGAGCCCAGAACTGGACACAGTACTCCAGGTGTGGCCTCACCAAGGCAGAGTAGAGAGGGAGGATGACCTCCCTCGACCTGCTGGCCACACTCTTTTTAATGCACCCCAGGATGCCATTGGCCTTCTTGGCCACAAGGGCACATTGCTGCCTCATGGTCAACTTGTTGTCCACCAGGACTCCCAGGTCCCTCTCTGCAGAGATGCTCTCCAGCAGGTCAACCCCTAACCTGTACTGGTGCATGGGGTTATTCCTCCCCAGGTGCAGCACCCTACACTTGCCCTTGTTGAATTTCATTAGGTTTCTCTTCGCCCAACTCTCTAGCCTGTCCAGGTCTTGTTGAATGGTGGCACAGCCTTCTGGTGTGTCAGCCACCCCTCCCAGTTTTGTATCATCAGCAAACTTGCTGAGGGTACACTCTATCCCCTCATCCAGGTCGTTGATGAATATATTCATCAAGACCAGACCCAGTACTGACCCTTGGGGAAACACAGCTAGTTACAGGCCTCTAACTGGACTCTGGGCCGCTGATCACAACCCTCTGAGCTCTGCCATTCAGCCAGTTCTCAATCCACCTCACTGTCCACTCATCTAACCCACACTTCCTAAGCTTACCGATCAGGATGTTATGGGAGACTGTGTCAAAAGCCTTGTTGAAGTCAAGGTAGACAACGTCCACTGTTCTCCCCTCATCCACCCAGCCAGTCATCTCATCATAGAAGACTACCAGATTGGTCAAGCATGATTTCCCCTTGGTGAATCCATGCTGACCACTCCCGATAACCTTCTTTTCCTCTACATGCTTAGATATGATATCCAGGATGAGCTGTTCCATCACCTTTCCAGGGATGGAGGTGAGGCTGACTGGCCTGTAGTTTCCTGGGTCATCCTTCTTGTCCTTTTTGAAGACTGGCGTGATATTAGCTTTCCTCCAGTCCTCAGGCACCTCTCTTGTTCTCCATGACTTTTCAAAGATGATGGAGAGTAGCTTTGCAATAACATCTGCCAGCTCCCTCAGCACTCACGGGTGCATCCCATCAGGGCCCATGGATTTGTGGGTATCAAGTTTGTCTAAATGATCTCTCTAATGCGATCCTCCTTGACCAAGGGAAAGGCTTCCTTTCTCTAGACTCTTCTCTCTTACCTCCAGGGTCTGGGATTCCTGAGGGCAAGCCTTAGCAATAAAGACTGAAGCAAAGAAGGCATTCAGTAACTCTGCCTTCTCTGCATCCTCCGTCACCAGGGCACCTACCTCATTCAGCAGTGGGCCCACATTTTCCCTAGTCTTCCTTTTTCTACTGATGTACTTGAAGAAGCCCTTCTTATTGTCCTTGACATCCCTTGCCAGGTTTAATTCCAAGCGGGCCTTAGCCTTCCTCATTGCATTCCTGCATACTCTGATAACGTTCCTATATTCCTCCCAAGTGGCCAGTCCCTTTTTTCACATTCTGTAAACTTCCTTCTTCCATCTGAGTTGCTCCTTTCTTGCTCATCCATGCAGGTTTCCTGCATCCTTTGCCTGATTTCTTGCTCCTAGGGATGCACTGATCTTGAGCTTGGAGGAAGTGGTGCTTGAATATTAACCAGCTCTCTTGCATCCCATTTCCTTCTAGAGCCTTAGCCCATGGGATTCCTCCAAGTAGGTCTTTGAAGAGGCCAAAGTCAGCTCTCCTGAAGTCCAGGGTTGTAATCCTACTTATTGCCCTGCTTCTTCCATGCGGGATCCTGAACTCCTCCATCTCATGGTCACTGCAGCCAAGGCTACCCCCAACCTTCACATCCCCAACTAGTCCTTCTTTGTTAGTACAAGGTCCAGCAGCACACCTCTCCTTGTTGGCCCCTCTACCATCCGTGTCAAAATGTTGTCATCAGTGCTCTGCAGAAACCTCTGGGACTGCGCGTGCCTGGCTGTGTTGTCTTTCCAGCAAATATCAGGGTGGTTGAAGTCCCCCATGAGAACCAGGGCCTGTGATCGTGAGGCTATTTCCAGCTGTCTGTAGAAGGCCTCATCGACTTCCTCTTCCTGATCTAGTGGTCTCTAGTAAACACCCACAACAGTGTCACCCATATTAGCCTGCCCCTTAATTGTTACCCATAAGCTCTCAACACGTTCTTCATCCACCCCTAGGCAGAGCTTGATACATTCCAGCTGCGCTCTTGCATAGAGAGCAACTCCACCACTTCGCCCCACTGGCCTGTCTTCCTAAAAAGTACATAGCCATCCATGACAGCATTCCAGTCATGTGAGCTATCCTACCACGTCCCTGTAGTTGCAATGAGATCACGGCCCTGTGACCGCACACAGATCTCTAGTTCTTCCTGTTTATTCCCGATGCTGCGTGCATTGGTATACAGGCATTTCAGAGAGGTAGTCGAGCATGCAGGTTTCCCTGGAGGGGAGCAAGAGGATCCATCACAGCCATTCACACCCTTGAGGTGGCTGGCCTTCTGGATCTCATCTTGGGAGTCAGCTAAGGAACATTTGTCACTGCTCTGGTTGGCCTGGCTTATTCCCCAGTTGGATGCGATGGTGTGAGCATTGCCATTGTGGACCCCGAGTCCTTCAGTTTAAAGCCTGCCTCACCAAGTTGGCCAGCCTGCTGCCAAAGATTCCCTTGTCTCTTCTAGACAGGTGGATTCCATCCCTCTCTAACAGGTTATAGTCAGCAAAGCATGTCCTGTTGTCATAAAAGCCAAAACCCTCGCGACAGCACCAGCCACATAGCCAGAAGTTGATATGCATTATCTGTTCATTTCTGGCTGCTCCCTTTCCTCTAACTGGTAAAATGGAAGAAACGATAACTTGGTCACCAATTTTTTTCACTTGTACCCTTAGGGCTTTATTGTCTTCCTTAATTCTGCCCAGGTTCTGGCTTGCAGTGTCATTCATGCCCACAAGAAAGAATAAGAGTGGATAGTAGTCCGTGCTCTCGACATTGCGGCACCCTCTCAGCAATGTCTAGGATCTTAGCTCCCAGAAAGCAGCATACCTCATGTGCCTCCCTGTCAGGTCAGCAGATGGGCACCTCAGTGCCCTTTAAAAGAAAGTCACCCACTACTAGCACTCATCATTTCTTTTTACGGTATCCACTGTGTGCTGCTGGTACAGTTTCCCCTTGCAGGTCTTGCTCATGGGCATCTATAGCTGTTAAAGCTTCATATCTGTTTATGGTTGTGATGCTGGAGGGTGGAGACTGGAGTCCTGCTTTTGTGGGTCACCAGGGTCCAAGGTGCCTCATTCTCAGTGGTGTCCACTACAGGAACATGGTTATGAAACCACCTATCTATCTCAGTCTCGGCTCCTCTAATACTGCGCAGCCTTTTAACTGTTCCCTGCAACTTGGCTACTTGACGTAACAGATCATCAAGCTGTGCAAACCTATGCAGGTACTGTTACCCACTTCATAAATACTATATTGTCTATAGTAACAGGAATAAACAGTGCCCGAACACTATCTATGCAATTCTACAGTCAATCCAATTTTTGTAATAAATTATTTCTTTAGTAAGAAATTAAAGTCAACATTATATCTACTGCTGTATTAAAGAGGAAATAGACTGAAAAGAACCAGACACCCTTTAAAAGCCATTTTCTTTGATAAGCAGCTAAAAAAAACACATACAGAGATATTGGGCAAATTTTTTAAGCATTCTTTAATTTAAGGATGATTATTTCAAAGCAGACTTCATTAAATTTTCTTAATCCATTTCTAATTCTTAAGTGACCTGCTGGAATTCGATCACATGTAGAAGCTAGCTAATATTACAACAGCATGAGAAAATTCTCATTCTTGCACAAGAACAAAATTGGACTGGAAATATTATGCTAGTCATAGCACTTTGCTGATAGAGAAGGTATTGTTATATTGCAGTATATTGCATTGTTAATACTGTTTTCTATCTATATAAAACTCTACTATTCGTACTACCTAATAATGTTCTGTAATTAAAAACAAAATGGAATAATCCAAATCTCACAAAGACACATTAGGGAAAAAAATATGTTAAACTGATCTCATAGTTTCATGTTTCATTCTTTCATTATAGTCCTACTTTAACAGAGGTAGTATGAACATTACACAAATGCTTCATGTATCACAGAACTAATTCCCTAACTATTGAGTCTTACCAAAAAAAAAAAAAAGGCAGCTCATCTAGGGAGGTGTGTCTAATGAGGTTGTGTCTTTCTATGTCAGAAGCAAATTATTCTTAAAATAGGCTGGCAGTTTGTGACATGGGGGAGGAAAGAAAGTGAAGCAGTGACACAAAGTGATTTGGCTTGATTTACAACAAATATTAACTACATCCACTTCCTAAAATTTGCAAAATGCTTAATCAAATTTCTGAATAGCAAAACTTCTAAATTTAAAATTTTATTTTTTTAAATATGATAGCAGTGTGATATCATACCAAAGATCTCTTCCTGAAAATACACACTCAGCTGCTGAACTGTACACACCGGTCAATCCTTCAGATTAAATAATTTTTTCTTTGTATGTTTAAAATAACCCACATGTATATATTTTTGCAGCCTCACAGATGAAATTAATCACCTTCATAAAGTGGAGTTGTTCATAAAACACTGAAATTTTTAATTTATTTTTTTTTAAGCAGAGTACTTGAAGGAAATGAGTCCTCTAGCAGCTTTACTGATTTTTGAAAGAAATTATTGATACATACATAAAAATATAGGCAGTGCAAAAGAAAACTGATTTACATCTCTACACTTAGTATATATGACAAAGGAAAATTAAAGGGATGCCTTCCTTTTAAAAATAAATTAAGTAAAAATTGCAAAGAACTGTTAACCTCAGCAAGTTGTTCCATATTCTGTAATGAAATAATTGTTCCTTTGGTCAGAAAATTACTTAATGATAACTCATATTATGAAGATTAATAATACAAAGTGGTAACAATGTATAAAATGTTTTGTTATTTTATTTATAGGCATTTGTACTAAAGTTCAGTTTCACATAACATCACACACAAAATATCTACAAATTGCAGTGGAGACCATTATGTAATATCATCCAAAAAGCATTTGCTTTCAGAGTTAAGCATCTTTAACCACTTTCTGAAAGACCTTAATATCCAACAAAAAGTAATAAACATTTTATCAATCACTGTACGACTGTTGAAAGTAGAACAAAAAAAACCTGGGAAACCTTGTCTTATTTGACAACAGAACTAAATAAACGTGACCCTTTTCCCAAGTCAAAAGACTCCATGTTTACATCAAGAGTTGAAATTTACCTTGAAGAAAGTCATATTACTTAAGTATAGATCAGAAAGTCCTTATGATGTGTAACAGAGCTCCCAGTGATGACCACAGAAGGTTTATCCTAGGATCTCTTATTTTAGAGAAAGGACATTTCTGTTATGTGACTTTTATGATTAACCTTTGATGGGAAGAGTGGTAACTTCTACCACTACTTCTTCCCCTTCAGGGTACATATGCATTCCCCTGGTTCCTAGGCATCAGACCTAATTACATTGGATCACTGCAGCAGCTATAAAAAAAAGCCTGTTCACAAAGGCTGTTTATCATGATTCTTATCCTGATAGTTTGAGTTTTGATTTACATACCACAGAAAAAAAGAAAAATCAAGAGAATGGTTTACATGAATAATGTTAAGTTTTCATTGTCGAACTACTTTAAGTCATATGAAAGCACTTTGTATGTTTACACATACTTCAGCTAAAAAATTTGACTCTGTTCCTCTTTAAAAGCATAGATTGCATTTTCAACTTCATCCATCATTTCCCTGAATTTGTCAAAAAAACCAACACCACCAACAAAAAAATAAAGAAAAGAACAAAACACATCACAAGTTTAAAATATTCACCAGTAATTCAGCACCATCCAGAAACACAGATGCTTGCAGAGAATTCTGGAATGCATTTATTGTAGTGTACAAAAAAGCCTGCATTTCCATCTCGAATAGTCTTAAAAAAAGACTCTCATTTAGTCACAAGGTGTGATTTCACTGTGATTTAGCTAACTGGATACAAATCACAGTATAAATGTTTATTTCAGTTAATGAAGAGTAAGCTTCAACTGATTCACAGAAAAAAACAACCTTATCCTAAAGCGTTTCCACCTTTGTTGGGGTTTTTTCCAACAATATTTAAAATTTATTTCAACAATGTTTAAAAGACACTTAGATGTGTGTCCTGGTTTGAGCAACACAGGACTAATTTCTCTTCTAATGCTTGGGAAAATCCACTTTTGGAAGATTCTAGTGTCTGAATTTGTGAAAAAAATTACTTTATAGCCAGCTAGGCTATGTGGGATTCAAGGTCTCAGTGTTTTCAAGCCTTGCCAGGTGCAGGGATGAGGAGGAGTGAGACCTGGGCACTTGACCCAAGCTGGCCAACAGGATTATTTCATACCATGAACATCACATTCGAAATAAATTAGAAAGTTTGCTGCGTAGTACTCGCTCCCCCTTGATGTCTGCGACCCTGAGAACTTCATGCCCTGGTGCCAGATCCTTCCTCCCGAAGCCGTAGCATGCGCAGTGTCCAACATTTGCTGTCCACTGCTGGGAGTGCACAGCTTCCTACTGATATAATTGGCTGAGTATAATCCTTGTATATTTTAAATTGGTATCGGAATCAATACTGGTTCTTTAGTATTATTAATGTTAAATATTTAGTCTTATCCTATTAAATCTATTTGTATTTCAACCCTCGTGTTTCCTTGTCTTTCCCCGATTCCCCTTCCTGGGTGGGGAGGGGTCATCGGGTGATAGAATAATTGTCTAAACGACAATAAATCGCTGTTGATTCCTCAAACCATAAGAATGTGGCTCTTAGGGACACAGTTTAGTGGTAGACTTAGCAGTGTTCAGTTTACAGTTTGACTCGATGATCTTAAATGTCTTTTCCAACCTAAATGATTCTATGATTCTAAAAGAATTACAGTGACTTAAGAGCTCATTCAAATCTTTGGTTTACACTAGGCGGTATCAATCCAATTTAACCTATGGCTCCCTATTTTCTACAAAGTTGGGCCTACAAAGAAACATCAAAGTAAGATTTTTTATATAGTCCTGTTAGCGTGCTTTAGTCATGTTCTGGACAAAGTAAAGTAAGACAGCTATCTAGAGAAGGCTTATTTTGCAATGGCAGAAACCTGGTTTAGAATCTGAGTGGTTTTAATCACAGAATCACAGGGGTTGGAAGGGACCTTTGGAGATCATCTAGTCCAATGCCCCTGCCAAAGCAGGTTCACCTAGAGCAGGCTGCACAGGAACACATCCAGGTGGGTTTTGAATGTCTCCAGAGAAGGAGACTCCACAACCTCTCTGGGCAGCCTGTTCCAGTGCTCTGTCACCCTCAAAGTAAAGAAGTTCCTCCTCATGTTCAGATGGAACTTCCTATGTTCCAGTTTGTGCCCGTTGCCCCTTGTCCTGTCACCAGGCACCACTGAGAAGAGTTTGACCCCATCCTCTTGATGCTCACCCTTTAGATATTTATAAGCATTGATGAGGCCCCCTCTCAGTCTTCCCTCCTCCAGGCTAAAAAGACCCAGGTCTCTCAGCCTTTTCTCGTAAGAGAGATGCTCTATTCCCTTGATCGTCTTTGTAGCCCTCTGCTGGACTCTCTCCAGCAGTTCCCTGTCCTTCTTGAACCGGGGAGCCCAGAACTGGACACAGTACTCCAGATGTGGCCTCACCAGGGCAGAGCAGAGAGGGAGGATGACCTCCCTTGACCTGCTTGCCACACTCTTCTTGATGCACCCCAGGAGACCACTGTCCTTCTTGGCCAATCAGCACAACTTCCCCATGGACAGAAAATTAACACATAAGTTCAACTAACTTGTCTTTAAAAAATAATAAGAAAAAAAACCTAAATTGATTCTACTGTATCATCTAAAACTCTTAGTTCAGCTTTCATGTCTTGTTAAATCTTGGCATCTTTACCGACAGTTTAAGAAAGAAGATAATTTGTTTTATAGTATAGACACTGAAAAAATGAAATTGGATGCATTTTATGTGTCATCATAAAGCCCTTGGCTAGGAAGAGATCTTCAACCTGAGCTCCACACAAGGTAGTGGAGAACTGCAGAATGGGTCTTTCCATGTCCATTTCCCAAGAGGTTCAAAACATTCAAACTGAAAAAGCTGTTTAAGCATTTCCAAGAGAATATTCCAACTTACACTTCAAGCCACCTGGAGCTATACCTAAACTGCACTAAAATATTAAATTTATTTTACACAGGCCAAAGACTGACATATAGAAAATACTTAACTCTCAACAGCCTGAATCATAGAATCGTTTTGGTTGGAAGAGACCTTTAAGATCATCAAGTCCAACCATTAATCTAGCACTGACAAGTTACCATTCAACCATGTCCCTCCGCACTACATCTACGCATCTTTTAAATACCTCCAGGGATGGTGACTCAACCACTGCCCTGGGCAGTGTATTTCTAATACAAGCCAGGATGCTATTGGCTGCCTTGGCCACCTGGGCACACTGCTGGCTCAAATTCAGCTGGCTGTTGACCAACACCCCCAGGTCCATTTCCACCAGGCAGGTTTCCAGACACACTTCCCCAAGCCTGTAGCACTGCATGGGGTTGTTGTGACCCAAGTGCAGGACCCGACACTTGGCCTTGTTGAATATTGGCCTCGGCCCATCGATCCAGCCTGTCCAGATCCCTCTGTAGAACCTTCCTACCCTCAAGCAGGTCGACACTCCCACCTAACTTGGTGTCATCTGCAAACTTATTGAGGGTATACTTGATCCCCTCGTCCAGATCATTGATAAAGATATTAAACAGAACTGTCCACAATACCGAGTCCTGGGGAACACCACTTGTGACCGGCCGCCAACTGGCTTTAACTCCATTCACCACCACTCTCTGGGCCCGGACATCCAGCCAGGTTTTCACCCAGCAAAGTGTATGCCCATCCAAGCCATGAGCAGACAGTTTCTCCAGGAGAATACTGTGGGAAATGGTGTCCAGGTAAACAATATCCACAGCCTTTCCCTCAGCCACTAAGTGGGTCACCTTGTCATAGAAGGAGATCAGGTTAGTCAAGCAGGACCTGCCTTTCACGAACTGGGCCTGATCGCCTGGTTGTCCTGTACATGCTGCGTGATGGCACTCAAGATGATCTGCTCCATAACCTTCCCCAGCACCGAGGTCAGACTGACAAGCCTGTAGTTCCCTGGATCCTCCTTCCGGCCCATCTTGTAGATGGGCATCACATTTGCTAGCCTCCAGTCAACTGGGACCTCCCTGGTTAACCAGGACTGATGATAAATGATGGAAAGTGGCTTGGTGAGCACTTCTGCCAACTCCCTCAGTACCCTTGGGTGGATCCCATCTGGCCCCATAGACTTGTGTGTGTAGTGTAGCAGGTGGCTAACCCTTTCCCCTTGGACTATGGGGGCTTCATTCTGCTCCCCATCCCTGTCTTCCAGCTCAGGGGGCTGGGAAACATGAAGAACAACTGATCTTACTGTTAAAGACTCAGGCAAAGAAGGCATTAAGTACCTCAGCCTTTTCCTCATCCTTTGTCACTTTTCCTCATCCTTTGTCACTATGTTTTCCCCCGCATGCAACAAAGGATGGAGATTCTCCTTAGCCCACCTTTTGTTGTTAATGTATTTATCAAAACATTTTTATTGTCTTTTACACAGTCACCAGGTTAAGTTCCAGTTGGGCTTTTACCCTTCTAATTTTCTCCCTGCATAGCCTCATGTAATCTTCCTTCTTGAACAATGTCCAGTCTTCCTGGACTCCTTTGCCCTTCAGGACTGCCTCCCAAGGGACTCTGTCAACCAGTCTCTTTAACAGGTCAAAGTCTGCCTTCCCAAGGGCCAAGGTGGCAGATCTACTAACCCCCCTCCTTACTTCTCCAAAAAGTAAAGATAAACAAATCCACGTGGCTTCTAAGAGAGAATAAGCTGCTCTACTTCAACAGAAAACTGCAAGAACCTTTACCCTTTCTTAAGTCCCTCTCTTCTTACATCCCCCTTCCCAGATTCCTGGAAAAGCAGACAGACTGGAGGAGTATTCCAAGTCTGCAGGAGAAGCAGAAGCACAATTATCCCAAAAAATCTGTCTATAAGGGAAAATGTTTTTAATTTCAACAGGAACTATTTTTTGCATCTGAAATTCAATAATTTATTCCTTTAAATGGTACCTTCTTTCGTTATTTTATTTATAGGCATTCGTACTGAAATTCAGTTTCACATAGCATCACACACAAAATATCTACAAATTGCAGTAAAGCATTATGTAATATCATCAAAAAAAAAGAAAAAAACAACACCCAAACCAAACAGACACAGAATACTTTTAGAACAAGGGCTTTATTCACAAGGGAAAAAAAGAGTGCCTGGAATACTTTTTAATTTTTTTTTCTTGGTTTTTTTTTTCCAAAATAAACCTTGGCAAGCAGACAAGACCAAAAAAAGAACTCAGAAGATAAAAAATCTGTCAGATTCCGTGATGTTTACTGCAAGGGAAGATTAATTATTTTTCATGTATACTAAACCACACTTGTCATAACAAAGAGTGTGCATCCATATAATCCCCCTACTTCTGGTCTACCAAGTCTGTAAAAAAATTCCTTCCTTGCCCCCCCCCAGCAGGTTTGAGTATTATGCTTTTCAGTCTTCCGCATAAATGATAACACTGAAATAGTGCTAATCCTTGATATAGTACTACTATATGTATAACCTTGATAAGGTACTCACAGAGACTGAGGTCTGTATACTTCTAAACTTTCCAAAATGAGCAAGTAAACTGAACAAGCCTCATCCTCTACATTATTTTACAAAGCCATTATAATAAAATACTGCACCATAGTTAATGGTATTTAAGAACAACAAGACTTCAAATCATAGCATTATTTTGCATTTTCAAAATACGTGATTCCCTCTAACTTTTACGGTAGTATGGAGTATGATAGACAACAAAAAAATAGGGTTTCCAACCAAACATTCCTGTGCAAATCTCAAGAGATACCTAAATTAACGCCTAATCCAGTAGTTCTTAAATTTTCCTAATACTTAGAAGGGAGAAAAATTAGTCTTTTGGCTAGCAGATGTATCTGTTGACAACTGAAGGTAGGCAGAGGTAGTGAAGACCATCAGTGAAACCCAGGAATATCATCTTGATGAGAAAGAGACCATATTCCAAGCAACTCAGCAATGGAAAGAGTTACAAGCCACATTCAGAAAAAAAATAATAATCTGACTTTCAAGCAATTATTTTTGGAAAAAGAGTCCTTATTCCCTGTGCCATTATGTACACACCATCCTGGCTATCAGAGTTTGTGTACTTTATCTATAGTTTAACTTCTTAATTGCAGAAAGGAAGGGAATGAACCTCCATTATCAGAGCAGGTCTGATGGAGAAGGGATAAAGCATAATGCAAAGTGTCAAAACATGCATTGCAATTTCTCAAAGTGCAAGATCCAAGTATTCTATCTTGAGTTAGACTAGAGGTGTAACATCCCTTTAAAACAGCTTGCATGCAGAATATCTCTGTTGTGGAAATTAAATTAATTTTAAATAGAAAATCCAATTCCAACAAATACAGCCCCAGATAAATCACCAAACCAGCCCAAATCCATAATTTCAAGGCCCAGCAAAGACTGCTATCATTTGAATTACAAGAGCAAGCATCTCCCCCGCCCCCACACAAACACTGACTAGCCACAAGAGGACTGCAGAAAAACACATCGGCAAAACACTGATCAAGATTCCAGAAGTCTATTAACACTGTAAGGGAGCACTGTCCTTTAACTACAGATCATTGTCAGGCTTCACAATGCAGCAGAATAGAAAACTGCATGCAGCCAAAATGCAGAATGTTCCTCCTGAACCAAGCACATGGGTAGGCAGTCTGTACCTCATTCAGAGTTTAGTTCTAGGGTTCTTCCTCCTCAGGAAAAAACTCAGGTTTCTGCTGCTACAGTATTATCCATATTATTCCTTATTTTAAGAAAAAAACCAAAACCAACACACATCACCACACACACAAACATTTTAATTTAAAAAAAAACAAACAAACTAATTTGCTGTTCGAGACCTCTGTTTCATACCAGTCAAATATATCACGCCCTGTTAGTTTTAACCTGCAGCTTCTCAAACCAGGAGTAGTGTACTGGAAAAGCCTCTGAATTAGGAAGACAATGCCGAATTAACTCACATTAGAAGCATCGCTTTAACTGCTTTCTGCTTTTCTAAAAAAGTCTTTAATTGTACAGGTATCCTTGCTATTTTCCACAGTTCTACAAGAAACAAAAGAAAAGTTTTCTTATCCCGTTTAATTACTTCCCCCCCCCCGCCCCACTTGCACTGTTCATGTGAAAGTATTAAGAAAATCCTTTCTTTCCATTTCTGTGGCTCATATGTTCTTCATAAAAGTTTGGGGAAACTGTAAAAGTCAGATCTGTTGTCCTGGTTTGAGGTAAAACAGAACCAACTTTTTGTTCAGTAATTTAACTTCTTAGCTAAGCCTCTTCTAACTCTCTGAAATTAACAGCATATTGTGCAGAAAACAGTTCGTTCTCAGAGTGATAAGACCTATGTTTACAGTTAGTGCCAAGGAATGGTACGCAGAGAGGCTCTTGCTTATACTTATTGCTATAACAACCAAGGTCAGCTAATTTCGTTATTTGCCCCGTTGGAGGGCTGGAAACGGAAAAGCATAGAGGGGTCCCACCTGCAGGGAGGAGCGGACAGGACAGGTGACCCAAAACTGACCAACAGGGTATTCCATCCCATCCGGCCCATGCTCAGTATAAAAGCTGAGGGATCAAAGGGTCAGTCTCTTTTCTCCAATGGCCGACATCCAAGGAGGACCCTGTCTGTTTGTCTGCCTTTGATCCCGATCCATGTGTTCCTGACTCCAACTCTGGAATCCAGTTCCCAGTCATCGCTGAGTCCAGTCTGGGTCTTCCCCAGTGCCTGCCAGTGACATCATTGTGGGAGCTTGATACGGTTTTGTATATATTGTATCTATTTCATTATTTCCTTTTTATATTGTTGTTAATATTTCATTAAACTAGTTTAGTTCCTTCTAAACTCATAAATCTCTTTATCTTTCCTCCTCCTCTCCGTGTGCGAGAGGTGGGGGGAGAGCATCTGTCACCAGCAATTGGCCAATTTGGCCAAAATCACAACATCTGTAAAACAGTGACAAGAACAAAGACAACTAAATACTCATATTTTAAATTCAAAACTATTGACCATCTTTTGCAGTATAGCACTTGTCTAACCTCAAACATCTTGTTACCTCCTCCTTCACCATCATCTCCTGTTAGATAGTGCTAGATCCATACTTTACCTCAGCATCATATCCTACCTGAATCAAGACTCAGAAATTATATCCTAGCTGTACTTTTGCATTTCCACAACTCTCCTTCCAATACATCTGCATTCTGAATTTTAGTAGTCCAACACAGTTGCCGGATTTTGTCTGTATTTTAGAAGCAGAACTTAATCGCATGTTTTTAAATTACTCGTATACCCCTGCCTCAATTGTCATCCTGGCTTTCAGATCTCTGTGAACTTACCTATTTTGTCATCTCCAAGTATTTGGATGTTTCCCTGGAACTCTCAACACTTGAAAACATACTTACACATTTTTCCCAGCTCTACAATTCTCCCCTTTTTTTAAATGTGAATAAAGTCCTACGTTACAATAAGAAAATCTACTGGAAAAGTCTAAGTTCGAGTAATTTTACCCTCTCGTTCTTTCCGTGATTTCAAGAATACCTGGAAGAGAACCTCTAGTAATCTCCCATAACAGCATTTTTCTAAACATAGTAAAATTACATTAGTTTTGTTCTTATAAGAAGCTTTATATTTTAAAAAGCAGCAAAATTGACAGTAGCTAAAGCTTTTGTATCTTTCACAGAACAGTAGGCTTCTCCATTAATGGCCCAGAAAGGGGTCTTGTTTAGATACTCGAGCAGAGCACTCTCAGTTCTCTTCATCTCCCTACAACAAGCACCCCTACTCTCTGTCAAGAGAGTTGTTAGACAACAGGGAGGAGTAGAAACTGAAAGCAATAGACAGAGACTTCGAGGTGTAATATGACAACATAGAATGAATCCTATTGGAAACATTAATTTTTAAATTAATAGCTAGTGAACATTCTTGCAAAACAAAGTTCAGAAGGTTAGTTGTTGAGCCTCAGCCACTGCAACACCCATACTGTTGTAATATTTAAGGCTACCAGTTTTGCTCAGTTCATCTGCCTTTCCACAGCTGACCTTCAGGGTTTATAGCACTTTCTTTCTCTCTTCCTTTAGCTTGTCACTGCTTATTAAATAACTTCAGAGATCAGACTGCTTCATGATGCCAAAAAAGTATTCTCATGTCATATCGGAGAGGAGCATTTGTTTCCAAACACAAAAAGGCAGTCCATACTTGACCAACAGATATATACACACATGCATTTGTGCACACTGTAGTCCAAAAAATAAAATCAATTTTTATGAGCTAAAACATATCCGATCCAACTTTTTTATTTTTAAAAAATAAGGTTCAGTTAATACCTTAGGAAGTTTTGCTCATGTGCCTAAGTTGTAAGTCACACAAACTGAAGGAAGCAGAGAGAGGAAGGAATGAAGATAATAAAAAAAACCTGAGAGCAGTGAGAAAATCCTCAGGAGTGCACAACTGCCATTCAGTCATTTAAACGATAAATAAAATTAATGCACTAGTAAAGTGAATAATAAGGATGAGTAAATTAAAGCCTACTCCACTGACACAAAGATGAGGAATAAGAGATACACAGATTTTTTTTTCCTGTTGCATCAGATATTTAGCAGCTCTGCTCTGTTCATACCTACCATATTGTTATAGAAGAAATTTAATTAACTACATTCCTCTCTCTGAATAGTCTCATTTAGCATTAGCAGCTAAAGTAGTTGGAAGCCTTAAGCCGCAAGAACTGACCAAGAGTAAACTTTTTTATAAAACTAATGCTGCTAACAAAGAACTAGCTGAATCCAGCAGATATGAGCAGAATGAAGAAGATAAGGACCAAGGAGACAATTCCAAGGGAATGAAGTAACTTCAGAAGAAGGACAGCCCAGCGACAGTGAAAACCAATAAGAAATCAGGAGACCACAGACCAAAATTAAGTTATTGGACTTGGGGATTGGGTGATACAGGTATAATTGAGAGGCATGAATTAGGGTAGGGGTCCCTCCTCTGGAGGCACCCAGCTCAATCTGTAACCTAAGAACTAATAAAAAACTAATTGGAAACCTTCACTCAGATTTTGTGTTCTCAGCAGGATCGTAGAGTTGGACCCTGTTACAGTGGCTGACGTGTGTAAATCCATAACACATATAAAGGGATGAGTTTTAAACTAAAAATAATGTATATTTTATATTTAACTTGTTATTCTGAGAACCCAGTCTAGAAACATGACATTTTTATCCTATCACAAATCCACGATTCATAGGCAACCTTAAAATTTTACGAAGAAAGATTTATTTTGCTCTGCCCACCTCTATGACAAATTTTTTGTTTAGCTTTCTTTATATTAAACCCATGTAACTCCATGACTTGCAGAAAAAAAAGACATGTTTAACTGAACAGCTTTTTCAAAGAGATTACTCTCATATTTGGCATTTAACAATATTGTGCAGTAAGCTAGGCACTACAGGTTTTTCTGTCAAAATATACTTGAAGTATAATATACTGTTAAAATTTTAATTAGCCAGGAAAGGGCAACTCAAGTATCATGCTACAGAAAGATTTAGTAGCAGATTTATTATTAATAAACATATATAAAACAAACAAGCTGCTGAGACACAATCCTGGCTCAATGAGATAAAAAGTTAACCATAACCTGCTTTTTAGGCCAATATCATATTCACATACAAGTTTGAGATGTAACAAAAGCCAGCAATTAGAATAAGAGGTCCACGTAAATATGATCACAGCAAAAAGGACGCAAGTCTTCACTGAACAACGTGTCAGGATAGCTGTAAACAGAGGCAAACAGATGTCCTTCATGATCTGTGCACCACTGGAAGTCTTTCTGTTGTGATCACAGTCACATGAAGCTTCATTTCCCTAATTCTAAAAAACATTATTGTTTACTAACATTGAAAAAAAGGTCCAAAAGGATTCAAGAATTTGAGGGAGAGGAGGAGCAAAGTGATTGTTTCCAATGTAGAAAAGAATTCTTCTCCTTTATGAATCTTTCCCTATTCTAGTCTTAGTGGCACAGGTGAATTTTATGCACAGCGTATTTGGTTTGTTAAGAAACAGTATGAAAAACATACTAAATTTTACACAATATATGCTCATATATTTATTACTACACAAACCTGCTACAAATAGGAGTTCTCAGCAAAAGTCAATTAGCTTTTTGCACATACAAAGTCTTTAGATTAAAATGTATCAATTTAGAATTACATTTTATAGCCAGTATTAAATGAGTATGCTGAAAAAACTTGTAAAAACATAGCTAATTACACTTCATCTCTTACTGGAAAAAACATTCACATTATGAGACTAGAGGAATATTTTTGGATGTCAGAACATGAGTAACTTCACCCCTATTTACTATAAGGAAAAATGAAATGATGAACTTACCTTTAACACTTTTTCTGTTAACATCAGCTCCTTTTTCAAGTAAATACTGAGCAATTTCTTTGTGGCCTTTGTAACATGAGATCATCAAGCATGTATGCCCATGACGGTTTGATACTTCCAAGTCTGCTTTGTGCTCCACAAGATATTTTACTATTTCCAGGTGACCATCAAAACAGGCAGCTCTAAGCGGAGTTGAATTTGTTAGAGTTGTGTTGTTGACAGATGCACCATGATCTAACAGACACTGAACCACCTTCAAGTGGCCAGCGGCTGATGCTGCCCATAATGGCGGAGCTCCCTCAATGGTCTCACCATCAAAATTAACCGAACCACCAATTTCTATAGAAGCAGAGCAATAGTCCAACAAGTATTCCACCATGTCAATGTGCCCATAACGCGCTGCCATCAGAAGTGGTGTGGCACCATTGGTTTTTTCTGACATTAGTAAGGCCACCTCTTCTCTGGTTTTGCTTGCCAGTAACTTGGAAAGGAGCCGTAGCTTGCCATCACGAGCTGCATTAAACACTGCTGTCTTTAGATCCATTTAGTCTGTACCTCTATCTCTTGAAGGATACACACTTGCCTTTTTCAGAGTCACAAACAAAAGCTTACTAGAAACACACAGCCCAAACAGAGCATCCCCAACTTTTTCCTCAGATCAGGCAGTTGGGACAACATGGAGACTCTGAACGAGGTCCTGACAAAGCACAGGCTGCAATTGATAACTCTGCAAAAGAAAAGAAATCTGAATGTTTTTACCTTCTACTTCTCAAATAAGTATATACAATTACGTTTTTCTACAGCTATACTCAAACAAACCACTGGTTGTGGTGCACCACCATCCAGCTGCCTTCCATGGGACTTCCCTGGACTGTACAGTGCCCCTTAAGGAAAGATGTTGAGCAGGAAGCTGGATCCTAGCAGTGCGTTATCCATACCATTTGCAGAAAAACACTTTCCCCTCACAACATAACAAACTGTACACTTCTATCAACTTCTGCTTTTAAGCACAGCCTAAGCAAAGAACTATTACCCCCCCCCCCCCCATCTCCCCAGGTCCTCTGCGGAGCCCCATGCTCACAGACACATGCACACCCCCGTGCTACCTCCACCATACTGACAAGGGAGCAAATTCAGAGCTTGACCAGAAAGACAAAACATGTCCTTGCCACAGTCGTTAGATTTAGTATCAGACACCGCCAAAACCCTGAACTTGCCCTTCCACCACAACCACCCATAGCCTGCCCAAAGGCCCCACCGACCTACAAATCTCCTCCTTCAAGACCACACTATATTTGCCTCCCACCCCAAAGCTGCCTACTCCCCCAGGATTACCCCCGATGCCTCCCTTCAGATCGCCTCCCTCTTTTCCACCCCTAGTCCAACAACCACCGCCCCCCACCTCTGAGCAACCCATACCACCCCAAGGTCCCCCAAAACCCCTTCCCGGCTCCCTCAGAGCCGCTCCCCACACGACCGCTGTGACAGGGCGGCCTCCACTGCCTGCCCGGAGCCGGAGAGGCGGCAGCAGCACCACCGCTCCTGCCTACAGGGAATTTATCGGTGAGGAAGGACCCAAGGATGCGGGCTACCTTCCCAGGACGCCACTGGCTCTCTCCCGCCGAAGCCACCCTCACACCAAAGTGCCCACCACCTCCCGCACTCCGTCCAGCTCCTCTATAACAGACCAGTCCCCACAGCGACTACCCTCCACCACCAACCCTACAACCGGGCACAGCGGAACCTACCAAGCATATCCCGGCCGCCGCCAGGCCCAATGACAAACACGCCTGAGCGCCGCCAGCCACTCGGAGCAAGGCGAGAGGTGGGACTACGCCGCCGCTCAAGCTACGCTGAGAGCGGGGCGGTGCTGGCGGGCGGTGGCGGTGCGGTAGCTGTCCGCTAGGGGGAGCTTTTCCCCAGCCCGTGACTTATTTTCCTTTATCTAGAATAAAACAAAGGGCGGAGCAGCGCTACAGCGGAGCGTGCACCGCCGGGGAGGGATGTCGCAAGGCTGAGGGGACAGCGGGGCACACGGTACCGGGCGCTTCCATGGAGAGCAGCAAAACCCCGCAGGGCCGCAGGAGGAAAACTCTCTCGGCCAGCCACGTGTGGATGTGCTCAGTAGCTCCGGGCAATAAACCCATCCCTTGCAGAGGGATGCAAAAACTGCCCAGTCTGGAGAAAGAAAAGTGGGTGTTTCCTCCTCAGAAATAGATCGGTTTACTGCTGAATTGAAGGGGGTAATTAGATGCTCCTTCATTTAGTGGGAGAGGTGGCCATGAAGGCCTGCAGCCCCTAGGCAGACCTTCCTTGCACACTCGTGATGTAGGCCAGGGTGAGGGGCTGGTGTGGGGGATGCAGTGCCTTGCTCTGCCTGTGGGGAGGGATAGGAGGCTGTCGTGCTTTGGGACGGACTGGCCAATGACTGAAGACAGATGCTCCCCCCCACCTCTCATTCCAAGGAAAGGAGGAGGAAAGATAAAGAGATTTATGAGTTTAGAAGGAACTAAACTAGTTTAATGAAATATTAACAATAATATAAAAAGGAAATAATGAAATAGATACAGTATATACAAAACCATATCAAGCTCCCACAATGATGTCACTGGCAGGCACTGGGGAAGTCCCAGACTGGACTCAGCAATGGATGGGAACTGGATTCCAGAGTTGGAGTCAGGAACACATGGATCGGGATCAAAGGCAGACAAACAGACAGGGTCCTCCTTGGATGTCGGCCATTGGAGAAAAGAGACTGACCCTTTGATCCCTCAGCTTTTATACTGAGCATGGGCCGGATGGGATGGAATACCCTGTTGGTCAATTTTGGGTCACCTCTCCTTTCCGCTCCTCCCTACAGGTACGACCCCTCTATGCTTTTCCGTTTCCAGCCCTCCAACGGGGCAAATAACGAAATTAGCTGACCTTGGTTGTTATAGCAATAAGTATAAGCAAGAGCCTCTCTGCATACCATTCCTTGGCATTAACTATAAACATAGGTCTTATCACTCTGAGAACGAACTGTTTTCTGCACAATATGCTGTTAATTTCAGAGAGTTAGAAGAGGCTTAGCTAAGAAGTAAAATTACTGAACAAAAAGTTGGTTCTGTTCTACCTCAAACCAGGAGAGAGCCCCAATGCCCTTGCCATGAAAATTTGCAACTGCCCCATGCCAACTGAAGACAGAGGTCAGGATGTAAAGTATAGAGTTAAAAGGGTAAATATTTATTCATGCACATGAGGTGTCCCAGCCAAATTGGGGCACCCCAAATGTGGTTTTACACAGGTTTCTTATACTCTTCAAACGTTCAGGTACAACATGATTTGACTAATCACTAACACACACGCTACCCATTACTAATCATAGTAAAATTTTGCAAAGCAACTATTATTTTGTGCAGAATTCTTGCTGCTTGTCTATTGATCCAGATGTCCCTGGAATCAGTCTTGCTATAGTTACTTAGCTATGATGCCAGATGACACTGGGAGGGTTTCAAAGACGTGTTAGAGGGGCTAGGATGCTGGCGTTATCTTGGTTGTCCAGGGATATCCTTTATCCTTCATGGACAGCTCTAAGTTTCCAAGCAAAGTCCTTATTTCCAGGGCCGGGCTGTCCTTTAGTTTGTTTTACTTAAGCATGAACAATACCAAAGTCTTCAGTAAAATTCCATTACCTCATTACATTACAGTGTATAATGTGAACCAATATATATATATATTACCATACGATAAAAGCTGGCTGATAGAATAGTTAGAGAAGGGAATTTTCATAACATGGTTCATACATTGAAACAGCCAGAAATCTTATTTGCATGCTAACTATCAGGGAACTTCCTAAGAATTTTCATTGGAAAACACAGCAAAGGAGACAGGCTGTATTAATGCAATTGCATACATAGATGGAGCTCCAACACAAAGAAGTATGTTCAGTGTTACACTCACAGTACTACTGCAACCAAAGATTAAAATTCAAGTTCATTAGCATTAAAGTAACTCAATATACTACAGCTACTACCTTACTTACTGACAATACTTTATGTATAGTACAGTGATTTATAGGTAACTTTTACTTCTTTTTAAAGTTCTTCTTTTAAAAGCTTTAAAACTTGATTCAGAGTAATATTTGCTTTTTCTCTCACTAGGCAGTATCCTTAGGGTTTGACCTACAGGACAGCAGATGCAAAGGGACTGTAAATGCTGCAGTTTTGAGTATATCTCTGTAATTTGGTACCACCACGTTAGAAATCACAGCAGTAGGACACTGGTGCCACACAGTTCAGGAATATCAGGTAGGAATCCCAATGTTAAGCAGCATTACTGACAATCTATGAAACTCTCATCAGCAGCTTGCGTTCTGCAGCAGACTATTGCTGTTATATGGTTCAATCCACTACATGGTACAGAGATGCCTTCATAGTTTAAATGTTTTGCTGTCCACTGGAATTCACTGCCCAGAATTGCCAAGTCTCCTTACATTGTGCACTAGAAGCCTTAAGAGTACAAAAACTACAGGACAAGCTGCTGTGGTTAAAGTGCTACCTGCATCCATGTAGCAGATGAAGGACTGTTGTGGTTTAACCCCAGTAGACAGCTAAGCACCACACAACCGCTCGCTCACTCCCCCACAGTGGGATGGGGAAAATAATTGGAAGGGTAAAAGAGAGTGGGTTGAGATAAAGACAGTTTAATAGATAAAGCAAAAGCTGCACACGCAAGCAAAACAAGGAATTCATTCACTACTTCCCATTGGCAGGCAGATGTTTAATCATTTACAGGAAAGCAGGGCTTCATCATGCATAACGGTGACTTGGGAAGACAAATGCCAAACATCCCCCCGTTCCTTCTTCTTCCCCCAGCTTTTATTGCTGAGTGTGACATCAGATGGTATGGTATGACCCTTTGGTCAGTTGGGTTCAGCTATCCCAGCTGTGTCCCCTCCCAACTTCTTGTGCACTCCCAGCCTACTCGCTGACAGGGCAGTGAGAGAAGCAGAGAAGGCCTTGACTCTGTGTAAGCACTGCTCAGCAATAGCTAAAACATGACTGTTTTCATCACAAATACAAAACATAGTACTGTACAAGCTACTATGAAGAACTTTATCTTTATCCCAGCCAAAACCAGTACAAGCTCAATCTTCTTTGAGGAAGCTGTTGTAATAATACTGCAATTTTCCTTTTGTTGATCTAAATCTTAAGGGCTTTAGGTCCTTCGAAGGTAAGCACAGCTGAGCAGGAAAACAGAACTCAATTATGCCACAAAAACCTTAATTTTTGTGCATCTATTTGAGCAACAGCATACTAAAGAACAAGACTGATGAAGTCCAAATGCTGGTAGTTTGAACAATGGGCCATTTTAGAGCTCATGAGCCTATCCTGAATTAGTATAATGACCACAGCAATCTACTTGAACTCCTGAAAATGAAATCTTAGCCTAAAAGTCTAATTACCATGAATTCTTACCTTGAACTTTGAGTTACATTACCTCCAGAACACCATGGAAATACACTTATAATGAAATGTTTCAAGTTACTGGGCTTTTAGGTTTTTTTTGCTGTTCTTATGAATTCAACTTTCTTAGCTTGTTCAGCTTTCATTTTCCAGTTCTGAAACCGAAACTGTTGAACAGCAACTGCAGTACTGAAACAGCTGTCGTTCTGTAGATAAATTAAAATATCAGTCTTTTATGTTTAAACACTGTGACTGATCACTGAACCCCTAAAATGGAAGAAGGCTCAGAGAAGATAGGCAAGGATGACTTGCTCGTGAAGCTCAGAAAAGGATGTCAGGAGAGACCACAGCTATGTAAAGGAAGCTGAACTTATCTCAACACCAAGGGGACCGGAAAGTGGCCTTTGTTGTAGATAAAAGACTGTATCAGTTGAGTGGGTCAAGTGGTTATGTAAATGACCTTCCTAAAATAATCAATAGAAATTATTATCTTCCTGAGCCAGACAGACAACATGGGGGAAGGGTATATGTGTCTCAGCCCAATGTAGAGTATAAAAATCAAACAACCAACAAAATGAACTTTGCAGAGAGCAATGGGCTTGAGCTGGCTTCAACCCACATATTCCTTCCCAGCAACTGTGGAGACCCAGCATCATGATGATGTGCATATAGAGACTGGTAATAGGAATCAAGTTTGTATTGTGAGCCAACTGTATATCACAATTGCTATATTGTGCTTGCGTTGTGACTTCAGTGTATTGCTGTATCACTTTTCTAAATCAAAATCCCATGTAACGTCAAATATCTTCACATAACTAAATTTAGCATTAAATCATTAAATCCTCCTTGTATGGCATATCTAAAAGAACCTGGTCAGAGAGTATTTGACTGACAAACACTCATTGGTTATTTTTAAGCAGACAACAACACAGTGTAGAGATAATGAATAAACAACATGACTTCAGTTTTATACTTGCATAATTCAAATAATTTTAGGTCACTCAGGTATAAAACTCTAGTGATGAGATGGTAAGCATTTTCAAGAGAAAAATGCAACAACAGCTTGCTTTAACAGAGGCTGCTTATCACAGTATAATACTAAATCAAGCCTGACTGTCTTGCCTCTGATGACAAATGATATATGAAGATTCAGAGGAAACTACCTACCTGACTATAAGCATGTAATCTATATTAGGCAGATGTTTTGCATCAAGACGCACTGGTCCATCTGTAAGAGACAATAATATAGATTATTTTACATCCCTTTAGATGCTGGGACCCTGAGTTGTACAGCATTGAACAGGATTCTGATCCATATACAGCACACTGTGCAGACCCCATCTGTAGAAAGGATTACCCCACTGTGGTCATTTGAGCTATTATAGGATTTTTCTTAAAAGAAAACAACTCTATTCATTATTTCTATTGCCAAACAGAAAGGATATTATCACAAGAACTTCTTGCTGCACTTTTAGATAAAGGCAAGGGCACGCAGGTGGCATAATTGCCAGTACCAAGTGGGAGCTGCCTGAAGGCTCCTCTGTTATAATGAGCTGGCTGAGTTTATCCTGCAGCCAAGGAATCTGTGCAGCACAACACAAGCCTGAAGGCCATGCTGTGCTCTGCAACACAGCACAGCATGGGCCTGGGCCTACTCAGGTTAACTGTTATGTGGATCCCTAACTCCTTGATGTACAGTGGTCTCCCTGTCAGGATCACTACAGCAGATTACCCCCATTTCATCTTGCTTTTCAAGAAAAGGTCCAGCTGAAATCCTGAAACATGCTTAATATCCCTTCCAAACTGTTTGTTGTTATTCATAGCAACTCTGAACATTCTTAATATAGGTAGTACTAGGATTGCTAATGAATAAGGATCATGAAACTGCCCTTTCAATTTATGAAACTAATATTTTGAGATCAATTAGGCAAGTCAATATAGCTTCACTGTTTCCTACCAATTTCTTTTTAATGTTTACCCCTATACCTTGTATGTTTCTCATTGAGGAGTTTAAGTCACACTTTATTAGCTTTCATTTAGGAAACACCTGAGGGAAACACCTCCAAACAGGTGACACAGTGGATAGCCCAGTTGAAGTGCCTCTATACCAACGCACACAGGTAACAAGCAGGAGTTGGAAGCCACTGTGCAGCTAGAAAGCTATGAACTAATTGCTATCACTGAAACATGGTGGGAAAAATCACATGATTGAAGTGCTGCAATTGATGGCTATAAACTTCAGAAGTAAAAGAATGGATTGACTGCACAGAACTGTCTTTGAAAAATAGTGATGAACAAGTTGAGAGCTTATGGGTAAGCTGACAGAGGGTAGATTTAGATTGGACATAAGGAAGACATTTTTTATGATGAGGATGGTGAGACACTGAAACAGGTTGCCCAGAGAAGTTGTAGATGCCCCATCCCTGGAAGTATTCAAGATCAGGTTGGACTGGGCTTTGAGCAACCTGATCTAGTGAAAGATGTCCCTGCCTGTAGCAGGGGCATTAGAACTAGATGATATTTAAGTCCCTTCTGACCCAAACCATTATATGATTTGTCCAGCAGCTAGCAAAGCTGGCTGATCTGAGACTCAGTCACCACTCCAATACAAACATTAAACATATTGAGCTAATGGATGAAAGGACAGCAAAGTAAATGGTTCCAGTAAGTGAGATAAGTAAGAACAGATACAGCTTTAGAAGACTCTAGCACATGCACAGAAGATGAGGATTTACTTACCATCAGCTTGCTTTCTTTCATTTGCAAATGCCCAGCTTCTCCCCTATTTCCTCCATCAGTATTTGCCCAGGGTAAAAGCTTTTTGAGAAGGAAACCTGTTCCTACATTAGGCTATTAGGAGCTTTCTGCACTGCTTTGAGCTACAAAAATAAAATGTATCATCAATGAACCCTTTGAATACTGGGAGGACTTCCCAATACGGGATGACAATGGCTAAGCGTAACTGTAGAAAGTACTGATAACTGTTGCTTAACTATTGCCCGAAAGGTATAAATGCTTACTATGTGCCAACCGGGTTATGCTAGCTTTGTGGATGAACCACCTAACACCCATCTCTGCACAGAAATTAAATAAACAAATATTTCGCCTCTGTGTGTATAATCGGCTCCTTGCACACCGGGTTAGAAGAACCCAGATTTGGGACAACATTTTTGGAGACCCAGATGGTATGGCCATAAAGTCTTGCCCGGATCATCTTGCTGCTCCCGACAGTGGAGAATCAGACTGGATAGAACTCTAGCACGCACTGACCTGTTGATTGGGGACTCCTCCGGATCCCTTCTGGTGTCGGGCGGTAAGTGACTCAAAGGTGCAACGCTCAAGAGATATTTGTACAAGGGCAAAAGGGGAGCAAATTCCTGGATTGGTGAGTACTGTATTTAATTACTTCTGCAGAAAACTATAAAGTTGCATGTAGATGCTCAGCAAGGGTTGCCTTAATTGACCAGTGGTGTCAGAGCCAAGTGCACACAAGGGAATATTGGTATAGGTATAAATGGTTAATATGGGATCGAACCAATCCATGATTTCCCCTTTGTAGCCCTTTGGGTTATAATTTGAAAAATTGGAACAATGAATCTGATGATTCACGAGAAAATGAAAAGATATTGTAATCAATAGTGGCCGAATTATAAATTGGATGATACTGAACGGTGGCCAGAAAATGGATTGATAAGCTATAATACTATATTACGATTGATGTTATTTTGCCACCAAATGGGAAAATGGGATGAAATACCTTATGTTGATGCATTTATGACTTTGTATAGAAAGCCTGATATTTAGAAAAAGTATAAGCTAACAAATGACTTGGTAATGTATGCGGCTTCTGAGAGAAAGGAGAGTGGTTGTTGCATGGGCTGTGGCAATAGAAAGATTGTAGGAGGAGATGAACAGGAAGCTGTACAACTTTTGGTACCCCCTGCCCCACCTGCCACTCCTGTTTCTCAGGCTGCTCGTCCTCAGGACCAACCCTCTGCTCCCCTACCACCATATGGGGGAATGGCGGAGGAGGGGATGATAACTTTGGGAGGTGAAAATTTTAGCCCTGTTGCTGGTAGAACCAGGGGACAAACATTACCTGTTATACAGGCACCTTTACGGCAAGTGGTGGGACTTGAGGGCCAGCCAGTCTTTGTGCATGTCCCTTTTACAACTCCTCTGTACGCCCACTACCCCTGCCCACATCCTGGGCCCTCTTACCTGCTTCATGGGTCCCCTACTCGCAGCTAGTCCAGCTTGATGCTCAGTAACAAGCACGCATGCATTCACAGACTTGTCCCTCATACACTTCACATTCACGAGTTCCCCTGGGCATACCAGCACAGACCCCCCACTGCAGCCAGCACCAGGCACACATGGGCTATGACTCACGGTCTCACTCCAGCTGCTAGCACAGAGCCCCTCACTCATGCCAATGCCCCCCAGTAGTTGGTTTTGGGAACACATACTGTTCCTGACCCAGTGGATGGAGGTAAAAGACCCCCACTTGCTCCAGTAGCTGGCACTGAGACCCTCTCACTCGCTCCAGTAGCTGACACCACAGACCAGGGGCACCCACACCCCCAGTCTTACTCCAGTAGCTGGTACCAAATTCCACTCATACGCATATAGGTCTCACCAGTAGCTGGCACTTAGTCCTTGCAGTATGCATACACAAGGGATAGAGAGTGAGATTATGCAGAGAGATAGTAAAGAAAAGATTTAATACGAAGGTATAAGAAGATAGCACAGACTGCAGTAATCAGGTGCAGGGCTCATCCAGACAAGCCTACTGACTGTCCACATTTTACATGTGACTGGCCCCTTTTATACCCCTTTCTGTCTATTACTCCTTTGTTCTTCCTTGATTCCTTTCCCCTGCACATCTCCTCATGGGTTTGTATGGCTCTATCAATTCCCACATCCCTCCCAGTCTTGAGTTCCCCTTGCTTTACAATCATAAGTTGCTAAGTCCGAGTTGATCTTCCTGGAAGTACCATCTGTAGTTTCTTGATAGCCCATCACTTAGCGTGAATGGCAAGGTTTGTGTCTCATCACTGCGTCCCTTACCATTTGTCGGTAGGTTTGTGTCCCTATATGTTCTTGTCTATGGCTGCCTCCTTTTCTTATTTTCCCTTGCTGCATTTTCCCTTACTCTGCTGTCAGTTCTTCCCTGCTGGCACACAAGAAAGCGGTATTTTGCACTGGCCTATTAATGTAAGGATACAAAGATGTGTTCTAGGCATTCTCCTTTCTGGTACCTTGGTCCCAGTGACAAGATGAAACACAGATATTTTAAGCTACTTGTTGGACTTGTCATCTATAATCAGAAATGTCAAACCATTACCCCCCTCTGTCCAACCCCACGACAGTTATTAATTTGTGGGCTGGATGCAATGCCCAATTAAATCAATAAAAAGACTTCAATTAACTTTTAAAAAAATTGGTTCAGAACCCATCTGTTTTATACACTTCCCGAATGGTCATCTTTTTAGTGTGTTTGGACAATGTCTCTAGCACTTAGTAGAAAGCAACATAACATTATGAAGGATTAACTGGTTCAGCAACAATTAAGATAGCTCCTTAGGGAATGACATTTTATTGAAACATTTCAAGAGATCTTGATTGACAGGATAGTTTTTTAGCTCAAAGCTTTTCATGGTTTGAAAGGGAAATCTAAGCTGGGAAAAGAGTCCTTGAACAGGGTCCTGAAATCCTGGAATTTCAAAAGAAAGACTGTGGGGTTTATGTGCACAGGATCTTCACTGTGTTGTCTGTTTTGAACCAGGAGGTGCCGATCCCTTATGATTCTGGTAAGAAAAGCACTTAGACACTGTAAGGTATCATTTAAAATGCTATTTATTAGAGGTAACACTATAAGAAGAGAATAGCATAGATAATCTTACGTCTCTTTAGATGCTGGGAACAGTAATGGTAACTAGGTTGTAGCTTTCTAGCAGCATGGTGGTTTCCAGCTCCTCCTGTTTGTTGCCAATGCTGTGTGCATTGGTATAGAGGCACTTCACCTGGGTTGTTGGCCATGTCACCTTCTTAGAGGAACAACCCTGAATTCCTTTGAGATACCTCACTGGTGTTTCCCTCTTGGCTCAGAGAGGGGTAGGCCTTTACAGTCCTGTCAACTCCTCTGGTGTAGTCAGATCATCATCCACATCAGCCATTGCCTGGCCTACCTCATCCAGAGCCTCATACCTATTGTACAGAGGCACCTGGGCAGGGAGAGTGGGCAAGGAAGGGGTTCACTTGCTGCCCCTAGTACGGACTTGCCTCCATTCACAGCTCTCCATTTGACCACTGCCTTCAGCCTGGTAGGGGGAGGATATGGAATCCCCTTGATCTTTTTTTTCTGGTGTCCCTGTTTCTCTCTCAGAGAGGTCAGAGCATGATTCCACCAATCTATTTCTTTCTCACACTCCCTGGTGCTCATTAGCCTTTCTACTTCCTCTCTTAGCTCTGCCACCAGGCTGAGCAGATCATCCACCTGGTCACACATCACACAGCTGTTCTCACTACTGCCCTCCTTTACCAGTGAAAGGCTCTGACACTCCCTGCAGCCTGAGACCTGGATGGCTGTGTGTTTTCTTGGGAGCTCTATCTTGGCTGCCACATCCTTTCTGACAAGTGCAGAGGATGTAGCTTTCCACTGGGTGGATACCACAGCTGCGCTCCTTCTGAGAGGGTGATGATCACAGGCTGAACTCACCTCTTGAGGTGGTAGGGTGACTGCACGCTACCATCTTGTGTGCCCTGCCACACAAACTGCTGTGCTACACCCTGGCTGACCACACTCTACTTGCTATGCTCCCCAGGCTGCTTTTTATAGGTAGGGAGTGGGTGGGTTGCAGTTGCTCTGGCAACCAGTTGCACAGTCCAGATTCACCTGTGCCACTTCAATTCTAGCAGCTTGTCAATTCCACCTGCTTGTTTCGATGTTCCTCAGTGGCATGACCCTTGGTTATGCAACCATCTACATGATGTACTTTTACAGATTCTCTACCCAGGCAGCAATATCTTGCCACAGTGGTGCAGCCCAGATGGGTTTGCCTCTGCGCTGCCAGTTGCCCTGCTTCCACTGCTGGAACCACCCCCACAGAGCATTTGCCACCATCCATGAATCAGTGTAGAGTACTGACCATTTTTCTCATTCAGCAATATCTAAAGCCATCTGGATGGCTTTCACCTCTGCAAACTGACTCGATTCATCTCTTCCTTTAGCAGTTTCTGCAACACAGCCAGTAGGACTCCACACAGCAGCTTTCCACCTTCGATATTTTCCCACAATATGACAGGATCCATCTGTAAACAGCATATTGCTTCTCATTTTCTGGTAATTTATTATACAGTAGGGCCTCTTCAGCATGAGTCACCTCCTCTGGCGATGCTCTGAAGTTTCTGCCTTCTGGCTAGTCCATGATCACTTCCAGGATTCCTGGGCGGTCAAGGTTTCCTGTTCGAGCCCATTGCGTTATCAGTGCAACCCACTTACTCCATGTAGCATCAGTTGCATGATGTGTGGAGGGGCCCCTCCCTTTGAACATCCAGCCCAGCTGTGGTGGGTTGACCTTAGCTAGCTGCCAGGTGCCAACCAAGCTGTTCTATCATTCCCCCTTCTCAGCAGGACAGGGAAGAGAAAATATGACTAATACCATCATGGGCAAAACAGACTCAACTTGGGAAAACTTAATTTATTACCAATCAAATCAGACTAGGATAATGAGAAATAATAACAAATCTTAAAACACCTTCCCCCCACCCCTCCCTTCTTCATGGGCTCAACTTCACCCCTGGCTTCTCTACCTCTTTCCCCCTGAGCGGCACAGGGGGACAGGGAATGGGGGTTGCAGTCAGTTCATTATGCTTCGCTTCTGCTGCTCCTTCCTTCTCGTGTTCTTCCCCTGCTCCACCGTGGGGTCCCACCCCCAGGAGACAGTTCTCCACAAACTTCTCCATGAGTCCTTCCCAGGGGCTGCAGTTCTTCACAAACTGCTCCAGCATGTGTCCTTTCCATGGGGTGCAGTCCTTCAGGAACAGACTGCTCCATTGTGAGTCCCCCGTAAGGCCACAGGTCCTGCCAGAAAACCTGCTCCTCTGTGGGCTCCTCTCCATGGGTCCACAGGTCCTGCTACTAGCCTGCTCCAGCGCAGTCTTCCCATGAGGTCACAACCTCCTTTGGGCACATCCACCTGCTATGGCATGAGGTCCTCCATGGGTTGCAGGGTGGATATCTGCTCCACCGTGGACCTCCATGGGCTGCAGGGGGACAGCCTGCTTCACCATGGTCTTTACCACAGGCTGCAGAGGAATCTCTCCTCCAGCGCCTGGAGCACCTCCTCCCCCTCCTTCTTCATTGACCTTGGTGTCTACATAGTTGTTGCTCTCACATATTCTCACTCCTCTCTCCTGGCTCCAGCATATTTTTACCCTTTCTTAAATATGTTATCACAGAGGTGCTACCACCGTCTCTGACTGTCTCAGCTTTGGCCAGGGGCTAGTCCATCTTGGAGCTGTCTGAAACCAGCTCCATCTGACATGGGGGCGGCTTCTGGCATCTTCTCACAGAAGCCATCCCTCCAGCCCCCCTGCTACCAAAACCTTGCCACGTAAGCCAAATACATTCCACCCCTCGCCTCTGTTAATCACATATTTAAGAATTATCATTAAAAATACATGCATTGCACAATCTACAGTCTTCACAAACTTCACTTACATCAACAAAAAGAACTTCCCACACCAAAATCAAAATAACATCACCACAGCATTGATAAAAGTGGACAATTTACATGTACTCCACCCCTTGTCCCTTCACCTCAACTACAACAATAAAGCTTCCCCACGATTATTCCCCTTTCTAGCAATGTTCAGTCCATGTTTGGCCGTTACCCACTCCCAATTACTATCCTTATCCTCATGCCCCACTTTGGGCATGGACTTTGGGCAAGGAGTGTGGTGGGTTAACCTTGGCTGGACGCCAGGTGCTCACCAAGCTGCTCTCTCACTCCCCCTCCTCTGCAGGATAGGGGGAGAGAAAATAAGACGAAAAAGAACTTGTGGGTTGAGATAAAGGTAGTTTAATAATGAAAAAGCAAAGACCGCATGCAGAAGCAAAGGAAAACAAAAAGATTTATTCTCTACTTCCCATCAGCAGGCAATATCTAGCCACTTCCCAGGAAGTAGGGCCCCAGTATGTGTAGTGGTTGCTCAGGAAGACAAATGCCTTTATAATGAATGCCCCCCTCCTCCTCCTCTTTCTCTTAGCTTTTATTGCTGAGGATGACATCCATCATATGATATGGAATATCCCTTTGGTCAGTTTGGGTCAGCTGTCCTGGCTATGTCCCCTCCCAATCTCTTGCCCACCCCCAGCCTACTGGCCTTTGGGGGCAGGGAGGGTTGGAGAGACAGCCTTGATGCTGTGGGAGCACTGCTCAGCAATAGCCAAAACACTGGTGTGTTATCAACACCTTTCTAGCTACAAATAAAAACACAGCATGATGAGGGATGCTAAGGGAAAAGTTAACTCCATCCCAGCCAGATCAAATACACCAGCACAGGCAATTGAGGTGCCAAGAGGAGCTGTGCTTCAGTACCAACTACTTCTGAAGTGGATCAAACCCCTTCATATGCTGCTAGTATTTCTTTTTCAGTGTGAGTGTAGCGGGCCTCAGATCCTCTATATCCTGGGCTCCAAAACCCTAGAGGTCAAACTTGAGTCTCTCCAGCTGCTTTCTGCCAGAAGCTCCAGGTGAGACCATGGTCCTGTCTGCAGTGTAAAGTATGTTTCACAAATCTTGTCCTCTCTGGACGGGCCCAAGGGCTACCACACAAACTGTCTCCCATTTGATCTGCTCAAAGGCTTGTTGTTGCTCAGGGCCCCATTCAAAATCATTCTTCTTCTGGGTCACTCAATAGAAAGGGTTTACAATCAGACTGTAACCTGGAATATGCATTCTCCCACAACACCTAAGAAAGCATGTGTTTCTTTTTTGCTAGTTGGTGGAAACATAGCTGTTATATTCATCACATCCATTGGGACATGATGACGCCCATTTTATTCCTAAAAACTGGATCTCCTGTGCAGGTCCTTTGACCTTGCTTCTTTTTATGTCAAAACCAGCTTTCAAAATTCAAAAGAATCTGAACTACTCTTTTTCCCTTCTCCAACAATTCTTCTGCTTTGTTGCCCCATATAATTATGTCAAAACCAGCTTTCAAAATTCAAAAGAATCTGAACTACTCTTTTTCCCTTCTCCAACAATTCTTCTGCTTTGTTGCCCCATATGATTATGTCAAAACCAGCTTTCAAAATTCAAAAGAATCTGAACTACTCTTTTTCCCTTCTCCAACAATTCTTCTGCTTTGTTGCCCCATATGATTATGTCATCAATGTACTGTAGATGTTCAGGGGCATCACCCTTCTCCAGTGCAGTCTGTATCAGCCCATGACAAATAGTAGGACTGTGCTTCCAGTCCTGGGGCAGTCGATTCCAGGTGTACTGGACCTCTCTTCATGTGAAAGCAAACTGTTGCCTGCACTCTGCTGCCAAAGGAATCAAGAAAAATACATTGGCAATGTCAATGGCTGCATACCACTTGGCTGCCTTTGATTCCAGTTCATACTGCAGTTCCAGCATCTCTGGTACAGCAGCACTCAGTGGTGACGTGACTTCATTCAGGCCGTGGTAGTCCACTGTTAGCCTCTACCCTCCATCAGACTTTTGCACTGGCCATATGGCACTATTAAAGGATGGATTAGTCTTTGTCGTGGTTTTGGCCAAATTGGCCAATGGCCGGCGACAGATGCTCCCCCCCCCAGCCTCTCATGCACAGAAAGGAGGAAGAGAGATAAAGAGAGATTTACGAGTTTAGAAGGAACTAAACTAATGAAATATTAATTATAAGATAAAAAGGGAAATAATGAAATAGATACAGTATATACAAAACCGTATTAAGCTCCCAGGACGACGTCACCGGCAGGCACTGGGGAAGACCCAGGCTGGACTCAGTGATGGGTGGGAACCAGGTTCCAGAGTTGGAGTCAGGAACCCACGGATCGGGATCAAAGGCAGATGAACAGACAGGGTCCTCCTCAGACATCAGCCATTGAAGGAAGAGTGCTGACCCTTTGATCCCTCAGCTTTTATACTGAGCATGGGGCAGATGGGATGGAATACCCCTGTTGGTCAATTTTGGGTCACCTGTCCTGTCCGCTCCTCCCTGCAGGTGGGACCCCTCTACGCTTTACCACTTCTGACCCTCTAACGGGGCAACTAACGAAATTAGCTGACCTTGGTTGTTATAGCAATAAGTATAAGCAAGAGCCTCTCTGCATACCATTCCTGGGCACAAACTGTCTTATCACTCTGAACGAACCATTTCAGACACAATATGCTGCTAATTTCAGAGAGTTAAAAGAGGCCTAGCTAAGAAATAAAATTACTGAACAGAAAGTTGTTTCTGTTTTACCTCAAATCAGGACAGTCTTGCTGATCACTCCTTTGCTCTCCAAGTGATGAATCAGCTCATAGATGGGAACCAGGGAGTTTTGGTTGGTGCGATATTGCCACCGGTGCACCGTCATGGTAGCAATCGGCACCTGCTGTTCTTCGACACACAGAAAGCCTACCGTGAAAGGATCTTCCAAGAGACCAGGCAAACTAGACAACTGTTTAATCTTCTCCATACTCAAGGCAGTAATTGGTAAAAGCCCATCGGTACCCTTTTGGGTCCTTGAAGTACCTTCTCCTGAGGTAGTGTACTGGTTTTGGCTGCGATAGAGTTAAATTTCTTCATAGTAGCTTGTATGGGGCTATGTTTTGGAATTGTTTTAAAAATTGATTGATACCACACTGAAGTTTTAGATACTGCTGAGCAGTGCTTCCACAGCATCAAGGCCTTTTCTGCTCCTCACACTGCCCCTTCCCAGCGAGTAGGTTGGAGGTGCACAAAAAGTTGGGAGGGGGCACAGGATAGCTGACCCCAACTGACCAAAGGGATATTCCATATGTCCTGGTTCCGGCAGGGACAGGGTTAAGTATTCCATGCCATGTGAGCCACGCCCACCCTGAGATTAAAAGGAGGGAGGGGGCGAGCAGTCGGGTTCAGAGCAGGCTGGCGCATCCTGGGTCCGGACTGGCGGGGAGCGGCGGTTCCGTAATCGCGTTTGTATATTTCTCTGTCGGTGGTGGTGTTGTTGTTTTCTTGTTCCCTTTGCTGTTCTGTTAAACTGCCTTTGTCTCAACCCAAGAGTTTTGCCTTTTCTTCTGATCCTTCCCGTACCGGGAAGTGCTGAGCGAGCGACACGTGGTTCTTTGTTGCCATCTGAGGCCAAACCATGACAGTCCTTATTTGGCGCCCAACGTGGGGCTCGAAGGGTTGAGACAAGAACAGAATCCAACTAGAGCTTGAAAAAACGAATTTGTTAGGTAAATAGTCACCAGTCACTATGTTGCTTAGTTTGTTCTCATGGCTGTGTTATGTAAACTCTTATGTGTTTTATGCACTCCCTGTGATGATATTTGTTACTTCTGGGAGGGGGATGAGGATTATCATTTTACTGTCCTGTGCAATATCGGCTTATGATATGATAACATCACTTGTTAGACGGTTATTTTGGGGTGTTTATGTGGTATTGCTGTCCTGTCCGTACATTGGGCACCACCACTCAGAATTCATTAATAATTACACCCAGTCTATGGGGGAAACAGGGGGGGACACTTTCCCCAGCTCTTTTGCCTCCCTTTTCTCCTTCGGGTCAGGTATGACAGCTTTTGAGAATTTTGAATATCCTTGGGATGCTCAAACCAGCATGTTCCTAGTGTTATGTCTGCTGAATATGTTCCAGGTCTCGTTTAGGGTTAAACGACTATTTAAGACTACCACCCAGAGATCTGCCCCAACGCTGGACAGTCAGGGGTGGCATGGCATGTGGGAGAACATGGGCAGGTACTTAGAGAACTTCTCACCTCCAATGGTCTGGGACTTCACCCCTGAACAATTACAGGACCCTGATAGAATAGTAGAATATCTGAAGGGAAAATGCTGTGGCTCTTCTAGAGAGGCACAACTCACCGCACTGTGCTGGGCCCTGGCTAGTGTCTACCAGGCACTGCTCAGTGCTATGCAGCACCCTCAGAAGAAAGAGACAGAGACCAGACCAGCAGGCGCTGCGGCCCCTGCGGCCCCTGTGGCAGGTGCTGCTGCGACGGGCACTGCGGCTACCGCGACCCCTGCGACGGGCACTGCGGCTACTGCGACCCCTGCGACGGGCACTGCGGCTACCGCAACCCCTGCGACAGACACTGCGGCTACCGCAACCCCTGCGACAGACACTGCAGCTACTCCAGCCCCGGTGACAGCCACTGCTGCTGAACCAGGGAACCAACCTGTGCCAGTATCCGTTGCCCCCATACAAAAGAAGTAGTACACAAAGAAATCGGTTCGCATAGTAAAAGATGACGATGAACCAGGGCCATCACAAGGACAGGAGGAAGAGGCAGAACCAGAGATAATTACCCGATCCCTATCCTTGAGTGAGCTGCGGGATATGCGAAAAGATTTTAGCCGACTTTCAGGCGAGCACATTGTCACCTGGCTGCTTCGGTGTTGGGATAACTGGGCCAGTAGCCTGGAATTAGAGGGTAGGGAAGCCAGGCAGTTGGGATCCCTGTCTACGGAAGGCGGCATTGACAAGGCAATTAGGAAGAAGACCCAAGCCCTCAGCCTCTGGAAACGACTCCTGTCAGGCGTGAGGGAGAGGTACCCCTTCAGTGAAGATGTTGTATGCCAACCAAGCAAGTGGACCACCATGGAAAGAGGTATCCAGTACCTGAGAGAATTAGCCGTGCGGGAGATGATTTATTATGACTTGGACAACACAGACTTGCCCACGGACCCTGATGAGGTGCACTGCACAAGGCCCATGTGGCGGAAGTTTGTACGGAGCGCACCATCGTCATATGCCAACTCACTGGCAGTAATGGAATGGAAAGGTGAAGAAGGACCAACGGTGGATGAGGTGGCTGGCCGGCTCCAGCGATATGAAGAAAGCCTCTCTTCCCCCCTTGTCTCAGCTGTGGAGAAACTGTCCCGGAAGGTCCAGCAACTTGAAGAGAATATGTCCTACTCCCCACCTGTAAGGGCCAGCATCTCAGCTATTAGGAGCAGGCATTTCCCCACTCAAGAGAGAGAGTACAGAGAGTACACACCACGAGGCACCCTGTGGTTCTACCTGCGAGACCATGGAGAGGACATGAGGAAGTGGGATGGACAACCTACTTGGATCCTGCGGGCACGGGTACAGGAGTTGCAAGGAAGGACAACCACAAAAGGGATCCCTCCAGGAAAAGTGCCGCCCCAGTTTCCAGTGGGCAGTTCCCCAGACAGAGCATAAGGCCTGATCTTGCTTCTGATCCTCTTGAAGGAGCCTCCAAGTCATTTCTGCAAGAAGTAAGTACCGGATACCATGACCAATATTAGAGGGGCCCTGCCTCCAGCCAGGTGGAGGAAAGGGACAACCGGGTTTATTGGACAGTGTGGATTCGATGGCCTGGCACATCAGACCCACAGGAGTATAAGGCTCTAGTGGACACAGGAGCACAGTGCACCCTAATACCATCAAGCTATAGAGGGGCAGAACCCATTTGTATTTCTGGGGTCACAGGGGGATCCCAAGAGTTGACTGTATTGGAGGCTGAAGTGAGCCTAACTGGGAATGAGTGGCAAAAGCATCCCATTGTGACTGGCCCAGAGGCTCCATGCATCCTTGGTATAGATTACCTCAGGAGAGGGTATTTTAAGGACCCAAAGGGGTATCGGTGGGCCTTTGGCATAGCTGCCTTGGAGGCGGAGGAAGTTAAACAGTTGTCCACCTTGCCTGGTCTCTCGGAGGACTCTTCTCTTGTGGGGTTGTTGAGGGTCGAAGAACAGCAGGTGCCGATTGCTATCACAACGGTGCATCGGCGACAATATCGCACTAACCGAGACTCTCTGATTCCCATCCATAAGCTGATTCGTCAACTAGAGGTTCAAGGAGTGATCAGTAAGACTCGCTCGCCTTTTAACAGTCCTATATGACCGGTGCGAAAATCCAATGGAGAGTGGAGGCTAACTGTAGACTATCATGGCCTGAATGAAGTCACGCCACCACTGAGCGCTGCTGTGCCGGACATGCTAGAACTCCAGTATGAACTGGAGTCCAAGGCAGCCAAGTGGTATGCCACGATTGATATAGCGAATGCATTTTTCTCAATCCCTTTGGCAGCAGAGTGCAGGCCACAGTTTGCTTTCACTTGGAGGGGCATCCAGTACACCTGGAATCGACTGCCCCAGGGGTGGAAACACAGCCCCACGTTGGGCGCCAAATAAGGACTGTCGTGGTTTGGCCTCAGATGGCAACAAAGAACCACGTGTCGCTCGCTCAGCACTTCCCGGTACGGGAACAAGAAAACAATAACACCGACAGAGAAATATACAAACGCGATTACGGAACCGCCGCTCCCTGCCGGTCCGGACCCAGGATGCGCCAGCCTGCTCTGAACCCGACTGCTCGCCCCCTCCCTCCTTTTAATCTCAGGGTGGGCGTGGCTCACATGGCATGGAATACTTAACCCTGTCCCTGCCGGAACCAGGACACCATACCATATGACATTATGCTCAGCAATAAAGCTGGGGGGTAGAGGTTGGCAGGGGGGCCGCTGCTCGGGGACTGGCTGGGCATTGGGCGGTTGGTGGTAAGTATTCATTTGCATCGCTTGTTTTTCTTGGGTTTCATTTTCCTCTCTCTTTGTTGTTTTTTTCTTATAATTTTTTTTAATTTCTTTTTAATTATTAAACTGTCATTATCTCAACCCACGAGTTTTCTCACTTTTATCATTATGATTCTCCCCCACCACCACCATCCCACTGGCAGAGAGTGAATGAGTGGCTGTGTGATGCTTGGTTGCTGGCTGGGGTTAAGCCACGACAGGTAGTCTATGCCAAGGATACATGGGGCCTCTGGGCTGGTCACAATGGGGTGCTTTTGCCACTTGTCCCCTGTTAAGCTCACCTCCACCTCCGATACAGACAATTCTTGGCATCCCCATGTCAATCCAGAGATCAAGATGGGCTCCATGCCCCTATACTCTGATGGCACCAGTGTACACTGTGCACCAGTGTCTACCAAAGCCATATACTTCTGTGGGTCTGATGTGCCAGGTCATTGAATCCACACAGTCCAGTATACCCAGTCATCCATTTCCTCCTCCTCGCCAGAGGCAGGGACCCTCTATTCCTAGTCCTGGTTGGAGTATTCACTGTCTGGCACTTGCAGTGCCAGACCAGAAGTCCCCTAACAAGGATCAAGGGAGGTGATCTTAGTCCTTCTGTGTCTGGGAGATCGCAGATTGCCTTTTACCTTCTCAACAGCAACTGAACTGACAGTCTTTTTGGATGACCCCTTCTTAGCAGCTGTCTTTCCCCTCAGTTGGGGTACATGGGCTTCCAACTTAAAGGTGAGCTCACCATCCCACTTCCTCATATCCTCCCCCTGGTCACACAGGAAGAACCAGTATCAGGTGGCATATGCCTGGGGCTCCCTTTCCCTCTGACTGGGGCAGGAGGGGATTGGCTCCATGGGACACCCCTGACAGCTGAGGTGCCGGTGCATGGGGAAAAGGAGGGAC
This sequence comes from Fratercula arctica, assembly GCA_947846985.1. NCBI lineage: Eukaryota > Metazoa > Chordata > Aves > Charadriiformes > Alcidae > Fratercula > Fratercula arctica. The sequence continues at coordinate 21,367,237 of CANTUZ010000025.1, read as the reverse complement.
AGAGATTTTGGAGCCCAGAAGATGCTCTCTCCACAGTTGCTGTATCCAAGTCTGGACAATACATTGTTGCCAAGCTGCTGGAATATGATTCTGGGGCATTTTGGACCACCTTCCTCCATGTGGCCTGTATACACAGGATGTCATCTGGATCTTTGGAGACCTTGTCGTTGTCTAGGTCACTGTAGATGACTTCCAGCACTGCTAATTCTCTCGAGCACTGGATGCCTTCATCTGTGGTAGTCCACTTCCCTTGGTAGTTCACAAGATCTTCCTTGAATGGATATCTTGCCCTCACACTTGACAGGAGACACCTCTAGATACTGCAAATTGTTGTCTCTCTTTCAATTTCTCTCTCAGTTCCCTGGTTTCTAGCAAGGGCTCCCAGTTGTTGGGCTTCCTTACCTTCTAATTGCTGACTGTTGGCCCCGCTATCCCCAGCATCGGAGCAGCCAGGCAGCAATTCGCTCACCTGGCTAGCAGCTGTAATCTTTCCGCATGTCTCAAAGTTGTCTCGAGGTCAGGGACTGGGTAGTTTACACCTCTTGTGTGATTTCTCTCACTTCTTCCTCCCGTTTCTTTGCTGAAGGACCTCCTTTACTAATTGGTGGCATGGACCCATTGACCTCCTCATTCCGTGTTTCTTTTTCGCTACTGGAGTGATTACTGTAGTTAGGGTTTGGGTCCCTATCTCAACCATGGTGTCCTCAGATGTGGTTTGTGTCCCTGTATCAGCTATCATATTCTTAGATGTAGTTTGGATCCCAGCCTCAATGATGGCATTCTCAGAGGTGGTTTGGGTCCCTGTCTTAACCACAGTCCTCTGATAGTACTGAATCATAGTTTGATAGGCACAGGCCAAGCCCCAGTACAGTGCTAGGAGCAGCTGGGTGTCATTGGGGTAGGGAAAGCACCCTTCTATCAGGTGGCATATCAGTTTACCAAGATTACTTGCCTGATCAGGTGTAAAATCCCAGGCTATGGGAGCTGATAACCATGTCTGGCTGGCTGCCAGGTACCCACCAAGCCACTCTCTCACTCCCCCTCCTCAGCAGGACAGGTGGGTAAAGATAAAGGCAGTTTAGTGAAGAAAAGCAAAGGCTGCGTGCGGAAGCAAAAGAAAAAAAGATCTGTTCTCTACTTCCCATCAGCAGGTGATGTCCAGCCACTTCCTGGGAAGTAGGGCCTCAGTACGTGTAGCAGTTGCTCCACAAAACAAATGCCTGAATAATGAATGTGGTCCCTCCCCCCTTTCTCTTAGCTTTTATTGCTGAGCATGACATCATATGGTATGGAATAGTCCTTTGGTCAGTTTAGGTCAGCTGTCCTACAATCACATTGCAAATTGATGTCCAAATTTCTGTCCATTAACTCTCATGGGTCTTTTCTGAGTTTGTTTCTGTATATTGACACCTGTCCTTTCTGATGCTTACAGATTTTAGTTATCTGGGACTGTGTTCACCGCTGCATCTCCCTGGATTGGATATCTGAAGCATGAGCAATCACATCAAGTCCAAATCCTGAGAGGTGCAAGACTCCTCGTAATGTTTGTCATGACCAAGTCCATAATAAGCCATTTGCAATGTCAAACAGTAAAGATTATGCCAAACAGCAATTTTGTCTAGAGCCAGAGCTTCCTGTGTTCTACAAGAATCAGATATTTCTCCCAAAATATTTTTATCAATAAGACAAACCCAGTATTTTTTGATTACTTTAAAACCATTCAGTACAGTAAAATATACATCTGGAAAATAAAAGATGCATTTCATATGTCACTGATTTCCCAGGTATTGTAGAAATACATGGAAAGAGTTAACTCAGTTTGAAAGTCATGGCCATAACAGTCAAGATGCTGTAGATAGTGTGCAGGCTGTAGCTGAAACTCAGTATTTTGTGGTTTTTGACAAAGTGTTAAAATAGCCCAATTGAAATGACCTGCACTGAATAGGACTAAAATAATCTACTGAATTATTCAAATGTTTAATTACAATACTGTCAATAGAAAAACAAATGCAAGGAGTTGAAATATCAAGTGAAAAGTAAAGAGAAATGTTTGTTTAACAGAGAAAAGCATCATTATGAAGCCTAATCAAGCTGGAAGGAAAATGTCCAGCCTAATCATGCATTGACACAGGCTTAGGAAGACAGCTGTCATCACCTGTCACACTAGGAGTGGCACCAGCCGGCCCTTCCCCTGACTCAGCAGAAACCCTAGGACTAAACCTGCAAAGGCAGGTTTGAAGTGCCAGTTTGGCTCCTTGTATTGGGAGCCTTGCAGAAGACATTGTATTCAAGGAATCAGTGATCTTGAACAGGCCATGTCTGCTCTATTTGGCTACGTACTTAGGGCCCTATGTTATTAATATCATCTGTAACTTACAATATCTTTGGGAAAGGGAAACTGTTTGTACATCAAGGGGTGGAATGTAGTGATCCTGATCGGGAGACCGTGGCATGTTTAAGAGTTAGTCATCCACATAACAGTTAACCTGAGTAAGCCCAGGCCCGTGCTGTGCTGCACGTACAACTTGCCCTTCAGGCCTGTGCTGTGTTGCACAAATCCCTTGGCCACAGGACAAACTCAGCCAGCTTATTGTAACAGAGGAGCCCGCAGACAGCTCCACTTGGTACTGGTGATTACGCCACGTGCGTGGCCTTCCCTTTATCTAAAAGTATGCGCAGTATGCTGTGGGAAAATCTATTCGGGCTCTATCCGATGCTGCATAAACGTGGGGTGCCTGGCGTCTGAAGGGATGCAAGATTTACTTGTATCTATATTACTCTCCTTATTCTGTCTTATTAAAGCAGTTATCTAATTAAGCCATTTTTGTCAGCCCTTTCTTACTGAGATCCAGAAAGAATCCTGCACTATTTCTTTCTCACTCACCCCCCTGATGTCAATAGAATATGGTTAAAAAGTTACATAAGTGCTTTGTATTAAATTGTAATAGAACTTTGATGGAACTTTAGCTGAACTCCTAAAATTAAAACTTAATTGGGCCTTTTGCACCTGGACTAGATGTAGAAACTGATGCAGTGAAATGCTGAAGTTAAGACTCAATAGCCTTGGTGACTATTAAGCAGGTATTCTTTATTGCAGCGCCGGGCGCACAGGGGATTGCTCCACCTAATGTGTGCGCCGACTGATTTAGATGTACAGTTTAAATACATACTATGTATGCATATTCACTAGTTTTCCAATAAATGATTACCTATTCATTAACTCATTATTACAGGTTACTGCCCACTCCCGCATGCGCACTAGAGTCTCTCGGTGGTCTTCAGAGACATCTGGTGGTCGTTTACTTCCTCCACTCCTCTTCATCGTTGTGACCTTCTGGGTGAACTGCAGGCCTCTGCTCTACTTCTTTATTCTTGCTGGCGCATCAGAAGTGTTAATTTTGACTAGTCTCTGCATTCCTCAGTAATCCTGGGCCCCTTGTTTTGAGAGATAAGCTTCTACTACAAGGTTATATTGTCCTAAAGCATTCTTTCTTAAAAAATAGGAGATAAGTTCTGACATTTAGTACTACAACTGTTGCATCTGCTCTTTGTACAGCCTTAAGGCTAGTCTCCTAGTCTCCTAAATTAAGCTCCTACTCTAATTTACAGTTCTAATATATTAAGCCCCTACTTCAATTAGTTTACAACTTTAATAAATCAAACCCTACTTCAAAACAATTAAACTTAATTGTGTCCCTGCACATCCACCTGGACTAGATGTAGAAACAATTAACCAAAACTTAGATCAAAGAAATTGAATTGTTGAAGGATTACTGTATCGAGAGCTTACTGAAGGTGAAAAAAAGCCCATGGAGGGAGTCTAAGGGAAGAGTGGCTAGAAAGCTGCCCGGCAGAAAAGGACCTGGGGGTGCTGGTGGACAACCAGCTTAACATGAGCCAGCAGTGTGCCCAGGTGGCCAAGAAGACCAACAGCATTCTGGCTTGTATCAGGAATAGCGTGGCCAGCAGGAGTAGGGAAGTGATCGTGCCTCTGTACTTGGCACTGGTGAGGCCTCACCTCGAGTACTGTGGTCAGTTCTGGGCCCCTCTGTACAAGAGGGACATTGAAGTGCTGGAGCGTGTCCAGAGGAGAGCTACCAAGCTGGTGAGGGGTCTGGAGCCCAAGCCATATGAGGAGAGGCTGAGGGAACTGGGCATGTTTAGTTTGGAGAAGAGGAGGCTGAGGGGAGACCTCATTGCCCTCTACACTCCCTGAAAGGAGGTTGTAGAGAGGTGGGTGTTGGCCTCTTGTCCCAGGTGAATAATGACAGGACCAGAGGAAATGGTCTGAAGTTGCGGCAGGGGAGGTTTAGATTAGATATTAGGAGGAATTACTTTACTGAAAGAGTGGTCAGGCACTGGAACAGCCTGCCCAGGGAGGTGGTTGAGTCACCATCCCTAGAGGCATTTAAGAAACGTCTAGATTTGGCACTTCAGGGCATGCTCTAGTGGCACAGATTGGGGGGGGGGTTTGTGTGTGTATGGTTGGACTCGATGATCTCAAAGGTCCTTTCCAACCATGAAGATTCTATGATTCTATGATTCTAAGTATAGGATGATAAGACATATAGTCCTTGGAATGGAGTCTAGATAAGAGTGTGTCCGAGAGGAGCCTTAGGAGATTGCAATACTAAAACGCACATGCTCATGTAAATAATGAGAATGCTAATTAAGGGGATCTCTCAGAATGTTTAAAGCATTAACTTGAATGCATATGTATGATGAGGGATGGTAAAGGAACTGTAGCTCACCAATCATCTGTATCTTATCACTATAAATATTGGATTGTCAGAAATGTGTGTGTGCTGACTGTTGTTAAATGCTTAGCACCCGATTCTGCAGAATTGAAATAAAGACAAATATCTTGACTGGTTTTTGCACACCGAGTGAATAACCATTATTTAGGGGCAACAATATCCAACATAAGTCAAGAAACTTAAAAGTCAGCAGTCTTGTAGTTCAGGTATTTTTCTTGCATTTCATTTCCATTCAGAAAAAAAAGTGCACTTTTGTACTTGAAAACATTTTATTGGGGGGAAATGAGATTTTTACCTTAAACGTTCACTTATGTAGTCTCAAGGGTACAAAAGTAGAATTTTGCAATTGGAATGTTCTATGTTTCTACAGTCAGTGAGGAAGGCAGCAACGAAAACGGTAAGTGCTGCAGCTGGGCGCTAGATTGAGGCGGACAGGAGGAGTTCCCGGAGCCAGGGAAACCCGAGGAAGAGCGAAGAGCAAAGAGCCCTACCAGGAGCTGTCAGCTCTCGTGAGCGAGGCCTGAGCATTACCAGGAGAAACCGTGAGAGATTTAAAGGGCCCTAGGGAGCACTAGCAACCAGGGCGTGGTGTGGCAGTTTGTGTGCAGGAAGGGTGCTGAAAGTTCTGCTAGCTTGACCAGGGAGCGATGGTATCCACTCAGCAGAAAGCCATGGCTTCTCTTAAGCTCTGCACCCACCATGACTGACGCATCTTCCCAGACAGAGCTCAGGTGGGAACATGCTGCTGCTCAGGTGGGAACATGCTGCCACCCAGGTGTCAGGCTGCAAGGTGTGCCCTGCTCTTACACTGGTACAGGATGACAGCAGTGAGCACACCTGTGGGAGGTGCACCCAGGTAGAGGATCTCCTCTGCTTAGTAACAGAGCTCTGGGAGGAGGTGACTAGGTTGAGGAGCATCAGGGAGTCTGAGAGAGAGATCAACCAATGGGATCACATCCTACCTTCCCTGAGAGGCCCAAAAGGAAAACAAGATAGATAATATGGAGTATTCCCTACCCTCTCTCCACCTGACTGAACATAGCAATCTGAAGGATGGGGGGCAATGGCAACAGGTTCCTGCCCAGCGCAGCAGGCGTGTCTCATCAGCAATATCCCCACCTTCCCAGGTGCCCTTGCATAACAGGTACAAGGCCCTGCAAGGGGAATAGGACAGTAATGAGGACAATGGTTCATCTAACTTGGAAGTGTCACTGAGGTTAAGTCAGCCTATGCCCTGCATCAAAACTGCTTCCATAAAGAAAAAAAGACAGGTCATTGTCATAGGTGACTCCCTCCTGAAGGGAACAGAAGGCCCAATATGCAGACCAGACCCACTCCTTAGGGAAGTCTGCTGCCTCCCTTGAATCCGGGTTAAAGATGTGAAGAGAAAGCTTCCTACCCTGGTAAGGCCCTCAGATTACTATCCATTATTGATTTTTCAGGTAGGGAGCAATGAAGCTGCAACAAGAAGTCTGAGGGTAATCAAGAGAGACTTCAGAGCCTTGGGATGACTGGTTAAGGGACAAGTAGTGTTCTCCTCAGTCCCTCCAGTTGCAGGCAATGATGAGGGAAGAAACAGGAGGACCCAACAGATGAATATCTGGCTCTGAGCCTGGTGTCACCGGCAGGACTTTGGGTTTTTTGATCATGGGTCAGTTTACACGACACCAGGCCTGCATGCGACAAACGGGGTACACCTGTCTCAAAGGGAAAAAGGATTTTTGCACAGGAGTTGACAGGGCTCATCGAAAGGGCTTTAAACTAGATTTGAAGGGGTAAAGGGATAAAACCAGGCTCGCTAGGCTCACTAGAGACAAGCCTGGGGGCAGCACATCAATGTTTGTGGGATGGCATGCTAGCGAGGTCCTTCAGTCTGCCAGCCCCAGTGGAGGTAGCGGCTGGAGTGCCATGTGATAGCAAAGACACAAGGGATATTGATGGGCTAGAAATCATGGAAGCACCTGGGAATTAGGGCTTCTCCCCCCAAAAAGGTGACGGGATCAGCAGCCCAACTGAAGTGCATCTACAACAATGCACACAGCATAGGCAACAAACAGGAGGAGCTGGAAGCTATTGTGCAGCAGGAAAACTATGATATAGTCGCCATCACAGAAACATGGTGGGATGATACACATAAATGGAGTGCTGCAATGGATGGCTATAAACTCTTCAGAAGGGATAGACCAGGAACAAGAGGCGGTGGAGTGGCCCTGTATGTTAGGGAGTGTTTTCACTGTCTAGAGCTTGATGATGGTGATGATAGGGTCGAGTGTTTATGGGTAAGAATCAGGGGAAAGGCCAACAAAGCAGATATCATGGTGGGAGTCTGTTATAGACCATCCAACCAGAATCAAGAGGTAGACAAAATACTCTATAAGCAGCTGGGAGAAGTCTCACAATCACTACTACTTGTCCTCATAGGGGACTTCAACCTACCAGATGTCTACTGCAAATACAATACAGCAGAAAGGAAAAAGTCTAGGAGGTTCCTGGAGTGTGTGGAAGATAACTTCCTGACACAGCTGGTGAGCGAGCTGACTAGGAAAGGTGCCCTGCTAGACCTGTTGTTCACAAACAGAGAAGGACTTGTGGGTGATGTGAAGGTTTGAGGCTGTCTTGGGCATAGTGATCACTAAATGATAGACTTTTTGATTCTTGGAGAAGTAAGGAGGGGGGTTAGTAGAACTGTCACCTTGGACTTCCAGAGGGCCGAAGCTGATCCGTTTAGGGGCGTGGTTGACAGAGTCCCTTGTGAGGCAGTCCTGAAAGGAAAAGGAGTCCAGGAAGGCTAGACATTCTTCAAGAAGGAAATCGTTAAGGCGTAGGAGCTGGCCATCCCCATGTGCCGTAAGATGAGGCAGCGGGGAAGAAGATTGGACTGGCTAAACCAAGAGCTCTGGCTGGAACTCAGGAAGAAAAGGAAAGTTTATGGCCTATGGAAGAAGGGGCAGGCCACTCAGGAAGACTACAAAGATTGTGTGAGACTATGCAGGGGGAAAATTAGAAGGGCCAAAGCCCAACTAGAACTTAACCTGGCTACTGCTGTAAAAGACAATAAACCATGTTCCTATAAATACATTAGCAACAAAAGGAGGGCTAAGGAGAATCTCCATCCTTTATTGGATGCAGGGGAAAACATAGTGACCAAGGATGAGAAAAAGGCTGAGGTACTTAATGCCTTCTTTGCCTGAGTCTTTAACAGTAAGATCAGTTGTTCTCCATGTTTCCCAGCCCCCTGAGCTGGAAGACAGGGATGGGGAGCAGAATGAAGCCCCCATAGTCCAAGGGGAAAGGGTTAGCCACCTGCTACACTACTTAGACACACACAAGTCTATGGGGCCAGATGGGATCCACCCAAGGGTACTGAGGGAGTTGGCAGAAGTGCTCACCAAGCCACTTTCCATCATTTATCATCAGTCCTGGTTAACCAGGGAGGTCCCAGTTGACTGGAGGCTAGCAAATGTGATACCCATCTACAAGATGGGCCGGAAGGAGGATCCAAGGAATTACAAGCCTGTCAGTCTGACCTCGGTGCTGGGGAAGGTTATGGAGCAGATCATCTTGAGTGCCATCACGCAGCATGTACAGGACAACCAGGTGATCAGGCCCTGTGAGCACAGTTTCGTGAAAGGCAGGTCCTGCTTGACTAACCTGATCTCCTTCTATGACAGTGACCCACTTGATGGATGAAGGAAAGGCTGTGGATGTTGTTTACCTGGACTTTAGTAAGGCCTTTGACACTGTTTCCCACAGCATTCTCCTGGAGAAACTGGTTGCCCATAGCTTGGATGGGAGTATTCTTTGCTGGATTAAAATCTGGTTGGAGGTGGGATTGTCAACCTGCTTGAAAGTAGGATGACTCTACAGAGGGATCTGGACAGGCTGGATCGATGGGCTGAGGCCAATGGTATGAGGTTCAACAAGGCCAAGTGCCGGGTCCTGCACTTGGGTCACAACAACCCCATGCAGTGCTACAGGCTTGGGGAAGAGTGGCTGGAAAGCTGCCTGTCGGAAAAGGACCTGGGGGTGTTGGTCGATAGCCAGCTGAATATGAGACAGCAGTGTGCCCAGGTGGCCAAGGCAGCCAATAACATCCTGGCTTCTATTGGAAATAGTGTGGCCAGCAGGACTAGGGAAGTGATCGTTCCCCTGTTCTTGGCTCTGGTGAGGCTGCACCTCAAGTCCAATGTTCCGTTTTGGGCCCCTCACTACAAGAAAGATATTGAGATGCTAGGGAGTATTCAGAGAAGGGCAACAAAGCTGGTGAGGGGTCTAGAGCACAAGTCTTATGAGGAGCAGCTGAGGGAACTGGGGTTGTTTAGTCTGGAGAAAAGGAGGCTGAGGGGAGACCTTATCGTTCTCTACAACTACCTGAAAGGAGGTTGTAGTGAGGTGGGGGTTGGTCTCTTCTCCCAAGTAACAGGCAATAGGACAAGAGGAAATGGCCTCAAGTTGCACCAAGGGAGGTTTAGATTGGATATAAGGAAAAATTTCTTCACTGAAAGGGTTGTCAAGCATTGGAATAGGCTGCCCAGGGAAGTGGTTGAGTCGCCATCCCTGGAGGTATTTAAAAGATGCGTAGATGTGGTGCTGAGGGACATGGTTTAGTGGTAACTTGGCAGTGCTAGGTTAACGGTTGGACTTGATGATCTTAAAGGTCTCTTCCAACCAAAACAATTCTATGATTCTAGATATTCTTGAAGAGGGCTTTTTTATTTTTGGTTTCTTTTTTTTTTCCTTTTTTTGTTTTTTATTTTTCTTTTCTTTCAAGAATTCAAAGGCCTATTCCAGAAAAAGCAGTTGGGAGCTTCTGAGGAGAGTTCACCTTTGCTTATGTAAATTTGAAATTTAAAGTTACATTAGAAAAAAAAAAAGTCCTTCTTCAAGTGCATATGATCATTTTTTCTATAGTTTGGTTAAAGGAAAGTAATGTTGTTAGATAATTTTGAAAAATATTTTAAAGATTAAAAAACCAAACCCTCCAAAAACTTAAGCCTTGCTCAAGGTTATCTAGCTCAATACAAGGGTGTACATACGTGTAATGGAGCCATTGGTTAGTCTTACTTTAATCACAAAAGACTTTCTCCCATCCATGCAAATTTTGGAAGCATTAGCAACTATATTACAAAACCTTTAAAACTTGTTGTAATCTTTTCCTTTGAGAAAAAACATTTCAGTTCTACTTTGTGACATAAAATTGTCATGGGATCAGTTTCTACAGATTTGATGACTTCCCATTTAATTTTTTACATCTTTATATACAAAAAAAAGTAATTTTTTCTTTTTTTGTCTGGAATGTCTTGTTCTTCTAAATGATGGCCCCTCAAAGAAACCCTGTTATTCGAGCCCAGGTGTGTTAATTGAATAAGTGTATGAAGTATATATTGTTGTGTGATGATTTGTATCATGACAAGCTTGAAATAATTCTATGGAGCCTAGAGCAGACTAGTGAATAGATATAGATATTTAAATATCTAAAAATTTCTAAATATATATATTTATCTAAATACAGTGATTTTTAGTGCATTTAAAATTTGAACAAATTATATTTGTTTTACATTAAAAAAAAAGCATGTATGGTGAACAAAGATCTGTTAGGCCCTCAAAAACTCCCAAAACCCTAGAATAATTTTACATGTGAAACTTCATCTTGACCTTTGTGAATATGCCTTGTAATAATTTGTTTATATGATCTCATACTTGATTCTCAATCTCCTGTATTTAATTTAGTTTTATTGAAATATTTTGTAGTTTGCTAGTAGGGTAGAGCACAAAGTTTTATACACCTTGGGTTGCTGAAATCCTGTATTTGGAAAACAGTATGCTATGCGCACATGTTGAAATGTTTGCATGGAAAAGAAAGAGGAGATAAAATTTGTACATTGTCTAGATACTGTAGTGATTGATACTGTTTGTTGGGGGGGCTGTTATTTTGTATCATGAGCATACAATATATGTGCTTATAACACTTCTGTAATCCGTTTTTATTGCAGCGAATGATAGTGTAAAAGAAATACCTGCATTCACACAAAAAATAAAGACCCAGCTATTTTAATATGTTTGTAGGCTACCAAAGCTTTGCAGACAATATGGATATGTGTGTATATAGAAAAGTACAATTTAGAGAAAGCAGGAATTTTCAGTTGCTTTGTGTTGACATGGTGTGAAAAATTGCCACTTAAAGGGGAATATTCTTTTGAGATTTACAGATGCCTTAGAAAATTTATTGAATATCCAAGCACCTTTGTAGTAGTTAAGACACTTGGATAGAATTTCTGTAACCATGGTTTTAAAAACTCAAGCCTGAATTTCCTTAGTGTAATTCTCATTTGCTTAGTAAATATAATCTTCCTCTGGAAACAGAATTTTCAAAATTAAAAATGAACTGTTTCACTATATCTGCTCTGGTCTTGTGACACCCCACCTGGAGTACTGCATCCAGCTCTGGGAGTCCCCAGAGCATCAAGAAAAAGAAGAAATCTTGAAGGAGAAAGAGAATTCAGAAAAAAATGCTCAAGAAAATGTCTTTGTCATGTAGAAGCTCAGAAGCAAATAGCAGAAGAAAGGAAAAGAACACAAGCAGGAACTGAAGCATGGATAAAATGGAAAGTAGTAGCATTTGTAATGTGATAAGCATCATGACTAAAAGTAGAATAAGAGGAGAGAAAGCAACAGAAGTGCCAGCACCAATGCCATGTGAAGTTAGTGCAGAAGAAAGAAAAGGAGGAACTTGAAAAGTTTGAAAAGGAGGAGAGAGGATGCTAAAAGGAGGAAAGTATTAAGTTTCAAGAGCAAGTGCATAATTACCTGTCAATTCATGCATGTATTTGTTTTAAAATTACCTGCTTCCTCCTGTAATATAATCTTATAAATATTTTTTAAATCCTTAACAGGATTTACCCACTTAAATCTATTTTGAATTCACTATGAATAACAATATCTGTCTATGTCCAAGAAAGTGTATGAAACTTTATTCTAGACAAAGATGTTGCTTTTCCTCCTTATCTAAATTTTATGGGTTTATTCAAGCCCATATTTCCTTCTAAATATAGAGGTGATTTTGTTTACTTCAGTGTTGTCCTGGTTTGAGTGACACAGGACTAATTTCTCTTCTAATGCTGGGGAAAACTCCACTTTTAGAAGACTCTAATGTCTGAATTCATGACAATATTTACTTTATAGCCACCTAGGCTATGTGGGATTCAAGGTCTCAGTGTTTTCGAGCCTTGCCAAGTGCAGGGATGAGGAGGAGCAAGACCTGGGCACTTGACCCAAGCTGGCCAACAGGATTATTTCATACCATGAACATCACATTCGAAATAAATTAGAAAGTTTGCTGTAGTGCTCTCTCTCTCTCCCTTGATGGCAGCGGTCCAGAGAACTCCTTGCCCCAAGCTGGCCAACAGGATTATTTCATACCATGAACATCACATTCGAAATAAATTAGAAAGTTTGCTGTAGTGCTCTCTCTCTCTCCCTTGATGGCAGCGGTCCAGAGAACTCCTTGCCCCAGTGCCAGACCCCTGAGGCCTTCCCTTCCTCCCAAAGCCATAGCACTCGCAGTGTCCAACATTTGCTGTCCACTGCTGGGAGTGCACAGCTTCCTACTGATATAATTGGCTGAGTATAATCCTTGTATATTTTATATTGGTATCGGGATCAATACTGGTTTTTTAGTATTATTAATGTTAAATATTTAGTCTTATCCTATTAAATCTATTTATATTTCAACCCTCGTGTTTCCTTGCTTTCCCCAATTCCCCTTCTCGAGTGGGGAGGGGTCATCGGGTGATAGAATAATTGTCTAAATGACAATAAATTGTTATGGGTTTCTCAAAACATAACAAGTGTGAAAACAGTTTGGGAAAAACACCTTAGGATGCATTACTCTTCATGCTAAAGAAAATGTTAAGAGACTTGATTGCTGCATGCAGATATGTAAGTAATAAAAGCAAGCAGTTGCTGCCCCTCTTAATTCCATGGAATAAAACCTTCTGCTATGTTTCCTGTGGTAGTGTGGGCAAAAGTCTCCTTCTCACTATGTAGATTTGTTTTGTTTACTTTGTGCTTATCTAAATAATAAAGATCTAATGAGCATATATAATTAATTTTGTGACTGATCAAAAAGAACATATTTCTTTTGTCTGTTTCACTGTAAGGTTGTTTCATTCTGGTTGTAGCCGGAGACCTGTCCAGGTTTTGCAGGCCTATCAAGAGCTGGGAGGAACGCAGAAAAGAGATTGGACCAACACGCTCAGAACCACTTTTACATATTCCTTATAGTTAAGGAGGAGAACAATGGACACATACCATTATAAAAATAGTTATTTATAAACACTTTTTTTTATAGGCATCTGCCTATCATTTTTACAGGATTTTTCTTGCATATGAAGTGTTCAACTGTCTTCAGGAGTTTTCACAAAATTTGCTCGATCCAATGACATATATTACCTTTGTATTTTGTGAGTGTTGTATTTGAATTGTTTTTTGTTATTAGTGTTTTCATCATTACATATATTTCTGTTTGTATTGAAAGTTCTTCACTAGGATCAGCTTTTTTTTATACTCCTTGAGTTTCAGATTGGTATATGAGAAATAGTAACCCTGATTTTATTTGCTCCTATTGTTACCTGAAATAAAAGCCCTCGAAACCAAAAGTAGTTTAGAGAGGAGATATTGCTTTATTCGATGTCAGGTGCTAGGGGGGAAAACCCACAAATCTAGTACACCTTACCAGGGATATTCACCCATTATTTATGCATAAAATATTCTCATAATTCCGCCTACCTAATACATAACTCCACCTAGGCTTACATATTCATTAGGATGACCGAATAGCCTTTTTGCACGTGTATCAAATTTTGCTGCATCGTCAAAACACTTATGCGCAAGCGTGAGCATCTTTGGTGGTCATTTGCATAAGGAGACCCTTCCTCACATTATCCTTTTAAGGTACTGAGTCATCTCAGGACAGTAAAAGTTTCCTGTAAGTTTGCCAACTTCTTGAAGATAATAAGGATGTTCTTTGAAATAGCCATAACTCTATCCTAATTGGTATAGGAGTACATGCTTGACATATAGAAGAACCTTGAAGTGATTAACTACTTCTGATTGTCTCCTCATTATCACTATCTGTAACATCAGCTCAGTGACTATTTTTACACAGTAAGAAGGTCGGTAATTAGCTATTTTCTCACACAGTAAGAAGGTTAGTAAGAAACAATTATTTTACAAACAAAGCAGAGGCCTGTCTTTGGTAACACTATTAACCCTTATGAACACCGATGGAAGTCTTGCATGCAGTCTGCTACACGGTAACTTATTTCCTGAGACACGAATAATTAGTTCAAGTTACTGGATTTACCTGCAGGATATCACCAGCTGTAATAAAACAACACGTAGTCATTTTACCTAATAGTATCTCGGGCACGTATTGAGCTGACTGGGAGCTCTTGCAGGCTGACAACGTGCCGTTACGAAGTAAGCAGTTACTCTCTCCCCCCTCCCCGTCCTTCCAGGGTGAGGTGGACCCAGAGAGCTGAGCCACTGAGGGAGGTGCGCCTGTCCAGCCTAGGTCTGTGGGGAGAGCTGACAGACGATACTGGGGTAGTCTGCAAGAGAGCTTCACTCCCAGCGGGTGGAACCGGCAGCTGATTGTGTCCTGCGGCAGCCGCATATGACGCAGGTTGTGCGCGTCGGCCACAGGCGGGAGTAAGATGGCGGTAGCGCGGCTGGCGCTGAATTTGGGGGAGGTGGATCGGCTGGACTTCTTGAAAGAACGGCATGTGTGTTTTTTCCAGCGTTGTCTCCAGATCCTGCCTGAGCGGTACTCGTTCCTAGAGACCAGCAGGTATGCTCAGCGGGCAGGGCTGATGGGGCTTTGGCGCGTTCCCGTCGCCCTCGGGCCCCACGGTGGAAAGGTGGGACAGACCTTGTTTCCTTTTTCCCGGCGTCCTCTGCTAGTCTCGGAGAGTTGGGGGAAGTTTTTCCTCTCTCAGGGGCGGTTGCGTTTGACGGGAAATCTTTCCTGGAGAGCTATCTGCTCGCTCGCTTCGACTTCCCTCGAGGTGGTAGCACTGGCGAAGCAGCTGTGGGCAGGATACAGGATCTTACTGCGTCGGTAGTCTTAACAGCCGGCTCAGTGGTGGTCAAAATGAACGTCTTCTCTAGAAAACTCTACCAGCAAAAATGTTCACAAAAATGTAAGTTTATGTAGAAGTTTAGTCTGTGCTCAGTTAAACTCCCTGATATGCATGAGAAAAAAACCCACTTGTTAATCCTTCTAATCTATTTTTAGTTCAGTGCTTCATTCTTTTAATCTACCTTGAAAGCCGATTTTAAAATAAGTTACTTAAGTCGTCTGTAGTTCAAAGTCAGCATGCAAAATACTGTTATGTAACAGAAATCGTTTATATCTTCATTAGCTCGTACAAGCATTAAAACATGTTACTGGTAATAGTGAAATATGCCCCTTTAAAGTAGAGGGACACTTGTCCATGTAATGGATTCAGAATGCATTTTTTTCAGATTCTTAATGTCTTCATGTAAGCTAATAAGTTATTTCTGATGCAGCTTGTCAGTTAAATTATTGACTGTCTTGCACATTTAAGAAAAACTTGGAGATGTGTAAAGGATTCAATATTTTATTAAACCAATAAAGTCATAACATTTTTTTCACTTTGTAATTTCTTGGAAGTCATACATACTGTGAAGAATGCTCAATGACTTTGATCAAGTCCTCCTGTTAAATGAAGCTTTCCTTCAGTTGAATGTATGGACACCTGGCAAAAACCATGTTATGAACCAAACTTCAGTTATGAAGATTAGTATGGATATAGTGTTGAAGCAGTGTGTGAAATAACACATAGCTTTATATTAAAAAATTTATACATTTTGATCTTAAGTAATGTATTCATTCATTAAGCCTTAGCCTGTTTCAGTATACTTTGTTATTTTAAACGGTATAAAGAACTCATCTTAGCATGCTATACACTAGCTTTATTTAGGTATTGAAGTTATAATAAATTTGATACACAAATCTATTAAAATCATAGCCAGGAGGGCTACACATGGCCACGTAATATGAAATGGAGAAAACGTTCATAATTCTGGTGCGGATAATCCAAACTAAAACAAGATAAGATAATAAGAAGGCTAAATCGTTCTTGGAATCTTACAGCAGACTACTTTCTCCTCCATTTTTAATAAATATATGTAGGTGCCTGACAAATATTTATAAAGACTGACCATAACCTTTTTTTTTCAGTGTACTTTCATAATTTTTCAATATCTTGTTAAAGTTTTAGGAGGATTCTTCCAATCCTGTTATTTCATTACAATTATGTTTGTTTAGGTGGTGAATAATGGAGATCCTTTCCAATCTCTAAGATGAAATACCAGACCAGATTACAAGTAAAATATAATTTGATCATCCAAGCTTAACATTTACAGTGCTTGAAGTAATGAAGGCAAAACATGCCCTGGGTTGTATAGACACAAGATCAAGGGATGTGATTATCCCACTCTATTTGGTACTTGTTATGTCACGCCTGGTATGAGATACTGAAAAATTGGAGGGTCCAGCAGAGGAGGGCTGCCAAGATGATAAGAGGGTTGGAAAAATTGACATATGAATAAAGGCTAAAGAAATAGTATTTGCTCAGCCTAGAGAAGAGAGGGCTCAGGGAAGATCTAAATCAGAGTCTTCTACTACCTAAAAAGTAGTTGAAGAGAAATAAGGAGGTGCTCCCTTCACAAGGGAATGCAGTGACAGGACAAGAAGCAACAGGGATGAGTTGCTTTCAGGGAAATTCTGTCTGGATATAAGAAAAATGTACTTCACCATGAGAGCAGTTAATCACTGGAATAGGTTGCCCAGAGAAATGGCAGTGTCTCCCTTAAAGACTCGGATGGATAACCTAATTTAAGGCTCTGCTTTCAACAGAAGATGGGACCAGGTGATCTCCAGAGGTCCCTGCCAGCCTAGACATTTCTATTCCATGATTTCTATTACCAAGCTGTCACAGTTTGCCACTGAGCTAAAGCAGAGGCTCTAGTTTACATGGCATCTTCCCTAATCTTATTAAATAATGCTAATAATAATGCTAATTGGTTTCCTATCTCTTTTGAAATTAATGACCTATCTGAGCTTAAATTTAATGTGTGGTCATAGTAGTCATGATACATTAAATAATCGGTGCCCAGTGAATTGTATATAATGGTTGTGCAACGCTGAAAAAACCTTAAGTTTTCTGAGAATTTGAACCATCAGTTTGAAGCTATTTCAGGACTGCTTAAATTTTGGCCAATTGGCATAGTCAAATTTAAATCTTCAATTAGAATAAAAATCATGGTCATCTAAATTCATGCATTTGTTTAAGTCATGACATTTTTACTCACCTGGAGATTCTTCAGTTCTAATATACTGATTTTTAGATCAATGTTATGCAGATATACGTATGTCTCTGTTAACAAATTCTAAGCGGGTGATTGTGCCCCTAGTTTGACCTTGAGGGCACAAAGTTGGCCTTTTTGACAAGCTCAAGGTCACTGAGGTTAGCAAACCTCCTGACCTGGTATTGCTGCAGAAAGAAATGCTGTCATCCTTTTATTCTTACCTCCTTTGTTCCTCCATTTCTGTGGTTCCATGGTGACCCAGATTGGGGAACTTGACTAAATTACAGAGAAACTTGTAATAACAATAAAAAAAAAAAAAAAAATTTGTCAGTGAGATTGGTTTTGGTTCACTGCGCTGCAGTAGAAACAACTGCATTTGCTGTAACAAGGCAAGGTAGCAGAGGAGGAAGTTTTTTCAGCACAGTGCTAGCTGTAGTTTGTCAAAGGCTAAGGGAGTTGGTATAACTATAACAACAGCTGTCCTGGCTGTGTCCCCTCACAACTTCTTACTCGCACTACTTGCTGGGGAGGGAAAAAGAGTGAGGAAAAAAGAGAAAGCCTTGATGCTGTGCAAGTACTGTTCAGCAATAGCTAAAGCATTGGTATGTTGTCAACACTGTTTTAGCCACAAACCGAAAACACAGCACCATACAGGTTGCTATGAAGAAAGTTAAGTCCGTCCCAGCCAGACCCGATGCAATCTTTACTGAAATTATTGGTCCGAAGCCCTCATGATTATTTTTATTTGTAGTTACTGCATGCAACTTCAGCAACAGTAGGTTTTCGGTAATCTGGTCTGTAAAATCTCATACACTATCAGTCATACTATGAGGTTTGGCAGGAGAATTCAGTTCTCCTGGTCTCTAAAATCATTCAGATTGTGATATTTCATGATGCTCTTAGTAGCGTAATTATTTAGCTTCTCAAATCAGTCACTTGAAAAGGTTTTTGAATTCTGAAAAACTATAGTCTTTGTACTTGGCTGAAGATCAAGAGCTCTGAATCTGTTATCAGAAATGTCTTTATTTGCTTATCTTGGAGGGGGCCTTAAGACCCAGGATATCTATTACGTAAGCTTTCAGTAGGTCAATTAAAAAATAAATTTCAGATGTCAAACTTTGATGTTTGACTTCCTAAATTAATACATGTTGTTTTGGGTTAACCCTGATAGGCAGCTAAGCCCCACGGGGCTGCTCACTCATTCCCCCCCTCAATGGGATGGGGAAGAGAATCAGAAAGGCAAAAGTGCAAAAACTCATAAAGACAATTTAATAGGGAAAGCAAAAGCTGTGTGCACAAGCAAAGCAAAACAAGTAATTCATTTACTATTTCCCATTGGCAGGGAGATGTTTAGCTATTTCCAGGAAAGCAGGGCTTCATCGCATGTAACGGTGACTTGAGAAGACAGGTGCCATAACTCCGAACATCCCCCCACTTCCTCCTTCCCCCAGTTTTATTGCTGAGCATGATGTCATATGGTATGGAATATCCCTTTGGTCAGTTGGGGTCAGCTGTCCCAACTGTGTCCCCTCCCAACTTTTTGTGCACCTCCAGCTTACTCGCTGACAGGGCAGTGTGAGGAGCAGAAAAGGCCTTGACTCTGTGTAAGCACCGTTCATCGATAACTAAAACATCCCTGAATTATCAACAGTTTTGGTTCCAAATTCAAAGCACGCCACCATACAGGTTGCTATGAAGAAAATGAACTCCCAGCCAGACTTAGTACACACATGCAGTAACTATAGTTGTTGTAGAAGGCATGAAGAAAAGGTACAGCAATAGTGATGCTAGACTTGGGGGTTGTGTTAAAAAGGGCTGCTCTCTCTCTGAATTGTTCTATATGAAGTTTTTTAATTTCATACTATGTGTCAGATAAGGTGCTGATAACGGTCTTTGTTAGTCTTAGAACATGTCTGTTAATTCTCTGTGAGGCAAAATAGCATATGAAGTAAATGTAGTATGTAGATGGCTGTATGAGGAATGCACTGTGTTCAGTGCTGCCTGGATGTTTTTGCCCACTGTATGTGAATTCCAGTACTCTGTGTACAGTCAGTTTCTTAATTCTGCTGGTACAGTTAACACAGAGAATCAACTTTGATTAAACTGAAACCGTTTTCTACATTCATTTATCTGATGTATGTATTTTTCAGTATAGGTCAGGTATATTGTTTTGTCTTTTGTATGTACAGTCTTGTGGTTTTGGGCCTAGTTTACAGCAGTTCCTGGTGCTGAAATTGTCAAGGTGTTTGCACCCCTTTGGAAGTGGCTTAACTGGGTAACAGTGTGAAAATACCTTAGTATTTGTGAAAATTGGAATGTATCATATGCAAGGTTTCAAAAACTAATTTACTGTAGCTGAACTATCTTTTAATTTTTTCTTGTGTTTCTTAAAAAAGTAGTGGTTTTGCTCAAAGTAATGGGTTATTGTCCAGAGTCTGATTTTGGGTTACGTATATCTGATCTATGACAAAAGTTGATATAAGCCTTGAAGTGTTAAGCTTACACTTTAAAGAGACAATTTTGCAGCCATCAGATCATGCTTAAATAATATTTTTGGCTTAAATGATATTTTTGTTCCATGTTTCCTGCGCAGCATACTTTTTTGGCTTTCTGTACTCAAAACCTTTATTTCTAATAATAATAAAGAGAGATTTTAGAATTAAGTGATTACAAAATAAGTTTATACTTTTTTTTGACCATGAATACCTGCACTAGTGGAGATGCATGCTATTCTGTGTTTGAAATTTTTGACAAGGACCTTAGAGTTGCATGGCACATTTTTTTTGAAGAGGGAATGTTAGCGTCAGAATCCATGCAGACTATAGGTTAAAGTCTTTTTGTAAGAATGGTACAAAGCAGCAATACAAAAACTCGGGGTTGAAGTAAAAGATACCATGAAATCAAGTAACCTCAGTGTAACAAGTTACCATTTTTCAAATGAGTTGTGATCACTGTTTGTGGTATGTAATCCTAGGTGATATCAGCTATGAAATAGAAGTTGGTTTAAAAAACTGCTTGTGACTGGCCACACAATTATTGTAACAGCAGATTAGCCCATTGATAGGAATGTCATGTTTTGTAGGTGTCGTGGTTTGGCCTCAGATGGCAACAAAGAACCACGTGTCGCTCGCTCAGCACTTCCCGGTACGGGAAGGATCAAAAGAAAAAGGCAAAACTCTTGGGTTGAGACAAAGGCAGTTTTAACAGAACAGCAAAGGGAACAAGAAAACAACAACAATAACACCGACAGAGAAATATACAAACGCGATTACGGAACCGCCGCTCCCCGCCGGTCCGGCCCCGGGACTGGCCAGCCCTCTCGGAACCTGACTGCTCGCCCCCTCCCTCCTTTTAATCTCAGGGTGGGCGTGGCTCACATGGCATGGAATACTTAACCCTGTCCCAGCCGGAACCAGGACAGTAGGGTGTGACGTTGTGTTTGAGATAAATGTCTGCTGCATCATTGTTTGGCTGCTGTGTTTTAATTAGTAGAATTATTTTAAGGTGTATTTTGGCCTAACTCACATCACCATTTTTTCTTGGCCTTAGCATTTGTGGCTCTGATGCAGAACCACAGGCAGAAATTAGATGGCTATAGAGGCTTCTGTCCACATCTGTCCTGAAATTCTTCAGAGGTTCCTACTCCTGATACCTAGGATGAGTCAGGAGGCCTGTGAGGTAACTGCAAATTATAACTTAGTCTCCTAAGGAAAGCTGGCATTGACTTTTTATTTTCCTAAGCTGTAGTTTCTGTCTATTCAACAGCTGTTTCACAATCAGTTTATCCGTTGGTCAAACAGAGCAAGAATTTAGAGCAGAAGGATAGGCAGATACAACTGTGAGTGGCAAAATGTGCATTCAGATGATTTTCAGTTTGGGTCATCTGTCCTGGCAGTGTCCCCTCCCAACCTCTTGTCCACCCCAGCCTACTGGCCTTTGGGAAGAGAAGGCTTTGACTGTGCACACACTTTTCAGCAGTAGCTAAAACACTGCTGTGTTATCAACACTGGTTTAGCCACAAATGCAAAACAGCACCATATGGAGTGCTATGAAGAAAGTTAACTTCATAACTTCAGCCAGACCCAGTACATCATGCTATCTACTACAGACTTCACTTCCCATGTCGGATACTTAGATTGACTTGCTTTCCTTTGTATCCAATGACAAGAAATAAGTACTTCTAGATGGTAATTCATCCTGTGTGCCTATTGATACGTTGATTGGTTATAAAGGAAGCCTAACTTGTAAGCATCTGAAATTGGATTTAGGACACGGTGGGGAGACAGCTTACTTCAGTTCAGGGTTACCTTGCACTTACTGCATGTTGATAAGATTGTTCATGTAAGAATTCATTACAGAACTAGTGTTCCATATGTTAATAACCTAGTTTGCCTTGTACTGACTTTTTCAGGTAAGCAGGCTCTTAGGTTAATGTCTGAATTGGCATCTCATTACTATATAAAAGAAGGGATTGCTTATATTAAGAGCCTCGTTGAGATGGGTAAATCCTTAAAGTATAAAGAATATAATGTTGTCCAGTAGATAAATTTCATGTTTTCTGAGCTAGGCTCAGTATGATGTACCACTCTCAAAGGCTGAGAATTCATAGATATTTCTGTTTCTTCAACCATTTGTTAATCTCCCAATGATATTTATGGTGGGAAGTGTAAGTCTTATCTTTTTCTTTTAGGTTGACAATTGCATTTTTCGCACTCTCTGGTCTGGATATGTTGGATTCCTTAGATGTGGTGAACAAAGATGATATAATAGAATGGATTTATTCCCTGCAGATCCTTCCCACAGAAGACAGTGAGTGAGTTTTTAGTTTTGGGGTTTTTTTGTTTGGTTTTTTATTTTTAATTAATATTAACATCTTTACTTTTGTTTTCTACTTGGGGAATAGTGTATTGCTCTTAGTTTTTATAAAATACAAGCTTGACCTTCCTTAGGTGGTTGTTCTGATAATTTATGATAGCAGTATGTCTAGCAATTCCTAGAAATATACCCCTCTAAAGAAATAAGGCTGGAAGTGATTAGTTTAGCATTTTTTATGTGTTCATGGTGAAGCTATGAAATGAATTTGAAGACAAGACAATATAAAATACTAAAGAAGTTCCACCTTTGAGCATCTTCTCAGAGAATTTTTTCACCTGTTTCTAAAAGAAATGCGTATGTCATATAGATATTACAAGTATATTAATGATTATATTGACTTCTGCTAATTGTAGCTATGCCAGGAGCTATAAGCACAGATGTGACTTTTGGAAAAAGGGAGGCGTAAGGTTAAGAAGCAAAAGGGATAAACACAGTTCCCACTTTATAATGGAAGGATTATTCTTTATATATGTGAAGGTTAAATTTACCTAATGTTTTTAGAAGGAGTAATACTGTTGCTCTGTCCTAGCTGTCCTCAGATTGGAAGGTTCATAGTAGATTCAGGTTAGGGAGGGAGCGCACAAGAAGTGGCCCTCTCCAGGTAACTTGACTGAAGTGGAGGGAGGTGCTATTTCTCTGGGCTAGTTGGTATTGGTGTTTTTTCTGTGGTGGCTCAGGCGAGTGGTTAATAGTAATAGAAGGAGTGGAAGTGAGGGAGCTGGCATGTTAAGTGCTGGTGCGAGGATAGCTCCAGGCTTGTCTTTAAAGGGGTAATTCCAGGTGCCTGTCTGTAAAATCATGAACATGTGAAGTACCTCATATGTTGGATGGTTGTAGAAATAAAATTGTGTATTTCCTTATAATATGTAGTCTAATCATATACCACAAATTAGGTGTCTTCCCTAAAGCAGTTTTATGAAATAAATAGTTTTATGAAGTGAACGTATGGAAGTCAAGATTGCTGATACTTGATTTTTACAGTAATAAAAAGAACCCGTTTCTTTTTCTGGCAACTTACAAACCATCAGATCTGTTCCAGACATTAGCTCTAATAGATTTTGATTTCTTGTGCTGTATTTCAGGACTGATTACAGAAAACTAAGGGGGTTGCATCACATAATTGTTCCTACAGGTCTTTTATTTATGAGAAGGTTCTTGTCACTTAGCATTAAGAAAATTTTCCAGGGTGTACGTGCTTTTTTTTCAGGAGTTGCATACTTTCTGATCTCTATCCCTGTCTTCAGGAGCGTATTCTGAAAGAACAGTCAACTTTGCAAGAAGAGAGATTAGAATAGGCATTTTTTTTGTTTGTTTGATAGTATGCTGTAATTCTCAGTAAGTGTCCCGTCACCCCACCTCCCAGCCAATTTTTGGGATAATCACATCATTATCAAGGGCCTTCTAGGGATGACAGTATAAATCTCAGCATGCAGCAGAGGCTAAAGATCCAGGGCACAGCTAGGATGTGCTGTCTTTTGTTGTTGTTGTTTTTTTCTTGTCTCTCATCCTATCATAAAATTACAGGACAGTAGTTTTAGGGAGGATGCCTATGGCAGTGCATTCTGTGCTTATAAATAATAAATCTCTCATTTCTCCAGCAGACTAACCTTCACTCCAATCCTGTATCTTGACATCACATAATAAGAACTTTGTTTTTGTTAAGCTATCTTGCTTTTGGTATTAACACTACTCTTTATCTGGTCCCTTGACCCCTAAAATTTCAGCATTATTTTATTCCATTTTTACTTCATCTGATGGACAATAGATTAATTAAAATGTAAATTATACCAACAGCAACAAATTGGATGCTGGATGATTAAATGTTCAGAATGGAGTGCACAAACTCCTTTAATGTCTGCTTTCAATAAAATGCACTGACTTTCTGTTTTTTAATTCTGGATGTGTGCGATATTTGCTATATGGCAGCCTCCCACCAGTAGAGCTCTGACTCTCTTTTGGCCTGTTTGAAGAAGTAGCTAAACTGTGGTAGGCTGCAGCACTTGAGGCTTTTGGTTTCAACATGTTCATACGTATCTAGTTAAAGGGAGTACTTACTAGCTTGATGCATCAGAATCTTTCCTAGGAAAAATCTGAGTTTACTTTTAAAGAAATATATTATTGAAACTTCCTTGACATGCATGCTGATATATCCCTCTTTCTGGGGAAAACTGATTTTTAAGCATCTAAATTCTAACACATGTATTGTGTACTTTCTAGAATAAGGGAATTCCAATAATCTTGCCTTAAGTAACTGCATTGCACTTGATGTAAGTCTTCATTACTTTTGGTTCTGTCATTGAAAACCAATGGACTTATATTTTAAATTGGAATATGTTTTTAGCTCATCTTGGTTCTTTGGTTTTGATTGCATCACTGAATTCCTAAAAGGAACAAAAAGAGAATTCCCGTAATTCTTATTGGAAAAATTTCTCTGCTGTTCATGTTACTCTCTCCAAAGCTTCCATATCAGTAGTACTTCACTTGATTATTAGGCACTTTTAAAGGTGGCAAGTTCAAATTATTTTGAGAACTGCTGCTACTTTACAATGGGCTTGCAATGGATGGGGGACAGAACAGTCGATACTGTTTCTGTTTACTTTTTAAACTTTAATTTCTGTTTACTTTTACCAATAACTATTATAGTAGGGTATTATAGAACCTGGTAGAAAAGTCAGAATTTGAATTTTTAGAATACTTATTTGTTATAATCTCAAAATATACTGTGATAGTATTAAGTAATATGTTTGTATATACTAATATGGGAAGACCTTGGTCCAGCTCAGTAAGAAAGTGAGCACACACACACTTTGTGAACCTAATTGAAATGTACTCAAGGAAGCTAAAGCTTAAGGTCCATCAGGATAGACTATATTCTTCTGTGGTTTTACTGTAAATGTGAAATATAGGAGATTCAAAAAAGTAATACCATAATTAATTTCAGCTCAAGTGTTTTAGAGCCTGACTCAATACCTGTTGTATTTTGGAGAGAATGGCATGTCATGCATCAGCTGACTCTCACACAAACCTAACAGTCTTACCTGGATGCTTGGTTTCCTTGGTGTCTTCTACTTATTTGAAAGGACTCTGTCTTCTATAACTTTTGCAAATAGTTTGGTTTTTACTTCCACAGCTTTTGGCCATTGCTACCTTTCCTTCACGTTTAGTAAAACCTCTGCCTCATTACATGACTAATAGCATGTGTTTGTTTTGTTTATGTGTTGAAGGGGAAATTCAAATTGTAACTGCTCAGCAGTGGTAATTTGTGACTGAGGAATGATCTGGCATGGAGGGCAAGAAGGCCCAACTACAAGAAGGGGTTAAAATGGCTGGAAGCAGGAATGCCAGAGACAGAATGACTCCCTGTAAGGGAGAAAAGTTTCCCTGGGTGATAAGAAACAGCCACAGCATTGTCTTGTAGCCATCCTGGAATGGGAGTGCTAGGGGCCACCTTTGTCAGCAGAGCTGGTGCTGGGGGATGGATCCACAGCCGCCCGCCCAAGGTGCCCCATTGCAACCACAATTGGTGCTGGTGCAAGTGTATATAAGGAATCTGCTCGTGACTTGTCTTTGCAGACTCTTTGTAGAACCATTTATGGTGGTAGGACCCTGCCCAATGCATTGTTCGTTATTTTTTTCTTTTATATTTAAGCACAAGCATGTGTTTAATTCGCCTTGAGGGGTATCATAAAAGTTCCCCAACAGTGTTCACTGTAGTAAGACTAAACTGTATTTCCTTTTAGGAGGACACTGAAATTTTGAAAAAGCCTTCCTTTTTTTTCATTAGGAGGGGGGCTGTGCTCTTTTACAAGTCTTATTAGAAATTATATCTTTAGAATAAGACATATTTCTTAGTGTTAGTGAAATTAGAAAAGGATTGACAAAAGACCCTGTTTCAACTCCTTGTTCTTGAGATTCTTGTCATGTTATAATGTTACTGTTTTCCCTCTCATAAAGCAGCTCCTAGACAGAATTTAAAATTTATTATAAATATCTTGAAGTGCAACTATTAGCAATGTGAGAAAGAGGTATCCCAGTTGTTTCTTGCAGGTTGCATGTAAAACCACTTCAGTACTTTAAAAAGTTTGTGAATCCAGAGCTCTGGGCTGAAGTAAGGTGATCCAGACCTACAGTGGACGTAGGTTCCTTGGCCATATTCATCTGCCATCCTCCCATATAGCAACACTGGTGCTTGTTTGACCCTGCTGGGAGCTGGTTTAACTTGCTGAAGTGGCAGAAAAGCATGTATGTACGTATGTATCTATCTGTCTATCAGAAAGGTTAGCTTTGCATTGCCTTTGTGAACTGAATTAGCTGGGAATGCTAGTGCCAGCCCACTGGGGAAGAAGGAGCAAGATTACATACTTTGACAGCTGGATGTTTCACTGGCTTTGCTGTACTAAGAAACTTCACCCTAAGTAAAGCTGAGACATCTTTTGCTTTCTGGTCTGAACTTCAAGGATCCATGCATTAGCAGGCTGAAAGCCATTGCTCTAGACCAGAGACCTAAAATGTTTGTGGGTTGTTTTTGGGTTTTTTTTTTTTGTGAAGACTGAATTTAGATTTGTATTAATGCTGCACTTTTGTTCTCCTTGTGCACTAATAAAAATGAGGAAAATGTCATTGACTGTTTTTGAGATCCTAGTTACATTTGAGCTTTCTGATCATCAATTTCTTGAGCAGAAATATGAATTCTCCCCTAACTTAACCTTTTTTTAATGGATGGTTTGAAGTATTTATCTGGATTTGTAGCTGATTGCTGTTTTAGAGAATGTAACTTTACATTTTATGATACATTGCAGTGCTTTGATTTATAAGAATAATCTATTTTTTAGCCCCAGTTCAGTAAGAATTGCTCATGTTTACTTTTATCTGGCTATACTATGTCAGCCTATGTTAAAGTTATGACGACTTCATGTATTTTAAGCTATTGATGGTGTACTTAAAATTACTCCTGTACTTAGCAAAATGAGAAAAGCCTAGGAACCAGAGGAATGCATACGCACCCTGAAGGGGAAGAAGTAGTGGTAGAAGTTGCCACTCTTCCCATCAAAGGTTAATCATAAAAGTCACATAACAGAAATGTCCTTTCTCTAACATAAGAGATCCTAGGATAAACCTTCTGTGGTCATCACTGGGAGCTCTGTTACACATCATAAGGACTTTCTAATCTATACTTAAGTAATATGACTTTCTTCAAGGTAAATTTCAACTCTTGATGTAAACGTGGAGTCTTTTGACTTGGGAAAAGGGTCACGTTTATTTAGTTCTGTTGTCAAATAAGACAAGTTTTCCCAGTTTTTTTTTTTGTTCTACTTTCAACAGTCATACAGTGATTGATAAAATGTTTATTACTTTTTGTTGGATATTAAGGTCTTTCAGAAAGTGGTTAAAGATGCTTAACTCTGAAAGCAAATGCTAGGTGGTACCATTTCATAACTGCATTTATATGTGATGCTGCAACTGACTATGCAGGTGCTGAACTTATCACTTTATCAATTTTTTTACAAGGGACATCAGTATCCTTTTAATTAGGATTAAATTAATTAATTGGGAATTAATAAATTAATTAGTTATTTCTCATTCTGACTAGCTGTTTGCAATTCAAGAAAGTAGGGAAGAGTTGATTAGCACTACTAAGCTATTATGTGAGATAAGAAGTACAAGTAGCCTGCAAGAAAAGAGTAAAACCAACTTCACCAAAAGTGAGATGATGTGCATAAACTGAAAGATGAAAGATGGGTCTTTTTCATTAAATGTTTCCCCTTTAGATTTGAACTTGTACGTACACAGGAAGCTTTAAAAAAATTTAAAAAATAGAGACATGACATCAATGTGCCAAAATCATCTGGTTAGAAACGAGCTGTTTTCACTTCCCATTTAGGGTTTCAGATGAGTATTCTATTTTTAAATTCAAGAATTGCAGCTATAACTTTAGCAATTCACTTCTAATCCTGAAGCTCTAGGAAGCATTTATTGCATGCACATTAACAACAAAGTTCTTTTATTTGGAAAAGGAGATAAAGCTTTCCTTTGGAGATTATGTAGTAGTGAGGACACTGAAGAGTCATGTTGTTCTTTGTGGACCCGAGACTGTGTTTCTCCTAGGAGCCAGTGTGTAAACTCTGGAATTAAAGACCAGAAGTCACTTAAATAAATAGACAAAATAAGTTTTAAATCAATTATAGCAATACAGTTAAAAATCCAGCATTTGAAAATTAACGATGATGAGATTTGGTTGATAACAGTTCAGTAGTACAAGAAAAGTTTTAAAACATTACACAAAAATTGAGCAGCTAAAGGGAATAATAGATTCTGATTTAAGTACTTTTTTAATAACACTTTTTAATGGTAGCTGTCATGTAAGAAGGGAATTGAAGTAACCCACTAACAGCATACCTGCACTTGGGTCTCATACTGCCATTTCTACTTCAGTGATGAATTGTAAACTACAGTCTAAAAGGCAGGTGCTGGGTATCAATCCTTCCATCTAGCAATGAGAAGCCAAGTTCTGCTTAACTGAAGAGCTGTCCTCATTGTAGCACATTTTTATTTCATAGAATCATAGAATGGTTTGGGTTGGAAGGGACCTTAAAGATCATCTAGTTCCAACCCCTCTGCCATGGTTACTCAACCCACTAGACCAGGTTACTCAAAGCCCCATCCAA
Organism: Fratercula arctica; assembly: GCA_947846985.1. Classification (NCBI taxonomy): domain Eukaryota; kingdom Metazoa; phylum Chordata; class Aves; order Charadriiformes; family Alcidae; genus Fratercula; species Fratercula arctica. The sequence goes on along the minus strand of CANTUZ010000025.1, from coordinate 21,338,544 downwards.
CCTGGCCTTGAACACCTCCAGGGATGGGGCATCCACAACCTCTCTGGGCAACCTGTTCCAGTGTCTCACCACCCTCACATTAAATAATTTCTTCCTGATATCTAATCTAAATCTCCCCTCTTTCAGTATAAAACAGTTACCCCTCATCCTATCGCTACACTCCGTCATAAAGAGTCCCTCCCCATCTCTGCTGTAGGTCCCCTTTAAGTACTGGAAGGCTGCTATAAGGTCTGCCCAGAGCCTTCTCTTCTCCAGGCTGAACAACCCCAGCTCTCAGCCTGCCTTCATAGGAGAGGTGCTCCAGCCCTCCGATTATCTTCGTGGCCCTCCTTTGGACTCACTCCAACAGCTCCATGTCCTACTTATGTTGGGGTCCCCAGAGCTGGATACAGTACTCCAGGTTGGGGTCTTATGAGAGCAGTGTAGAGGGGGAGAATAATCCCCCTTGACCTGCTGGCCACGCTTCTTTTGATGCAGCCCAGGATATGGTTGTCCTTCTGGGCTGCGAGCGCATGTTGCTGGGTCATGTTGAGCTTCTCATCTACCAGCACCCCCAAGTCCTTCTTCTCAGGGCTGTTCTCAATCCATTCTCTGCCCAGCCTGTATTTGTGCTTGGGATTGCCGTGACCCAGGTGCAGGACCTTGCACTTGACCTGGTTGAACTTCATGAGGTTCCCACAGGCCCACTTCTCAAGCCTGTCAAGGTCCCTCTGGATGGCATCCCTCCCCTCCAGTGTGTCGACCGTGCCACACAGGTTGGTGTCATTGGCAAACTTGCTGAGGGTGCACTCAATCCCACTGTCCGTGTCGCCAACAAAGATGTTAAACAGCACTGGTCCCAATACGAGCCCCACTCGTCACTGGTCTCCACTTGGAGATCACCACTGACCGCAACTCTTTGAGTGCGGCCATCCATCCAATTCCTTATCCACTGAGTGGTCCATCTGTCAAATCCATGTCGCTCCAATTTAGAGACAAGGATGTCATGCGGGACAGTGTCAAATACTTTGCACAAGTCCAGGTAGATGATGTCTATTGCTTTTCCCTTATCCACCAACACTGTAACCCCGTTGTAGAAGGCCACCAAATTTGTCAGGCATGATTTGCCCTTGGTGAAGCCATGTTGGCTGTCACCAATCACCTCCTTATTTTCCATGTGCCTTAGTATAGTTTCCAGGAGGATCTGCTCCATGATCTTGCCAGGCACAGAGGTGAGACTGACTGTCCTGTAGTTCCCTGGGTCTTCCTTTTTTCCCTTTATAAAAATGGGGGTAATGTTTCTCCTTTCCGGTCAGCAGGAACTTTACCAGACTGCCACAACTTTTCAAATATAATGGATAGTGGCTTAGCAAACTTCATCCGCCAGCTCCCTCAGGACCCGCAGATGTATCTCATCAGGTCCCATGGACTTGTGTACCTTCAGGTTCCTCAGATGGTCTTGAATCTGCTCTTCTCCTGCAGTGGGTAGTACCTTATTCTCTCAGTCCCTGCCTTTCACTTCTGTGTCTTGGGCAGTGTGACTAGAGCCCTTGCTGGTGAAGACTGAGGCAAAAAACGTCACTGAGTACCTGTTAAAGAATTTCACTAGACGGTGGGTATCTCTAGGTTTGCTTTATTGACAACTCAGAGTTGGGCCATCACCTCAGTGAGTGGCAAAGACTGACAAGGAATAATCTCATCTATATACAGTTGAAACAAACATTACATAATTGGTATTGTTATCCGAGAGGGTCTGGATGTTCCTTCACGACTTCTCAGTTCTCTATTCTTTAGTAATTTCAAAAGTCCATACAATTCCTCTGTCTCAGGTGATTCTTTATCATCTCGTTTCAGTTCTCCTTTTGAAGTTGCAGCTCACTGGTGCAGTCTCTGGTCACTACAGTCTCTTGTCTTCTTTAAACAATCTTCACCTGTAGAATTCTTAGAAACTTAAGACATTATATTAATTATATGCTTTAGTCTATGTCTATTTTTGAATGCCCAACCTTTTCTAAGGTAATCACTTATTTCCTATCTATTATTCTGTCTTATGCCTACTATCTACATTCACTATTCTGTTGATTCAGCTTGACTGGGTTTTAAGCCAGCCATGGTAAGGGCTATACAAAGGACAAATGAGCAGTACTTTTTTTATGGTTGCCTAGTATTGTTCTTACCACCTGCATATTATTAATCAATTCTACAATGCTATAATCTATCTACTCATTGATATATAATTATTCTCTATATTAAAAATTAAGCTTGGTCATGGTTCGCTGTTGCCTAAGAGTCTACAAGCCTATTCCTTTTACAGTACCTCAGCCTTCTCCATATCCTAGGTGACCAGGTCTCCCGTTTCCTTCCGGAGAGGGCCCCCATTTTCCCTAGTCCTCCTTTTATCACTGACATACCTGTAGAAGCTTTTCTTGTTGCCCTTGATGTCCCTGGCTAGAATTAATTCTATCTGGGCTTTAGCTTGCCTAACCTGGTCCCTGGCTGCTCGGACAATTTCTCTGTTTTCCTCACAGGCTGCCTGTCCTTGCTTCCACCCTCTGTAGGCTTCCTTTTTGCTTTTGAGTGCGTCCGGGAACTCCTTGTTCATCCATGCAGACCTCCTGGCGTTTTTGTCTGACTTCCTCTTTGTTGGGATGCATTGCTCCTGAGCTTGGAGGAGGTGATCCTTGAATACTAACCAGCTTCCTAAGGCCCCTCTTCCCTCCAGGGCTTTATCCCACCGTACTCTCCCAAGCAGATCCCTAAGGAGGCCAGAGTCTGCTCTCCTGAAGTCCAGCGTAGTGAGCTTGCTGTGCACCCTCCTCGCTGCTCTAAGGATCACCATCTCATGGTCACTGCAGCCAAGGCTGCCCTTGAGCTTGACATTCCCCACCAGCCCCTCCTTGTTGGTGAAAACAAGGTCCAACATGGCACCTCTCCTCATTGGCTCCTCTATCACTTGGAGAAGGAAGTTATCATTGACACATTCCAGGAATCTCCTGGATTGCTTATGCCCTGCTGCGTTGTCCCTCCAACAGCTATCAGGGTGGTTGAAGTCCCCCATGAGGACCAGGGCTTGTGAACATGAGGCTGCTCCTATCTGTCTATAGAGGGCCTCATCCGCTTGGTCTTCCTGGTCCAGTGGCCTGTAGCAGACCCCCGCTGTAACATCACCTGTCCCTGCCCTTCCTTTAATCCTGACCCATAAGCTCTCAGTTGGCTCCTCATCCATCCCCAGGTGGAGCTCCATACACTCCATTCTGGTCCTTGACATAGAGGGCAACACCCCCTCCTCATCTCCCCTGCCTGTCTTTCCTGAAGAGCCTGTATCCTTCCATTCCAACACTCCAATCATAGGAGCCATCCCACCACATCTCCATGATGCCAATAAGATCATAGCCCTGCAGGCAGACACATGTCTAACTCCTCTTGTTTGTTCCCCATGCTACGTGCATTTGCATAGAGGCATTTAAGTTGGGCCCCTGATGAAGCTGACTCACTGGCTGGGGTGGCTGGAATTCCTTTGTGCTGCACTCCAGGTACTCTCCTGCTGACCTGTGATCATTCTTCAGACTCTGGCATTTATTACTGGTATTTGCATCAAACTGGTAGGAGTGGGATGGATTGAGGTTCCCCTCCCCCGGCAACTCTAGTTTAAAGCCCTCTTCATGAGCTTGGCAAGCCTATGACCAAAGATGTTCTTCCCCTTCTCTGACAGATGGACTCCATCAGTCCCCAGTAGATCTTGTTTCTCAAAGCGAGTTCCATGGTCTAAGTAGCCGAGCCCTGGCTGTGGCACCAGTCCTGTAAGCATTTGTTGACTTGCCAGATTTGACTGGCCTTTTCAAACCCTTTCCCTTTGACCGGGAGGATTGATGAAAATACTACCTGCGCTCCAGAGACCTTTACTGCCGTTCCCAGGGCTCTATAATCCTTCTTGATACTCCTCAGGCTGCTCTTGGTGGTATCACTGGTGCCCACGTGAAACAACAGCAGTGGATAATAGTCAGTGGACTGTACTGAGGATTGGTAGTCTCTTTGTGACTTCCCTGATATGAGCCCCAAGTAAGCAGCACACCTCTCTAGAGAGTGCATCAGGTCGGCAAATGGGTGCCCCCGTACCTTTCAGAAGAGAGTTGCCTACTACTATCACCCGTTGCCTTTTCTTAGTTGCCCTGGTTGTTATATGGGGAGCAGATCAGGTTACCTTACTCGGCTCCAGTGTCTCTCCTGATGTGACTGGTCTTTCCTCTTCAGTCTGCAGAGTGGTGAAGCAGTTCTGCAAGGGCACCTCGGTTTTTGTGGGAAGTCTCTTCCTCCTGCTGGTCCTTGCCTTACAAGCTTCCATTCTTCTGCATTACTGGCCCCTCTCCCTTCTTTGTGTGCTGGTGGGGGAATTTTTGGTTGTTTGGCTGTGGAGGCCATAACAGCTATGTACCAGTAGGCTTACAACTGTTTTCTGGGTGAAGGATTTCCACATCTGTGCCTTTCTTTTAAATTTATTTTGTAGTTTGCATAAGCACATTTGACACAGATTAAATTGTGCCCATTGCCTCTTGTCCTGTCACTGGACATGACTGAAAAGAGCCTGGCTCTGTCTTCTTTGCACCCTCCCTTCAGGTATTTGCACATATTGATGAGATTCTCCCTGAGCTTTCTCTTCTCTAGGCTGAACAATCCCAGCAATCTCAGCCTTCCCTCATAGGAGAGACACCGCAGTCCCTTAATCATCTTTGTAGCCCTGTGCTGGTCTCTCTCCATTATGTCCATGTCTCTCTTGTACTGTGGAGTCCAGAACTGGACACAGGACTCCAGGTGTGGCCTCACCAGTGCTGAGTAGAGGGGAAGGATCACCTCCCTCGACCAGCTGGCAACAAACCCAGGAATGTGAAAGCACAAAAGTATTTGAAATTAGTAAGTGGGATCCAAGACTGAGAAATCTTCAAGAAAAGCCAGAGGGAAAAGAAAGAGGAGAAATACAGAGAAAAAAGACAAAGAGGAACATAAGACATACATTGGTGCCTGGGGTTGTTCTTCCCACAGTGCAGGACTTGGCACTTTCCCTTGTTGAACTGCATGAGGTTCCTGTCAGCCCGTTTCTCCAGCCTGTTGAGGTCCCTCTGGATGGCAGGACGACCCTCTGGCATATCATCCACTCCTCCCAGTTTTGTGTCATCTGCAAACTTGCTGAGGGTACACTCTGCCCCATCATTCAGATCATTAATGAAGATCTTAAATGGGATTGGATCCAGCATTGACCCCTGGGGTACACCACTAGTTACTGGCCTCCAACTAGACTGCCATGATTTCCAGAATTAGCTACTCCATCACCTTCCCAGGGATTGAGATAAGGCTGACCAACCTGTAGTTCCCTGGGTCCTCTTTCTTGCCTTTCTTGAAGACAGGAGGGACATTTTCTTTCCTCCAGTCTTTGGGCATCTCTCCCAATCACCATGATTGGGAGAGATGATCGAGAGTGTCCTTGCAATGACATCTTCCAGCTCCCTCGCCACTCGTGGGTGCATCCCCCCATGGACTAATTACGTCCAATTTGCTTAAGTAGCCCCTGACCTCATCCTCTTCTGCCAAGGGTATGTCTTCCTTGCTCCAGCCTTTTCCCCTGGTCTCTGGGATCTGGGATTCCTGAAGGCCAGTCTTGCTAGTAAAGACTGAGGCAAAGACGACATTCAGTACCTCAGCCTTTTCTATGTCCCATGTCACCAGGTGCCCTGCCTCATTCAGCAGTGGGCCCACATTTTCCCTAGTCTTCCTTTTGTCTCCTATGTACTTATAGAAGCCCTTCTTGTTGCCCTTGACATCACTTGCCAGATTTAACTCCAGGTGGGCTTTGGCTTTCCTAACCTCATCCCTGGATGCTAGGACAATGTTTCTGTATTCCTCCCAGGTTACCTGTCCTTGCACCCTCCTTCTGTATGCTTCCTTTTTGTGTTTGAGTTTGGCTAGGAGCTCCTTGTTCATCCAATGCAGGCCTCCTGGCATTTTTCCCTGACTTTGTATTTGTTGGGATGGACTGCTCTTGAGCTTGGAGCAGGTGACCCTTCAATATTAACCAGCTTTCTTGGGCCCCCCTTCCCTCCAGGGCCTTACCCCACGGGACTCTTCCAAGCAGATCTTTGAAGAGGCCAAAGTCTGCTCTCCTGAAGTCCAGGGTTGTGAGCTTGCTTTTTGCCCTGTTCCTTCCCCTCAGGAACCTGGACTCTACTATCTCATGGTCACTGCAGCCAAGGCTGCCTTCGACCTTCACATCCCCAACAAGCCCCTCGTTGTTGGTTGAGTATGCTCCAGCAGAGCACCTCTCCTTGTTGGCTCCTCTATCACTTGGGTCAGGAAGTTGTCATCGATGCCTTCCAGGAACCTCCTGGACTCCTTATGTCCTGCTGTGTTGTCCCTCCAGCAAATATTGGGATGGTTGAAGTCCCCCGTGAGGACCAGGGCCTGCGAATGTGATGCTGCTTCTATCTGTCTGTAGAGGGCCTCATCCGCTTGTTCTTCCTGGTCAGGTGGCCTATAGCAGACACCCACTACAATGCCACCCATATTGGTCTGCTCTTTAATCCTTACTCATAAGCTCTCAGGTGTCTCCTCATCCATCCCCAGGCAGAGCTCCACACACTCCATCTGCCCTCTTACATAAAGGGCAACTCCTCCTCCTTCATCTTCCCAGTCTGTCCTTCCTAAAGAGCCTGTATCCCTCCATTGCAGCACTCCAGTCATGGGAGCCATCCCACCACGTCTCCACAAACCCAACAAGATCGTAGCCCTGCAGCTGCACACAGATCTCTAACTCCTCATGTTTATTCCCCATACTGCGTGCATTAGTGTACAGGCACTTCAGAGAGGCACCCCAGCATGTTGACTTCCTAGAAAGGGTTTTGGGGATTTTTCCATAATGGTGCCTTGTAGGCACTTCCTTGCTTACATGCAAATGCTGGAGGTGACCCTGCTTAAGCCCTGTTTTGTTGATTTTTGTGATCCCTTCCTGTCACATCACCCCAGGCCCTTTGCTTGTCAACCCTGTCCATCACTCCCTCTGTTGGTTACTCTCTCCCTCCCCCATTATTCTTAGTTTAAAGCCCTCCTTATGAGGTCAGCCCTCCTGTTGGCGAAAATGCCTTTGCCGTGCTTAGTGAGGTGGATCCTATCTCTCCCAAGCTAATGTTGATCTGCAAACAGGGTCCCATGGTCATAGAACCCAAAACCCTGTTGCCAACACCAGCTCCACAGCCATTTACCTGCATTATCAGTGCCCTGCTCCTCACACTTTCCACTCACCAGCAGGATCAAGGAGAACACCACCTGGGCCCCCCATGCCCTTGACTACTGCCCCCAGAGCTCTGTAGTCGCTTTTGATACTTTCCAGGTTGCCCCTGGCTGTATCATTTGTGCCCACATGGAAGAACAGCAGGGAGTAGCAGTCAGAGGGTCAGATGAGCTTCAGCAGTCCCTCCACAGCATCCCACATCCGGGGCCCTGGCAGGCAGCAAACCTCTCTAGGTGACAGGTCGGGTTGACAGATGGATGCCTCTGTCCCCCTCAGCAGGGATGACTTGCTTCTTCCTGATAGTCTCGCGTAGCTTGGGGTCAGGTGGCCCAGATCCTTTGCTTGAAGGCACATTTGGCTCCTCTTCAATTTTGCAGCCTAGGGCTTGGAGGGTCGTATCTGCCATCTGAAGCTCCACCTGCATTGAAGCCTCTACCCTATCAAGGACAGCTGCTCCAACATGTGCTGGGGAAAACTGCCCTGTGGCGTCACCACCATACCTGAGACTGTTTATGCTGGTACGAATTCAGCTGAGGTCCCCTTCTTTGAGCCTTTTTCACTTTGTTGGTATGGCTATAAGATAGAAGTTTTTAATGCATGATGAACTGACTTCATTACACTTGTAATTCAAAAAAACCTTTTGGTTGAAAGGTGGATGGTGGAGGAAGTGGAGAATTGCAGGTGTTTTCTTATGTTAAATGATAGTTTGCTCCATGGAAGTTATATTCAAAGACTTGTCTGATAGAGAAATTGCACACTGTAATTACATAGAAGCTTGTATCAGTTGTAGTACTTCAAATTTAGATGTTGCATATATGCAGAATGTATTTAAAGTTAGAAGTTAATGTGTTGATAAAGTGGACTACAATTGATGTACCACATTGCTTAGTGATCTTTTTTAGGGCTTTCAACATTATAACTATTTTTCTTCACTTAGTCTGGTGCAAATTTCCCTAATTTCCATGAGGATTTTTAGATTTGAGGCTGAAGATGGGGGGAGGGGGAGAGAATTTAAGAACACCTTGGTGCTGATGAATTAGAGCACTTGTTAGGATTTTACCTTTGGATGTTAAGGAGTGAAGCAGTTGAGATTTTGCAGTGCAGAAGCGGATTTGAGCCCTGGAAACCTGTACTTAGCTCTAGACAGTATGCAGTACACACTTCTCTGTACTTCATGCTCAGATACCATGTCACATTTAAAACAAGTCACATCTGAATCACTGAAAGAAATGTTTGATTGGTAAAATGTTTTTGTACCTGAATTTTAGGTGGGAGAGGAATAGCTCCATTAAAAATTTGTCTTTCATATTGTTTTAAGTATTTAATTCTGACTGTATGGAGTTAAATCAGTACTAGCTTAAAACTGTAAATTGTTTGTCCTTATACATGTTGCAAAGTATTTTAAAACAATTCTATTTAGGAACAGATAGTATAACCAGGCAGGAATGTAGAGAGGAGAAAAAAAAAAATCTGTTAACTCTGCACTTTTCCAGGGGAGTAATTTTTTAAAGATTTTTGAGAGCATTTTGTATGCTGGCATGAACAATATATTTCCACCAAAGAAAAAATGTCTTACTTTGTCATTACAGCAGGACCCAGTTTGCTTTTGGTTTTCTTTGTTTTATTTTATTTTGGGTTTTTTGTTTTATTTTGGTTTTTTTTTTCCTTTTCATAATGATAACAAGCTGAGTGAAGTGAAGACAAGGTTCGTGACCACCTGAAGAACCTGAACGTATACAAGTCTATGGGACCTGATGAGATGCACCCCAGAGTCCTGAGGGAATTGGCTGATGTAGTTGCCAAGACTCTCTCCATGATATTTGAAAAGTCATGGCAGTCAGGTGAAGTCCCTGACGACTGGGAAAAGGGAAACATCGCACCCATTTTTAAAAAGGATAGAAAGGAGGACCCTGGGAACTACTGCCCTGTCAGCCTCAGCTCTGTGCCTGGGAAGATCATGGAACAGATCCTCCTAGAAGCTATGCCAAGGCACATGGAGGAGAGGGAGGTGATTAGAGACAGCCAGCATGCCTTCAGCAGGGGCAAGTCCTGCCTGACCAACCTAGTGGCTTTCTACAATGGAGTGACTGCATCAGTGGACAAGGGGAGAGCAACGGATATCATCTACCTGGACTTCTGCAAAGCCTTTGACACAGTCCCCCACAACATCCTTCTCTCTAAGTTGGAGAGATACAGATTTGATGGGTGGACTGTTCAGTGGATAAGGAACTGGTTGTATGGTCGCATCCAGAGGGTCAATGGCTCTATGTCCAGATGGAGAGGGATGACAAGTGGTGTCCCTCAGGGATCCGTACTGGGACCAGTGCTGTTCAACATCTTCATCAATGATTTAGTGGGATCAAGTGCACCCTCAGCAAGTTTGCAGATGACACCAAGCTGAGTGGTGCAGTTGACAGGCCAGAGGGACAGGATGTCATCCAGAGGGACCTGGATGAGCTAGAGAGGTGGGCCCGAGCAAACCTTATGAAGTTCAACAAGGCCAAGTGCAAGGTCCTACACTTGGATTGGGACAATCCTCATTATTAATACAGGCTGGGGGATGATGTGATAGAGAGCAGCCCTGCAGAAAAGGACTTGGGGGTACTTGTGGAAGAAAAGCTGGACATGAGCCAACAATGTGCACTTGCAGCCCAGAAGGCCAATCGCATCCTGGGCTGCATCAAAAGAACTGTGGCCAGCAGATCGAGAGAGGTGATTCTCCCCCTCTACTCCGCTCTGGTAAGACCCCACCTGGAGTACTGCATCCAGCTCTGGAGCCCTCAGCACAAGAAGGACATGGACCTGTTGGAGGGGGTCCAGAGGAGGGCCACGAAGATGATCCGAGGGCTGGAGCACCTCTCCTATGAGGACAGGCTGAGAGAGTTGGTGTTGTTCAGCCTGGAGAAGAGAAGGCTCTGGGGAGACCTTATAGCGGCCTTCCAGTACCTGAAGGGGGCCTATAATAAAGCTGGGAAGGGACTGTTTGCAAGGGCATGTAGTGATAGGACGAGGGGCAATGGTTTTAAACTAGAGCAGGGTAGGTTTAGATTAGACATTAGGAAGAAGTTCTTTACGATGAGGGTGGTGAAATACTGGAACAGGCTGCCCAGAGAGGTGATGGTGGCCCCATCCCTGGAGACATTCAAGGCCAGGCTTGCTGAGGCTCTGAGCAATCTGATCTAGTTGAAGATGTCCCTGCTTACTGCAGGGGGGTTGGACTAGATGACCTTTAAAGGTCCCTTCCAACCCAACACATTCTATGATTCTATGAGGTTGGGAATATACTGAAAGGACACATACAGATGCTGGTAATACTGCGAATGGTGTTGAACTAACAGGTTTTGATCTTGACTGGAGAATTATGGTTTATAATGAATGTTTCAGCAAAGCAAATTAGTTGACTCTTTATTTTTCTTCCTTTTCCAGGGTCAAATTTGAATCGCTGTGGATTCAGAGGCTCTTCATATTTAGGGATGCCATTCAATCCATCCAAGGTTAGTTAAGTGTGGGGGAAAAAGATTTTCAATTAGGCAGTAAATGATCGTAGGCTGTTTTTGTTTTTTTTTTTAATATTAACTACAGAATTGTGGAAATTCTGGGAAACAGGGTTTTTTGCACTGTTAGTATACTGAAGCAATTGCAGAGATTTTAAGAAACGTGCAGTACTCTTAAAAATGGTACTGCTTGTGTTTCCAGGGGCAGTGACATACAAATTGTGGCTTGTCTCAGTGCACTTCTCTGATCTATAAACTGGGGAGGGGAAACTTCTCCAGGTCAACAACTGTCTGTGGACCTGGAAGTGAAGGGCAGAACAGCTCTGTATCAGGTGGTACAGCACATGCTGTTCTTCAGTGTTCCTCTTCCTTTGATGAAACATGGGGTGTTTGATTGTACCTGGTATCCATTCAAAAACAGGCAAGGCTTTGCTCATCCCAGTCTGTGGTGGAAGACCATAAGAGAGGATGCTTTTAAGCCCATGGAACTGAGGTTCAAGAGAATTAAGTCTGTATAGGAAAAGAAATTGCCCTTAATACAGGGGAGAAAGGAGGTGAACAGAGGCTGCTAAAGATGATACAGAAGGCCTGATAAGGTTGGAAGATGGAAATAGGGGCCAGTGTGCAGGAAGGACTGTGAAAAAGATACAGAAGTTCTGTGCTGCGTTTGAGAATGAAAAGGCAGATCCACTAAAGAGTGGATGAAACATCTGAGAGAGCCCTAAATTATGAACAAGTATTTGATTTTTCTAGAGGACAGATAAAAAAATTTTAGATATGAGTTTATGAATACTGGGATACGAAATTGAAAGCGAGGATGGACATCTGATATGGTTATGACTGTAAATGAGTGTAAAACTGCTTGAACTAGCTTGAGTATGAAGCATCTTGTTTTGACCTCATTTTTATTTACTCTAACAGCACAGCTTTACATTTCTGAGTAGCTTGTGGGAATGTTAATCTACACTAGAGTAATAACCACTTAATGCCTCTTCTTGTCAGCCAAGTATTCATAGTAGTAATATTTAGAAGTTATGCTTTATAACAAGGGAAAAATAATTATAAAGACAATTTTGTATGTCTACATCAGGTGCTACAGCAGTGTGTGACAGACAAGGTAATCTCTCTCTTGGTTTGCTTTGGTATTTAGCCCCTTTTACACTAGAGATGGTGTCTGCAGTGAGCTTCAATTGTAGTAGTAAGATGAAGTCATCATCTGTTTTAATTGGAATTCACCTCAGTGTCAATCTTACCTCCAACTGAGCTTGAAGGAAAGAAGTAAAATTTCTGCTTAAAACAAAATCTAAAACAATAAAGACATAATTTTTGAAACCAAGATAATAAAAATGTATCGGTCATGTTTTCCCAAAGGTCTGGTGAGTCAATGCCATGCCATATAGTACATTAAAAGGAGTACATACTTTTGGGAAACTTTTTCAAATCTTCCCCAGTGCATAAAGCTTGAAGAATGAGTTTTGCATATAGTTCTGAGATGTTGTAAAGCCCTTTGAAGATGACAATTTCAAAAGAACTGTAAAGCGTCATTGTAGCTTGCCAGCACTTTCTGGTGTTTTAATTTACTACTCAATTTCCAATAGTACATGCTTCAAGCATAAATATTCTCTTTTCAGGAAATGCATTGCGGCCCATCATGTCTCTCATAACCTGTTAGTTAATCTGTAGAAGAAACAGGTTGGAAGGGACCTCTGGAGATCATCTAGTCCAACCCCCCTGCCAGAGCAGGGTCACCTAGAGCAGGTTGCACAGGAACGCGTCCAGGCGGGTTTTGGATATCTCTGGAGACTCCACACCACAACCTCTCTGGGCAGCCTGTTCCCATGCTCTGTTACCCTCAAAGTAAAGAAGATTTTCCTCATGTTGAGATGGGATTTCCTGTGTTCGAGTTTGTGCCCGTTGCCCCTTGTCCTGTCACCAGGCACCACTGAAAAGAGTCTGGACCCATCCTCTTGACACCCATCCTTTAAGTATTTATAAGCATTGATAAGATCCCTCTTCTTTTTGCTAGACTGAAAAGACTCAAGTCCCTCAGCCTTTCTTCATAAGAGAGGTGTTCCAGTCCCCTAATCATCTTGGTAGCCCTTTGCTGTACCCTCTCCAGTCCTTCCTGAACCGGGGAGCCCAGAACTGGACACAGTACTCCAGATGGGGCCTCACCAGGGCAGAGTAGAGGGGGAGGATGACCTCCCTCGACCTGCTTGCCACACTCTTCTTGATGCACCCCAGGATGCCATTGGCCTTCTTGGCCACAAGGGCACATTGCTGGCTCATGGTCATCCTGTTGTCCTCCAGGACTCCCAGGTCTCTTTCCACAGAGCTGCTCTCCAGCAGGTCAGCCCCTAACCTGTACTGGTGCATGGGGTTATTCCTCCCCAGGTGCAGCACCCTACACTTGCCCTTGTTGAATTTCATAAGGTTTCTCTCCACCCAACTCTCTAGCCTGTCCAGGTCTCGCTGTATGGTGGCACAGCCTTCTGGTGTGTCAGCCACCCCTCCCAGCTTTGTGTCATCAGCAAACCTGCTGAGGGTGCACTCTATCCCTTCATCCAGGTCATTGATGAATATATTGACCAGGACTGGACCCAGTACTGACCCCTGGGGAACACCGCTTGTCACTGAACTCCAACTAGACTCTGTGTCCCTAATCATGACCCTCTGAGCTCTGTCTTTCAACCAGTTTTCTATCCACTCCACTGTCCATTCATCTAACCCACACTTCCCAAGCTTCCCTATGAGGATGCTGTGGGAGATGGTGTCAAAAGCCTTGCTGAAGTCAAGGTAGACAACATCCACTGCCCTCCCCTCATCTATCCATCTAGTCATGCCATCATAGAAGGCTATCAGATTAGTCAGACATGATTTCCCCTTGGTGAATCCTTGTTGGCTACTTCCGATAGCTTTCTTTTCCTCCACATGCCTTGAGATGACGCTCAGAATGAGCTGTTCCATCATCTTTCCAGGGATGGAGGTGAGGCTGACCGACCTGTAGTTTCTTGGGTCCTCCTTCTTGCCCTTTTTGAAGACTGGAGTGACATTGGCTTTCCTCCAGTCCTTGGGCACCTCTCCTGTTCTCCAGGACCTTTCAAAGATGATGGAGAGCGGTCCAGCAATGACATCTTCCAGCTCCCTCATCACTCTTAGGTGCATCCCATCAGGACCCATGGACTTGTGGATATCCAGTTTACTTAACTGATCTCTCACTTGATCCTCCTCAACCAAGGGGAAGTCTTCCTTTGTCCAGACTTTCCCTGTTACTTTCTCCAAAGTCTGGGACTCCTGAGGGCTGGGCCAAGCAGTAAAGACCAAAGCAAAGAAGGCATTCAGTAATTCTGCCTTCTCCACATCCTCTGTCACCATGGCTCCTGTCTCATTCAACAGCGGGCCCACATTTTCTGTAGTTTTCCTTTTGCCTCTAGTATACTTGAAGAAGCCCTTCCTGTTGACCTTGACATCCCTTGCCAGGTTTAATTCCAAGGAGGCCTTGGCTTTCCTCATTTCATCCCTGCATCCTCTGACAGCATTCTTGTAATCTTCCCAAGTGGTCAGTCCCTTCTTCCACATGCTGTAAACTTCCTTCTTCCACTTGAGCTTTTTCAGAAGCTCCCTGCTCAGCCATGCAGGTCTCCTGCTTCCCTTGCCCGATTTCTTGCTCTTAGGGATGCACCGATCCTGAGCTTTGAGAAAGTGGCATTTGAATATCAACCAGCTCTCTTGAGCCCCCCTACCCTCCAGAGCCCTAGCCCACGGGATCTCTCCAAGCAGTTTCTTGAAGAGGTCAAAGTTAGCCCTCCTGAAATCCAAGGTTGCAATCCTACTTGTTGTTTTGTGCGTACTACCCATGATCCTGAACTCTCATGATCACTACAGCCAAGGCTGCCCCGCAACCTTAATGTCCTCCACCAGTCCCTCTGTGTTTGTCAGTACTTGGTCCAGGAGTGCTCCTCTCCTTGTTGGCTCCTGCACCACCTGAATCAAAAAGTTATCATCAATACACTGGAGGAACCTCCTGGACTGTACATTCCTGGCTGTGTAGCCTTCCCAGCAGATATCAGCATGATTGAAGTCCCCCATAAGAACCAAGGCCTGTGACTGTGAGGCTACCTTCAGCTGTCTGTAGAAGGCCTCATCAGCTTCCCCATCCTGATCAGGTGGCCTGTAATAAACACCCACAACAGTGTCCCTCATATTTGCCTGCCCCTTAATCCTTACCCACAAGCACTCAACTCTCTCTTCATCTGCCCCCAGGGAGAGCTCAATACATTCCAGATGCTCTCTCACATAAAGAGCAACTCCACCACCTCGCCTTGCTGGCCTGTCTTTCCTGAAAAGGACATAGCCATCCATGACAGTGTTCCAGTCATGTGAGCTATCCCACCACATCTCAGTAATTGCAATGAGATCGTGGCCCTGCAACCACACACAGACCTCCAGCTCTTCCTGCTTATTCCCCATGCTGCGTGCATTGGTGTATAAGCATTTCAGAGAGGGAGTTGAGTGTGTAGTTTTCACCCTTGAGGGGTTGTAGGCCTTCTGGTTCTCAAAAATATTAGCACGCTGCCCCACAAGTGCTGAGCTACTACACCCAGGCACCTCTCTGGCAAGCCCAGTAGCATCCCCACCCCCCTTCAAATCTAGTTTAAAGCTCTCTCAATGAGCCCTGATAACTCTTGTCCTAGGACTCTTTTCCCCCTGCAAGATAAGCTATTCCTGTCCGTTACCAGCAGGCCTGGTGTCTTGTAAATCAAGCCGTGGTCGAAGAACCCAAAGTCCTGCTGGTAGCACCAGGCTCGGAGCCAGGCATTGATCTGCTGGCTCTTCCTATTTACTCCCTCATAATTTCCCGCAACTGGAGGGATAGAGGAGAACATGAATTGTGCTCCTGATCCCTTGACCAGTCGTCCCAAGGTCCTGAAATTTCTCTTCATTGCCCTTGAACTTCTTCTCACTACTTCGTCACTGCCTACCTGAAAGATCAAAAGGGGGTAATAATCTGAGGGCCATACTAGGGAATGAAGCTGCTTCTTTACATCCTTAACCTGGGCCCCAGGGAGGCAGGAGACCTCCCTATGTAGCAGGTCCGGTCTGCATATCGGGCCTTCCGCTCCCTTCAGTAGTGAGTCGCCTATGACAATGACCCATCTTTTATTCTTTATCGCAGAGGTTTTGATGTAGGGGGTGGTCCGAGTAGACCTCGCTGACACCTCCAAGGTAGGAGAACTATCATGTTTGTCATCATCCAGGTTCCCTTGTAGAGCACTGTACCCATTATGCAATGACATCTGGGAAGGTGGGGTAGTCGCTGGGCAGACGCAACTGCGTGAAGAAGCTCAGAAGCAAAAAGCAGGAGAAAGGAAAAGACCTTCTTGCGGCCTTTCAATACTTGAAGGGGGCTCATAAGAAAGATGAAGAAAGACTTTTTACCAGGGCCTGTAGTACAGGACAAGGAGCAACAGTTTTAAATTGACAGAGAGTAGATTTAGTTTGGACATAAGGAGGACATTTTTTACGATGAGGGTGGTGAGACACTTGAACAGGTTGTCCAGAGAAGTTGTGGATGCCCCATCGCTGGAAGTATTCAAGGTCAGGTTGGACGGGGCTTTGAGCAACCTGATCTAGTGATCATCCAGGTTGGACCTAGATAATCTTTAAAGGTCCCTTCTGACCCAAACCATTCTATGATTCCATGTTTGGAAAATTAGTTTTCTTCATAGTTGCCCATGTGACTTTTTGTAGATATCTACATCAAAGAACCTTTCCAGATTTTTTTCATCTGCTTATGTGTGTTGTGTATTTCATTTGACAAAATATGTGAGAAGAAGTTTTAGCTACTGAGCTGGGACACTTAGAATCCTTTTAGAGCCAGAATTGGTTCAAATTTGGATTTTCAGCAGACACTCGCTTTTTTTAAAAGTAAATTCATTGATTACATGAAACTGAATACTTTTCTGTGACAAAGCAAGTTTGTGTCACCCTCTCTATATATGGATTTTTAGAGTGAAAATCTACATTTCAAATGTGTTGATACATCACAAGGGTTAAGCTGCTTATAATAAAATTATGGTATGATAGGCCAAGTTATTCCTTCAGAGATTAGAGCCTGTCATCCACCCAAGAAAAACTTTTTTCACAACTGCAATAGTTCTCCAACCCATTTGAGTAGGCAGTTGTCCTCTATCTATGGGGTGCCCTGTGGGGAAGTGTGTCTGGGACCAGAGAGAGTGATGGGAACGCTGGCTCAGGGACAGGAGTAGGAGCCAGCTATGACTACTGAGATTTTTGCCCCACTTCTTGACAGAGTCCCTGGGGCCAGAAATGAGGGATTGGAGGGGTAGCTCTCAGCACTCCCCTTTCACATTCTCTGTTGAGTAGCTAAAGCTTTTTCAGTGCTGCTGCAGCCACGTTCACCTTGTTTTGTGCCTGCCTACTGCAATGTAATTCCCTAGTATGAGAACAGTGGGCAATAGGTATTTTTATCCTACCTTCTTATTTAAAATAACATTTTCTGACTTGGAAAACAAGCATGATTTGGCCTGAAAAATACCGTGTACCCACAACATAATCTCATTTAACTTGTTTTTGTACTGCTTTTTGCATGTCTTTTTAATATGATTTGCAAAATAAAAATGGCAATTGACATAATCCTAGTAAAATGTGCTGTAAAAACTTGTCCATCTTTGCTGCTCAGTACAGAAATAGCTCTTTTATCCTGTTTAAAATAAAAAAAAGAAGTCATCTTTCAGTTCTTCCAAATTGATCCATCTTAAGTACCATCCTAAGTATCCAAAGTCATCTTGTTACATGTGGTTTGTGTTGTCATGCATCAGTACAGTCCAGGATGTACCTAATAAATATCACAAGGAAAAATAATAATTTTAGGACAGATGTATCAATCTCCCTCCTTTTTGGTTTTGTACCATGTAACTAGTCAACTGACAGAGAGATTACAAATAATCCCTCACGCTACTTTCTACTTGTAGATCATTAGGTTCTAAAATCTTTGCAGAAAGAACCTGTAGAGGCTATTTAACAGAGAGTTCCCCCAACTGCCAGGGAACTAATGCCCAGTAGTGTGTCAGGATAAACTTAGATATGGTTCAGCACATTTGATTCTTTTCGCTTAACTCTTGCGTGAATCAGTGTTGGTGTAGTCCTGTTCCACAGCTTCCTACTGACAAGCTGTTTACGAGGGTAGCAGAGCTGTGCAGTAATTTAGTTTCATCCAGAAAAGTTGAGTGGGATGCGTTCAGTAATTAGTGAAGGGAAACGAACTTTACCTCTTTAATAATAAAAAATGAATACATGATTGTAAATCTTATGATGGTTTATTATTTCTTTCTTTTTTTTTTTTCCCCTTAAGGGTCCTGGTATGCCTCATCCCTATGATAGTGGACACATAGCAATGACTTACACAGGTCTTTCGTGTCTGGTTATTCTTGGAGATGATTTAAGTCGAGTAAATAAAGATGCCTTACTGTCAGGACTGAGAGCTCTCCAGCTGGAGGATGGAAGGTAAAAGATATAAAATATCTTACAACTCTCTGGAAGGTTAATAGAAAACACAAGTGTAGAATTAAACATAATACAGTTTTATGAAAATAGTTGTATAATATTTTCTTTCAATCCGAAAATATTTTGGTGGGGATAAGCAATAGAACAACATTCTAGTTTACAGGACCAAAGAGCACTTTATGTCCAGAGTTGCTTTCATACTGGAGAATGATGATGTTTGCTCACAGCTGTAGAAACATCCTATTGGAAAGTTAATGGTTTAGCTTGTGTCTTGGGGATAGTTGTTTTGTTTGTTTGTTTATTTCTTATATCTTTCAGATAAGTGAGCTTTTTCTCTGTTCGTATTCTCTGGTTTTGCAAGGCCCTGGTGGAGCATGACGCTTGCTCTGCTTTGTGGGAGGGTGAGCTTTATTTAGTTTTGAGAGATTCAGTCCATTAATATACAGGATTAATTAACCTATAACTTATAATAGGAATATAATATTATTAAAATTCATTGTGAGATTCATCCTTTTTGCATGCATTTTAAAAAAGATGGTATATACCCTTCTGTTTGGGTTTTATGTAGGCTGGAGCTGGTAGCTAATGAAAACTTCTGCTAGGTTACACGATCTGTCTATATACTTAGATTTTACTGAATATCACTTTTTAAAGAGTTAAGAAATGCATAACTGTAGAAATCTTATGCCTGAAGAAATTATGTTTCACTTCATAATGAAATTGCTGTCCCCATTTACTAGCTACGAAAGCCTTTGTTTTGGTTAAATGGCTTTGTATTGCCTAGAAGTGTCCTATAATTAAAACTTTTTTTAAAATGGAGCATAACTATTAAAATGCAGTGTTACATGTGTAGGTTAAAAAAAAACCAACAAACAAACACCTCCCCCCTCTGGAATGTTCTAAATGTAAGTAGTGAATATGAACTAGATGATCTACAATTTCCTGTTACTTATAGCAACAGACTGACCTTAATGGGCTAATTTCTAATGTATGTATATATGGATTTGTTGGTCTACTTCCATTTGCAGCATCTTCTAGCACATGGGGGTGCTTCTACCACTGCTATATACATTCCTATTATATGTTGTACCATTTTTGTCGTTAAAGTTTATTCAAGAGGAAGGAGTTAGTGATGAGTTCCTCCAAACCTGCTAGCATCTTGAAGTGGTTGCTTGTCATCATGCCTGATTACAATAATAAACTGCACACAGTTAACCTGTTCTACATGTTTGTATCATGTATGGTTTTAATGTACAGACTGATACCTCTTCTACTATAAATTGAAGTAACTAACTTATTTTAAAAGGAAAAATAATGCAATTCCTAAAATGCTTTTCATATTTTCTAATGTAACGGGATATAAAATGTATACGCAAGAAACCTTTCTTTCAGTTTCTGTGCTGTGCTGGAAGGAAGTGAGAATGATATGAGGTTTGTGTACTGTGCTTCCTGCATCTGCTACATGCTTGATAACTGGTCAGGCATGGATACAAAAAAAGCAGTAGACTACATTAGAAGAAGTATGGTGAGTATTCCCAAAGTGTTATTTCTCAATGCATTTTCAAGTAAATAGCTTTAGTTCTTTACTATGACTAAAAATCTGTCCATCCAAATAGAAATATTACAGTAATTTTTTTCTTTTCCATTCCTACTTCAATGAGTTGAAAATGAAAAGTACATTCCTTTTTGTATTTATATTTTCATTGTAATGTTTGTACTAGCAAAGTAATTGGATTGGTTGTGTAGGTTTGTTGGAAGTTAAATTAAATCTGATCTTTTTTCTTTAAAATTTGATTTAAAATTGAAAGCAAATTTTTAAAAATTGAAGCCTGAAGTTCCTATAACTTTAAAAAATGCATAAGTAAAGCATTGCATCACTAAAATCCTCAAATTTCAATGAGCTCTAGTCCTCCTTTTTAAAATCATATACAGAATCAATGGAAAAATTAATTATTGAGATCAAGTCAAGCTTATTAAATGTTCCCAGTCCAGTACATCCCCTTACAGTACAGCAAGGATGTACATCATCTCTGTAATTGTATTTTTATTACATCTTCTTTGCAAAAAAGATGAAGTATTCTCAGAATACTTTTGATGCTTTGTTTGTCAGTGAAGCTCCTCCTTTTTATTTCACTTTACAAAGCATTTTTTACAGCATTTTAAAAATAATTTTAACAGCAGTTATTTTATAGGGCAGGTAAAGTTCAATGCCAAATAGTATGCTTAGTATGTTGTTGCTTCTGCCCCCCCGCCTCACCAGTCTTCAGTTTTTGAAAGGCCGATGCTCTTGCTCTATACTAGAGCATTTCTTGTGCTTCAGCATTGTACATACAGTAGTACCGTACATTATGCCTTCATGTACATTAACCATCTTTTGGGTTAGAGACAGATTTTATTTATGCACTTCAATTTTGTTTGGAATTACGTATCCATTTTCCCTTTTTAGAAAGGCACAAAAATTGTAGGGCTTTTTAAATGGTTATCTACACTGTATGTTTTCCCTTTTTGGCAAAGAAATGTTTACCTAATTCCAGATTTTTAACACATATCACAACTGAAATGAACTCCATGCTCTTTGATTGAAGAAAAAAGTCATAAAAACTGCCTGTATTGAAACAACACTGATTTGTGCCAAGAGCTTTTTGAGACATAGGTTCAGAATTTAACTAGATTACAATGGTGGAATGGTCTGATAATAATTTTGCTAATAAATGGATAAATTGTAATGTCTGTAAAAGTGATTTCACTCTGAAGTAACTGGGTTGTGGATTTTTTCTTTAGTCTTATGATAATGGCCTGGCACAAGGAGCTGGACTGGAATCTCATGGTAAGAATGTTAACATGTTCTATACCCATTTTTAAGACTGGAATTGAGAAATGCTGTAAGAAGTGCAGGGTATGTCATGCTTTTCCTTCTTTTCTGGTTTTAAGGAAGTGGGAAGAAGAGGAGCAAATCCAAAACGTGCCTCAGAATATGTCATCTTCTCTTAGTTCCAGCTTAATATCAGACCAGATGGGCTCTTAATATATCATCTCTGTTATTCTACCTCATGAATGTTTTGTTGAAAGGTGTTGGCTGTAGTTCTTGTCTCTTGCTGACAGAGCAACTTATTTCTGCATGTACCGTTGGTATTCTGTGGATTTATCTGAAGAGATCTTGTACAATGCACTTGATAATTTCCAGTTTCAGCAGATATCAGTAAAGTCTAGACACATCTACTCTGCTAGATTACAGCATCCATTGGGGACTCAAATCTTGAAGCTGCAGTTAATTTTTCTAAATAGGTGGTAAGGGATTTTAGGAGCAGTTGCCTCCTTGAGTAGCTCCAGCCCAGGCTGAGAGACAGGGCTGCTGCTTTCCTGCTTGCAGGTTCAACCACAGTAGCAAAGATGAGCGCCTATCCAAGAGACACACACACACATCTTTTATGTAAAAAAGATGAAGAAATGTTCTCAGTCCAGTTAATGTATATCACAGGAAACTTTCTGGCAGACCACTATATACTGGTTAGGAACATAGTTTTCTTCAAATGTTCTTTTTCATAAAGTCAGTCTGATTCATACGCTGTTTATTAATGACATAAGCCTGCATATTGGAATGAAGAGTATGAACAAAATTTTATACTGTCACACTTGTATTGCTTTTAATGCCTGAGCTAACCTGTTTAATGTTAGCTAATATGTTACTATTCTGCCCTGTGGTATAGCCATACTCTCAGGCCTAAGTTGCTATAGGATATGGTCAGTTTATATATTGTGCAGTTCTAAACAATATTCAGTGTTTAGAATGCCCTAGACATGCAGTGTTGATTGTTAAGGGATGTTAGGAGCGGTTGCCGCCTCCAGCAGCTCTGGCCCTGGACTCCTGCCTGCCTGGTTGTTGAGGCCCAGCCTGGGGATCCAGGGTCTCTGCCCAGGCTGAGGGACGCAGCTACCCGCTTTCCTGTTTGCAGGTTCAACCAGTAGCAAAGCTGAGCACATAACCCAGACGCACACACACACAGGACACCGACAAGGCCACCTTCTCAGTGGTACCCTATTCCCCTGCACTGCTCGGGGAGGAGGTAAAAGAGTTGGGAATGAAGTTGAGCCTGGGAAGAAGGGAGGGGTAGGGGAAGGTATTTTTAGATTTGTTCTTATTTCTTGCTATCCAATTCTGTTTAACTGGCAATAAATTAAATTAATTTCCCTAAGTCGAGTCTGCTTTGCCCATGATGGTAATTGGTGAGTGATCTCCCTGTCCTTATCTGGACCCACGAGCTTTTTGTCTTATTTTCTCCCCTTGTCCTGTTGAGGAGGGGGGTATGATAGAGTGGCTTGGTGGGCACCTGGTGGCTATCCAAGGTCAACCCACACCACTTACCAGTTACACAGAATTTCTAGCAATTAGCATAGCTTTCCTATTACCTAAAATTTCAGTTACCTAGACTTTTCACTCACCTGGACCCTCTGCAGATTGGGTCAAATTCTTAATAATCAGCACACAATACAATAATCATAATCTAGACTCTGACTTTAAAAAAGTACACGAGTCATTCACTCAGTCCTCGGAGGAAGAAGAATGATGGAGGCGGTGTCACAGTACTCTGGCCAACAGTGAGGGTACTCCCCTTTCCCCCTCCATCATGGTGCAGGCATCCCCTGTATCACACCAGGAAGCATGAAGGCCTCAGCAGACTGTCTGCTGTTGGATGTCCTTCAAAAGCCTTTTGGATAAGCTGATATCTTTATACCTCTCAGTCTGGGGGTTTAGTCTTTACCATTTCCATAAGTTAGTGGATTCTGAAGAGGCTGCCAGACAAACAATATGCAATAGTTTTGTCTGCAGGAGACAACAAGCTGCAGGTGTCAATGGCTGCATAATGATCTTTATCTCTTCCTGTCCATTGTGTCCTGCTTACCCTTTGACCTAATGGTGCTTCTCCCAGCATACATCAGGCCTTAGCCTGAGCTGTGTGTTAGACAAAATCTGAGGAAGAGTTGTGTGACCAGTCACAGAAGGCATTCCTGACCACTGGGAGATAATGGGTTTTGCCATCCAGAATATCTCATGTGCTGTTACGCTTCCCTGTTCCATAATGGGTGTCACCATATCCTGGCAACAATGCTGTACCAGGTGTCAGAAGCAGGGGGTACTGGTCCCACCCTGGTAGCACTGCCCAGACCCCCAGGCCCTCTTACTTGCTTGATGGGTCCCCTACTTGCCGGCTTGTCCAGCTTGACGCTTGCTAGCAAACATGCACTCACACACTCGTCCCGCAGGCACTCCACATTCGCAAGTTCCCCTTGAATACCACCAGCACAGTCCCTCTGCCTGATACCCCTGCCCAGACCCAGGGCTTCCTACTTGCTGGCTAGTCCAGCTTGAAGTTTGCTAGTGAATACACATGCACACCCCATGCACCACCAGATTTGGGGAAATATAGACACTCAGTCTCCCCCCATCAGCCAGCACCAGGCACCAGACTGACCTGCGGGCCTGCTCCAGCCACTCGCCTCACTAAGTCTGGTCCCTCCCAGTAGCTGCTTTTTTGGGATGCACCTCATTCCTGCTGTAGTGGCTTGTGGCCAAGACCCCCCACCCGCTCCAGTAGCTGACACCATAGCCCAGGGGCACCTACAGCCCTGGTCTGATTCCTCCGGTAAGTGGCACCAAATCCACTCATGCAGGTCTCCCTAGTATCTGACGCTTAGTCCTTGCAGCACGCATGCACATGGGATACAGTTTATGCAGAGAGACAGTTAAGAAAGGATTTAATAAGAAGATAAATCAGACTGCAGCGATCAGGTGCAGGGCTCAGTCAGACAACTGTATTGACTGGTGCCGTTTTAGATGTGACCAGTCCTTTTTATACCCTTTTCTGTCTATTCCCGTTTTGTTCCTCCCTGCTCCCCCTTCCCCTGCACATTCCCTCATCTGTTTGCATAGTTCCACCGACCTCCCCTCCAACATCCTGGACCCTGAGGTTTGCATCCTTATCAGTTGTAAAGTCCAAGTTGCCTCTGGTTTGTTTCCTGTCTTTGTCTCCATTTTGTTTGCTGTCAGGTTTGTGTCTCTATGTTTTGTTTATGGCTTCCTCATTTGACGAGGTCCTTGCTCATATAATCTTAATGGAATAAATACTCCCACACTCCATATATCCTTACCAATTAGTGTGACTGACCTGGTTTGGTTCTCGTCACTGCCTCCCTTATTGTTTATTGGTCAGGTTTGTCTCTCTATGTTTTCTTGTTTATGGCTTCCCCCTTTTTCTTAATATCCCCTTTTGCACTGAAAAGGCCCTTGATGAGATACCCTTAAAGGAACAGACTCTCTTTCCTTCTACATACTGTTACAATACCGGTACTCACACAGATATGAACAGCACAGACAACTTGATGCTGTTCCTCATCTCCAGTTGATCAAGATAGTCAGTCCATCCAGCAGCTGGCCCTCTGGCAAAGTTGAAAAATTTAAATTATACCCCTATATATTTTAAAATGTAATTCAATAAGTTGCTGTAGGATGCTAGTGATAGCAAATATCATTACTTCAGTATCCTTCCTGCATTTCAACATCAGAATGAAAAATAATCCTAGATTTCATGGGGTTTTCTAGTGCCATAATAGCGTAACAGTGGATCTTGATCCCCATGGCTTGTATCAACAGCTTACTTCCAGGCTGTAATTATATAATTACCAGGTAATAGACTCAGAATGAGCTTTGATGAGTTTTTAAAAACTATGGCAGATACACAGACAGAGAATATGAATTTCTCTTCTAATTCCAAATTCCTTGACAATAAAAAAAATCTTTAGAAGCATAATTTGTGTGTTTGCTACAACCATGAGAATCCTCCATTTTTTTCATAGCATTAACCATGTATTTTGGGTTTTGTGGTTTTGCTTTTGTTTTTTTCTTACTGCTTGTCAGACACGTACCCTTCAGTTTAGTTTTCTTCTCTGGGGAGTTGTGCCTGTGACTGCCTTTGGCATCTCTGCTTCAGTCTGATGGTCTAATTGCTGGTTTCCCATTAGCTTTCTTGTGCAAGTAACATATCAAGAAATGTCTTCTGTTGCATTACCATTTACTCATTCCTGTTGTACTCTTTTTAGAAATCCATTGGTTTAATTGATATTACTGTAGTTAAAATTCTGATCGAGATCATACAGGCTTCAGTGAAAATCTGGGTATCTTAAAACGTTGCATAAACAACTGTTTCCTCATAGGCGGCTCTACGTTTTGTGGTATTGCATCACTGTGTTTGATGGGTAAACTGGAGGAAGTTTTTTCGGAAAAAGAACTGAACAGGATAAGAAGATGGTGTATAATGAGACAACAGAATGGCTACCATGGTCGACCCAACAAACCTGTAGACACCTGCTATTCCTTTTGGGTGGGAGCAACTTTGAAGGTAGTGTACAGAAAACCTACAGGATATTTATTGACTTATTTTGATTTTTTTAACCATCTTGTTTTACTTGGAAGAGCTACATATTTGGTACAAGTACAAAGAATATGCAAAGATCACTATAAAGTTTTTCATCTTGAAAAAATGCAAGATAAGGAGGTTTAACAGATTAGTGCTATATTGCATTACTTATCTATGTAAATAGACATTCTGTTTTAATATTTAAAAAGTTTTGTATATTACTGTAACATTCTAACTTCTTTTCAGCTCTTGAACATATTCCAATATACAAATTTTGAGAGAAACCGAAATTACATCCTGTCAACTCAAGATCGTCTTGTTGGTGGATTTGCCAAGTGGCCAGATAGCCATCCAGGTAAATTTACTTCTCAAAATTATGGTGAGTGTCTTTTAAGCTACAAATATATTCCAGCAGTCGAACATCTGAGAGGTGTAAGAGAGGGATTTTTTCCCCAGTCTTCTTCAAATAATGGAAAAAAATAAACCTTAAAATATGAGATTTTCCTGATTTAGAGGGAAAGGGATATAGTTTTTCCTTGTTCAGCATCAGAGCAAGTGAGCTGCTGTTGTTTAGACTATCACCAAAACAGTGTCACTGTTTGTTTAGAGGTGGACAAGTTTTTCCATATGTGTTTAACCATTCTAATTAAAAATCATACTGTGCAGTGAGTATCTTTGTAAAGGGTCTGAGTAAAATATTTCAGAAAGTTTATTTTCTTAAGAAATTAATTCTTTGAGCTTCTTCAGAAATCTTTGATGTATTTAAAATACTCAACTCAGAGTTTAGATAGTTACATATTATGATTTACAGATTATAATTACACATAGAAATTATACATAGTATATCTGAAAGTTATTGGCTGCATTTTGGAAGTGGAAACTGATAATTTGAAAAGATGGTAGAATTCAAAGGAGATACTGTAAAGATATGAAAATAAACTTTGTGCCAGTAGTAATGTTCAGTGGCATTTTGTACAAAGAAGATAAACAGTCCATAAACTCACCAAACAAGATAAAAACATAGTTATAATAAAGGAGGAGACAGAATCTGCACAGAGATATTTCAGCATGGCATCATTTCATTTTGAAGAACAGTAGACAATTTGTCAGAGTGGACCCACACTGATAATATAGTGCTCATGACACGCTTCCCCCCGAAAACCAGTTTAGGATTCCTGAGGACTAGCTATATTTGGTGTACATTATGTAGACCAATCAGTATCACTTAGAGGAAATATTTCTGTTTGTCTTGATGAACTATTTACTTAGGAAGTTAGGAAGAAAAACAGTATGTTTAAAACCCCAATCATGTAAAAGGTTCCTCAACCTGTCCTTTAAGATTTGAGGAAGGCAAGACCACTAATAAAGCTGTTTGCTTTGATTTGTATGGTGTTCCTGCCTGTACACTACTGTTTCCTATAAAGCAAGTTTTTCCTGTCTATTAAACTTTATTTTGAGCGTAAGCTACTTTTTAACTTGAATGCTCTGGCTGACCACAGAAATGGAACAAGAAGATTGAACTAGAGTACTAAGGATTAACTAGATTGTTGCTTTATGAATGTACAGAAGTTTTGCTGGTATGACAGATTTTTTCTAGCTCCAACAATTTATAGAATATGTCTTATAAGATTGCATATCTTCTGGGAAAAACTTGTTTGGTGTTTCCTTTGGTACTGTTGAATTTTAATGGTATAGGATTTTTACAGAAAAAAATAATCAGTTTATACTTTTGTGGTAGGTGGGTTTATTGCAGCGTTCTTTCCTCAGGCAGATGGTGATGTAAGTCTGTGCTCATGTTTTGAAGAAAAAGAGTAAAACAGTTAATGAAGTTCTAATCTGAAGAATGACTGTAAATGCAGCATCATTTATTTTTTTTTTATGGATCTGTAGTTTCAATGCGATATATACTCAGCTGAGCTTCCTACAAGATCAGTCTACTATCTGAAAGCCAGGCTGTCTTTTTGAACACAATAAAGATTTCCCACTTTATTAATGTGAAGTGTCTGTGCAGCTCCATTGTTTTCAGAAGCCTACTGATGGTTAAACGTATACAGTCCTCTTGACTTCTGTGTAAATGCAAAATGTGAAGATAACAAGACTGGTATGGGTCATCTCACAAATGAGTTAATAGTTCTGTTGAGGTCAAATAAGGACAGAAATGATTAATTCTCCTTGAAGCATTTAGCTTTTATAAAGCTAAGAATAGTGGCCTCCGTTTGGTTTTGTTGCAAAACTCAGGTGTGACAGAATATACCAGGGAAAGGTTGCAAAATAAGCATATACATTTTTTTCATAGGTGCTTTCTAAAATAGATTCAGAATTTGAACTTCTGTAGCTCCTACTTTATGCAAAAAGCTCTGTTTAAATATTACATGGACTACCAAAATTGCGCATAACTTTTCACAACTGATGATTCAGGAAAATATTATTTTGTAGTCCTGATGTTCCCATGCTAACAGATGTTAATACATTGTTGGGTTTAGAGGTAGCAGTGTTTCTTGATTTCTTGATTTGGATCAGTGCGCTTGTTGAGCGGTGATCTTAGAAAACTATTTCTTGCCTTTGAAAATCAATCTGCTAGTAATTCTCTGAAATCATGAGCATACCAAAGTGAATCGTGAAAAGTTTTTAGCATTCTCTACAGGTAAGCATCCACATAGGGTTGTCAAACGCAGGAAAGGCTATCAGAAGTTTCCTGATAAAAAGCAGTTAGATCTGCTATCTTATGTTAATGCTGCTTATTACAAATATTAAAACCCCAAACATTAGGGTTCTACAGAACTGGGGATTTTCTTAGAACACAACCAAGTCATTCATTTTTTTCTAGATTTGAGCATAAATCATGATGAGATTTAAATAAATTTCTCTTAAACTACTAGGTGTACTGCTGATGCATCTCACTTGATATCTTTAAATGATACAAAAGAATTAGAAATGTGTGAATTACAGGTGACACAAAAGAAATATTAAAAGATCTAACATGATAAAAAGAGAGGGAGAGGATGAAAATGGGTGTGCACATTTACTAAATGTAAAACACTGAAGTGAGATTTGCACTAGTAGAAGTATAAATCCACCTTGTATTTTTGTTTGGTTTTAAGACAGCTGCTCAGTAGTTGTGAGATTATGTACTGCCATGTATTTGTGAGTTGCTCATGAAACAAAACATTTGGACCTATGTTTTTCAACCTTGAAAAGGTTTTATAGCTTTAAAGAGAGGAGTACACAGGCTGCATAGGTGTGTTATGGCTACAATGGAGTTGTGTATTAAGTTGATATGGATTTGCACAAGTGTAGAACTTCATGGTTAAACTCACCAAATATCCCTATATAGGTAAGTAGGTTTGTATAAGGATTTTAGTGAGTATCAATACAGCTTTCCATAGGAGTTAATATACTGTATTTCCTGAAGTTGAGCTTTCCTTGCCTGACATACTTTCTGCAAGGTCAATAGGGGCTATACCAAATGTGCATTTGTCTGCATGTTAATGCTGATAAGCAGAAGCCATCTTTCAGAGAAGGTATCTGGCTAGCGAGACTCTAGCCATGTAACTTCTTGTAATATCATTTTAGTCAGACATGAAATTAGTGATACCTCCAAAAGATTACCAGGTGTTGAGAATTTGGAAGGGACACATTAAGGTCACATCCTCTTTCCATCTTTAGGCTGTGATTTCTTGGGTTGATAATCCAACCTAATGGATTATTGTTGCCCAGAGGGGGGAGGCTCACACATCTTCCTCCCAGCTTCCTTAAGTACAGCTGCATATGTCCTTTCCCCTTTTTGCACTAGATTTGGTGTATATTGTGAACGCTTCTGCAAACCAGCTTAATTCACTAAAAAGTCAGAAAACTGTCCAATTTTTCCTGTTCAGGTTAGTTTTCTTCCATGTTTTCTGAATTACTTTAAGTCATGGAGGGTGTTGAGCAAGCTCTAGTGCAGGAGAGCTGTGGGATGGGGAAATAAGAGCATCTCATCTCTGCTGATCAAGCTACTTCATGAATTCATATCTTTAGGGTATTTTCTCTGGAAGGGGGGAGATTAGGGAAAGTAATGATTTTTTTCATACTTCTAAATCTTACTGTTTGGATACTGGTGCTAATTTTGGTGTTTCAGTAGTCAGCTGTCCACTAAGTAGCCAGCTATCCACCTGACCTTTCATTTGCAAAAAGAAAAAAATTCCTTCATGTTGCAGGGGGAGGAAGGATTTACTCTGTTGCAGGAAATGTATTTACAGCTCCTAAAATGATTTTGCTGTTTGGCCTGAGAACTCAGAAGTTAAGTAGCGGGCAAGAATTGTTATAAAATAAAACAGACTCTAGTCTTAGAGATTGCACACCATCATTTCATGCTGGAGGGTTTGGGCAGAAATTCTTTTCTTGTTTCAAATCCTAAGTTTAAAATGCAGCATCTGGTTGTAATTATTCAGGGGTTTTGGAATCCTGGAACAGTTGGCTGTTACAGCCTGACAGAAACATAATTTTCTTTTTTCATTTTCTGTCCTGCTTTCAGATGCTTTACATGCCTACTTTGGGATTTGTGGCTTGTCGTTAATTGGAGAAACTGGTATTTGCAAAGTTCATCCTGCCCTGAATATAAGCACAAGAACCTCAGAGCACCTTCACCACCTCCATCACATCTGGAAAACAAGGACTCTAAACAGTGTTCAGATGACACGCACATCTCTACATGAATGATTTAGATTTGATTTTAGTTCTGACAGCATAATTGTATCCCAAGGTTAAAAGCCATGTATAACCAGTGTGCT
The DNA here is from genome assembly GCA_947846985.1 of Fratercula arctica. NCBI lineage: Eukaryota > Metazoa > Chordata > Aves > Charadriiformes > Alcidae > Fratercula > Fratercula arctica. The sequence continues at coordinate 21,308,087 of CANTUZ010000025.1, read as the reverse complement.
CTTTTAAGTGCTGAAGTCATACGATCAGATCTGTGTTGCTGACATCACTTTGATAGGTAATTGCCTCCAGACAGTTATTCCCCACTGAGGAAAAAAGGAAATATTTTGGATATATAGAAGTTTGTCACCACAGATGGTAAATAGATCTTCAAATGGCTTTTCTTCTAAGAAATACCTTGAGACAATTGAGTTTAATTATTTTTTTTTTATTTTTAAAATTCATGCATACTGTGTCAAAATATATAATGGGAAATTATTTTCAAAATCTGTTTACATATCATACAATGTAGCACAGAACCTTGAAGTTTTTTATGACCTTAATGTTTGACATATTTTTGGGTAAAGAATCTCCCATATTAAGTCTCAGTTAAAAGTTAGCTTTTATCATCTACTTTGAGATTCCATAAACTTTGTTTGTTTGGGTTTTTTTTTTTAAGTAGATACAAATAAAATTATTTTATTCAATATACTGGACTTTTAAAGTTGTATGGCCTTAGTAAATGGATTAGTAAAATTCTGGGGAATTTTTTACTTCTACTTTTTAAATGGGCTGGGCTGTTGAAAGATGCTGATAAGAATGTGTGAAACAGCACAGAGGAAAAACATGACCTCAAGGATCTGAATTTCCCATGCTTTCCTTCTGTGTGGGCAACAGAGGTAGAAGATAACAGCACAGCCGTCATGAAGACAATATCTGAATGTCTCCCTCCCCGCCTCCACCACCACTCTAGGCTTTCTAACAGGAATGGTTCGATATTCTTTGTCTACTCCACATATTCTGACTGATTCTTGCCTCCACACAGGTGCCTTTACAATCCTCTCCTTCCTTTGCACTTCTCTGTACAGACAGATTAAAACTCTGACCCAACCAACGCAGTGCTGTTATCAGCTCTTAGGCAACATTTTTAAAATTATACATTTAAAATTAATAATGCTCCTGCTGCCCTCTGCTCTTTCCAGTCCATTAAAAACATGAAGTGAGAATGTATCATTCTCCTGCCTACAGGGTGAACTACTCACTCATCCCTGCATTTCAAAGCCCCATGCGTTGGTCTGACTGAGGGTAGTTTCCATCCAAGTCAATAGGGAAGAGACAGGTATAGTCCTGATCAACCAGTGGAAATGTAAGGATAAGTCAATGCCCAGACGTGGGGCAGATGACACTATAAGTGAAAAGTCCTGCTGTTTGCCATTTTAAGGTCAGTCCTTTTTCTCTCCATGTGAATTTGTGATTGAAAACAAGTGTCAAATCTCACCTTACATCATGCTTTTCAAGCTCATTTACGCTTCGCATAAGGAAAAAGAGCCATTGCAGGCTCTGAGGCAGGAGTAAACGTAGCAAACTGAAAAATTCACTCCTAATGAAAAGGAAGGGGCACACAGGTATGGCACCATGCCACAGCAGAAATCAAGGAATTGTACGAAAATTAAATCCTTGGGAGATCCCTTGACAATGCAATGGGACAATCCTATGTATCTCACTACAAAAAAGCAAGCTTATACAGCATCAGGCAGATAGTTCTAACTAATAGGTAGATGGTTACAATTAACATACAGCCCTGGAATAACTCTTTTCCTGCAGTGTAGGAATATTTTCATTCATTATGAATACTAAATGTTATACAGTATGTAGTGGGTGTAAGAAGCAGGAAAGTCTAGAACCTGCTAGTACTGTTTATTTCAACAGGAACACTGTACATAGAAGGAATAGCATAATGTCTTGAGGCTTCAGAGTCCCTGGCTCCACAACATTAGCTTACACATGAATATGTGAGAATGAAAAGAACCAAGAACCAGCCATTCATTTTTATACCTGCTTCAAAAAGCAAAGCAAAGCATTCTAGTTTCATGTCCAAGTTTCTATTTCAATAGACACTTCCCAAGTAAATACTTAAAATTATTCTTTCCATGCAGGAATAACTCTTATAATCAACAATGAAACTTAACATTTATCACTTCCATTATATTCTACCCTAGAATAGACTGCCAAAACCACAGAAAACATATATTTTTTAAATCGAATCTTAGAGATGGGTTCCTATGATAACAAATGGCAATTTTTGATAGTTTCAAGATTCTTCAGATCGGGCATACATATCCTTTTCAAGACGCTTACCCTTTCTCAAGCCACTACTTCATTAAAGTACTATTATTAGCTCTCATCAGATGACAGAATGGAAGCCCGAAACAGGGAGGGAAGCTCCCAGACTCCAGCCTCCCAAGGCAGGCTGTGAAATGGAGACTCTCTGCAATCTCAGCAAACAGCTTTCACTTCACTGAACGTTGTAAAAATCCCAGGGACACTAAACCTTCCTCTGACCTATCACTACATATATATATATATATATAATGACAAATATAGTATTAAAATCTTTCTGAAAAGCTACTCAATATTACACCCACTTTCTAAAGTGACAAACCGGTCATTTTTGCCTTCCTCCAGAAAGACTCCATCTGCAAAGACTCTAGATGAGGGGATGTTGTCTACCTTGATTTCAGCAAGGCTTTCAACACGGTCTCCCACAGCATCCTCATAGGGAAGCTTGGGAAGTGTGGGGTGGATTGAAAACTTGCTGAAAGACAGAGCTCAGAGGGTTGTGATTAGGGGCACAGAGTCTAGTTGGAGGTCAGTAACAAGTGGTGTTCCCCAGGGGTCAGTACTGGGTCCAGTCCTGGTCAATATATTCATCAATGACCTGGATGAAGGGACAGAGTTTGCTGATGATACAAAACTGGGAGGGGTGGCTGTGCCATGATACAGTGAGACCTAGACAGGCTGGAGAGAAACCTTATGAAATTCAACAAGGGCAAGTGTAGGGTGCTGCACCTGGGGAGGAATAACCCCATGCACCAGTACAGGTTAGGGGCTGACCTGCTGGAGAGTAGCTCTGTGGAAAGAGACCTGGGAGTCCTGGTGGACAACAGGATGACCATGAGGCAGCAATGTGCCCTTGTGGCCAAGAAGGCCAATGGCATCCTGGGGCGCATCAAGAAGAGTGTGGCCAGCAGGTCGAGGGAGGTCATCCTCCCCCTCTACTCTGCCTTGGTGAGGCCACACCTGGAGTACTGTGTCCAGTTCTGGGCTCCCCGGTTCAGGAAGGACAGGGAACTGCTGGAGAGGGTGCAGCAAAGGGCTACCAAGATGATTAGGGGATTGGAACATCTCTCTTATGAAGAAAGGCTGAGGGATTTGGGTCTCTTCAGTCTGGAAAAAAGAAGACTGAGGGGGGATCTTATCAATGCTTATAAAGACTTAAAGGGTGGGTGTCAGGAGGATGGGGCCAGGCTCTTTTCAGTAGTGCCCGGGGACAGGACAAGAGGCAATGGGCACAAACTTGAGCATAGGAAGTTCCACCTAAACATGAGGAGGAACTTCTTTACTTTGAGGGCGACAGAGCACTGGAACAGGCTGCCCAGAGAGGTGGTGGAGTCTCTGTCTCTGGAGACACTCAAAACCTGCCTGGACGCGTTCCTGTGCAACCTGCTCTAGGTGACCCTGCTCTGGCAGGGGGGTTGGACTAAATGATCTCCAGAGGTCCCTTCCAACCCCTGTGATTCTGTGATACACATCTAAATGTATATACACAAAAAGAAAAACATAGGTGGCTGTATGTATAAATCCTTTTCACAGCAATTTCTCTGACTTCAAACTCCCTGCCCTTGGTTTCAGATAACTATCACTACTGCACTTTCTGAAGAAGTCATTTTGAGGAATGACAAGAGCCAAATCTCTTTCTTCTGTATCAGGCAAAATTTCTGTACAAGTAGTTTATGAAACTTTAATCATAAAATATTTTAAGTAATTTTTCTTCACTCTATTTCAGGTCCCATTTCAGGCAAGCACTCTATCAAAGAGTGAAAAAGTTATTTCGCTTTAAGCAAGTTTTAAAGTATTCTGGTAGGGTTTTTTGTGGTTTTTCTTTGTTTGCTTTTTATGTGGAGCTCACTTATCAGTACAAATTTTAGAATGAAATTAGACCTTCTGTGGTGGTGTGCTGGACTAGGAAATACAATCAAGCTGCCTCCCTGTTACATCTCAGTCTGACTACATTGGGCCCAGGAGAGGTTCACAATGATTCCAAGTGTGAGATTAAGACACAAACGAGGTCAGATGCCGCTCACTGTAGGTTTATTGTTATTCTCCAGCAATAGTCACTGAGACAAGTGATAGTAAAGGCAGAAAAGAGAAGCAGTATTATGGAGCATAGCAAGAGTATAGTCACCACCATAGGCATGACGACATCTCAGTGGTCCTCCAGAAGTTCATCGGCATCCCATTGATCCATGGTTGATGGGGGGGGGGGGGGGGGAGGGTCTCAGTCCCGATTCCCAAATTGTGGTGGGTCGCCACACCAATTATAGTCCAGGTAGCCCAGGTTGGTCTGTAGCTTGATCAATCAACGTGACTGTGGCCTTTGCCGAGCTAATTGTCATTTTACATGGTTGCCGTATAAGCTTTTCCTGCCCCCTTGCTCATCATCTCCAGCAATTTTGGAGTTAACTACACAGGCTCACAGGCTCAGGTGGGCCCCGGGGTAGGCAGGGTCTTTCGGGGGGGGGGGGGGGGGGGGGGGGGGCAGGGACACACACACAGACAACACACCCTCTTCAGCTGATGGCAATCTTGGGTGGTGACTGGTAAGCAAGAGAATGGTCTGCAGAAGGTGCTAAATAGATACAAGCAAGCCTGCTGTCAATTTGCAGAAGCTTAAGCAAGCTTTGAGACAATTATTTTAAAGTTACAGTCTTTCACACACCTCAACTGCAACACAAGTCTTTTTTTTTTTTTTTTTTTTTTTTTTTTTACTATCACCATGGATGTTTCACAGAATAAATAAGTCAGTCTCCAAGACCTTCCTCATCATGGCAGATATAACTAATTGATCTCAAAACATTCCTTCCTGCACTGCATGGTGCAAAGATTGTGCATGCTGAAGTGCAGCAGAGGAGACAAACACAAGTGTCCTGCCACAGCAAATACCTTGCCACAGCAAGATGCTCCATCTGGTGCCCTTTGGAGCCCCTTCATATACCAAGATGACATGAAACCTAAGCAGCAAAGATAAAAAGAAAGGTCAAACTAAGCTGCCACCTCAGTGCATTTTAAATGGCAGTAGGTCATGTCTTTGGCCTTTGGGAACATTGCAGCTAAAGCAAGGTAACTCCCTGACAAATATTCAATGATCTCTTATCCTGTGTTGGAATGAAGTAATGTGAGAAGACAGAAGTGCTTGAATCATTTGGGATTATCATCCTAGTCCTTGAATGGGAGTTCAATATTGCTATCAAGATCATATAATGATTTCCGCAGCACTTAAACTTCAAAGATACACCATTAAAACTGGATGATTTTAAGACAAAAGTTCAAAATGCGTGGCTCTATTTTACATTTCAGTGTTTAATCAGGAAAGATAGGTTTGTTTTCAAAGAAAACTTAGAGAATCACACCCACTGTTCAGTGTGCACAGTTTCATATATTTAATAAATTTATGGTAGGCAAAAATCCAGTTAAAACAGAAAAGACATCTTCCTGCTTTTACAATACTCTTCATTTAGTGTACTGCACTAGAAAAAACTTGGTCTCAAACTTTGCTTGTAAGACTTATGGTTCTAATACTGAAATAAAATCCTCTGAAAATGAAGAACTTTATTGTCCAATTCATATTATGGATTTTACATTTAGATATTTAATATTTTAGAACAGAGAAGAGCATGCATGGCACATTTTGACTAAAAAATGTCCATGTCTTCTGTATCATTTCATTATAGTGTTACTGAAATTATTACTGTAACATTTTAATACAGGTTTTTTCACTTAACTACAACATACTTAGTCTGTTTCCCACCTTACAAAATACAGCTCTCAAGGCCCTGGTTGAATGGAAATATGTTTTAGTTGAGCTACATTTTTTTCTCAGAAATCAGACCAAAGCTCTCCAGTTATCCATACATTAAACAAGAAAAGGTGATTTAAAGAGCTCTACACACATTTCTGCATCAAAGTGACAAAAAAAAGAAATAAGAACTGCTCACATATCCAGTCGTAACTGTGCTTATTGAAATGGGAGTCAAACAGACAAGTCTTTGCCACAGCTAAAAGAAAGTACTGCAACAGGAATCTTTCCCCAGTCAGCTCTGTGACAGCATATGCCTAAATATTTATGATCTTAAAGAACTTGTTCAGAGGTCCAAATGCACTCAGGCTTATTCTTAAAAAAATCAAACATGAAGTCCAAGCCCATAACTCATCCAGTCCCTTTACTGTCACCCATAAAGGATTAGAATACTATAATTTTCATATCCATGACATCTGCAATCCAATTTTCAATCCATGTTATTCCTTCTGTTTGAAGTACCACAGTCATTGCCTGATATGTCAAAGCCAAGCAGCCCTTTCTGGCAAAGATAAACTGAGAAGCATAATGAATTTGTATTTCTAAGGGCAACCAGATTTAAAAACTTTGTTGGGAAATCTATTTTACAATTCAGTCATGCTGAGACAGATCTTCTCCACCAAACTTTCAGATGTGTGTTCTGAAGGAAGATGATCAAGCCATCATACATAAAACAACGTAAAAGAAGTTGCACAGAAAAAAAAAGAGGCTGGAATGCTTATTTTTAGTAAACATATTTACAGTAGAAGTTCACTCAACATCTGTCACTGGTGGCTCCAAACGTGCAATATTATAACTTTATCAGTTATACTACTGTGTAAAACTGTATAATAAAAAAATAATTCACTATGTGGTAAAAGAAGCTACGTACTTGGAAAACTGCTGGGAAAGAGAGGAATCACAGGCTGGAATCTATTAAGAAAAGGAGGGTCTGCAGTAAAATTTGTCCTCTATTACTCACTGACAAATTCTTCTGTTACTAGGTGTTATAGCTCGGGCCCAGTTGGCCAGTGACAAAACAACAGATACAACCCCACATCTCACTCCAAGGAGAGGAAGAAGAGAGATAAAGAGATTTGTGAGTTTAGAAAAAAACCTAAACTACTTTAATAAAATATTAATAATAAAATAAAAAGGAAATAATGAAATAGATACAATATATACAAACAGACACAAAACCATATCAAGCTCCCAGGGAGATATCACTAGCAGGCACTATGAAAGTTCCAGACTGGACTCAGTGATGAATGGGAACTAAAACACACTGACCAGGATCAAAAGGCAGACAAGGTAACAAGATCCTCCTTGGGTAACAGTCATCAAAGAAAGAGAGCCATTGAAGAACAGACATTCTAATCCCTTTGATCCCTCAGCTTTTATACTGAGCATGGCAGATGGGATGGAATACCCCTGTTGGTCAGTTTGGGTCACCTGACCTGTCCACTCCTACCCACAGGTACAACCCCTCCATGGGGTAAACAACCAAGTCAGCTGACCCTGGTTGCCACAGCAACAAGTATAAGCAAGAGCCTCTCTCACTGAACAGAAAGTTGTCTCTGCTTCACCCCAAACCAGGACACTTAACTAAACCTGCTCTGCTGATATCTTCTTTTAAAAAAATTACGCACATGTAAGTATCAAATTTGTTCATGTTAATAAAGTGCTCTTCCATCAAAACCTCTAGCAATTCTTAAAGGTGACTATCCTCTCCAGCTCCATCACCACCACAAACCACAAGCCTGTATACAGAAGCTCCACACCTTGCACAGACTAAAATCTCTTGAATGAGCTGACAATTCAGATGCATACGGTTATGCCCTTTTGGCTCAAGTTGTAAAAAAATATCTCTGTGACTCTCTCATCCACAGCTTGAACCTCAATTTAGTTATCTTTCTAATTACATGAGCTGGTGATACCCTAACAAGAAACATTTTGGAATCCGCTGATCAGTTCTGTATACTGATGCAAGATAAACTCTTTTCCCATAGCTGGTCTCACTCACAAAGACAGTGCGGGGATACGGTAGGAAAGGCAATGTGGAAACAGCTATACTGTTCACACATCACCTGGCACGTCTCTCATAATGGGTGCCAGTTCACATACTTCTCATCTGTATATACACTGCAAATTCTTTATACTTGGCTCTGAAAGTGACTTGGTTGTAGAATCCTTTTCTGAACAGAACTGTAAACCCAGTACTTTCTGGTTCTGCATTTCTCTTGTCACTAATTCACTATACAGCCTGCTAGCTTACAATAACTTTTGTTAACTGCCAGCCTAGGAAATTCAACCTGCTTAGTGAAAGCAGATAAGTTTTTTTTTTCATTCTGCTTTAAAAGGGCTCTAGGCCAAAATGCTTTCCTTTATGTGTGTGACATGTAAGACATGACAATCTCATGGTTTCCAAAGTATGCTACGCTACTCACTCTTTGTATGCTCAAGGATTTACCTACCAAAGCCAGAGCAAGGTAAAAATCTGAAAAATGGATCAGAGCTGGAGGTGCCTATCAATATTCAGTGGCAGAAAATACATGGGCAAAGGAAGTTAAAGCATGATTTGTAGCTATATCATATTGAATAAATGTTTGCTCAGCATTTGGAGAATGGGTATAAGACACGGAATCTGGCAAAGAGATCTCACATTCAGACCTCCGAACTGTCAGTAGGGTATATAAACTTTGGAGAGTTTGCAAGTTTTGTTAGCATCAAAGCAGCAAAGCCAGAAAAAGTCCAGTTTCCTCATTTAACAACAATTTACAAGACTAGAGAAATATAGATGCTGTTGCGTGGAAAGAGGCAAAGAGGTTTGGGCAGAAAATAAACCCCCTTGCGGTCTAACGCTCCTCACCGAGGTGGGAGGCTAGGTGCGGCTGGGTTTAAATTCTGAGTGATGCCCAATTCAGCACTATCAGTCCAACGCATTTAATATGTATTAAACTATTACGATTTGGATACACTAATAGTGGACTGCACCTTCAGTCTAGTCGTGCTCATGAACTAGCACGGCCACTCTCGAGTCTTTGGTTGCGTTCAATGAGGAACCGAAACGACTAGCTACTTAAACAGTGCAGTTTATTTAAACAACAGATAGATAGGTTCTTAGGATTGCCGGTGATAAATACACTGTCTGCAAAGCACGTGCAAATGAAAGTATTGTTACATATATCAAACGTGCGACAAAGTTATAAATGATACAGCCTGGCTATAAATGTAGGAAAGAGATTCTCTAGAGAAATTCCTAAGTTTCCCGAGAAAGCACTCAGTATAATCTAAGTCTTACCCAAAGGCGTCCCTATGGGGGGGAAGAAAGGCTCAGCCCATCGACTGATCCCAGAAGTCAGTGATGAAGTTCTTTGTGATGGTGTCTTCCCTGGGTATCCCCCCTCTCTCGGGCTATTTTTATACTATTTGTTATCTTCAAGGTGGAGTTTGAGTGACTTTAGTCATACATACTTTAATTATGATTGGTGTAAAATTCTCTCACTTCACATTTAAAGGTATAGTTTACGAAAAATTCAGGGCACAGACTCAAGAAGGAGTGGTCGCACCTTGGAGGCAGGTAGCCTTTGGGATGGAGGTGTGTTTTGGTATTATAATGACATTATAATGAGCAAAGTTCGCACAAAGGACAGCATTTCATCAAAACTTGACAAAATGTTGGCTCCGAGTATTGAGCAGGCAGCTAATTGGCAGCTTATCTGTTTCATGGTATCGTCCCATTCCCGTATCTGCTATATATCATAAGGTAAAGCCGCGGAGTAATTGCATCCCGCCCCGTACCTCATGTAGCTTCACAAGCATCCTTATCAGGGAACCGCGGATGTTGTATTCTTCATGCCAGCTGCAGCTGTTTTCTACCTCAGAAGCCTCTTGATTTTATACTTTTCCTTAATGTGTGAACAATGCTGTACTTTTGTATTTTTAGCCAATTTAGTAATTATTCCACAGGGGGTCCTCCAGGCATCGGAGCAGAGTTTCCCCTGTAGCCTGTGGTGAAGACCATGGTGAGGCAGACTGTCTCTCTGCAGCCCATGGAGGTTAGCGGTGGAGCGGATATCCACCTGCAGCACATGGAGGATCCCACACCACAGCAGGTGGATGTGCCTAAAGGAGGATGTGACCCTGTGGAGACCCTGTGATGGAGCAAGCTCCTGGCAGGACCTGTGGCCCCGTGGAGAGAGGAGCCCAAGCCGGAGCAGGTTTGCTGGCAGGACTTGTGACCCCGTGGGGGACCCACGCTGGAGCAGTCTGTTCCTGAAGCACTACACCCCATGGAGGAGACCCATACTGGAGCAGTTCATGAAGAACATTGGAGAAGTTTGTGGAGGATTCTTTTCCTTGAGAGGGACTCCATGCTGGAGCAGGGGAAGACTGAGAGGAGTCCTCCCCCTGAGGAGGAAGGAACAGCAGAGACAACATGTGATGAACTGACCACAACCCCCATTGTCCGTCCCCCTGCTAGGCATGTGATTGTCACTGGCACAACTCCTAACCTGGAAAATAGGCTAATTTACCATGATCAATGTACCAAGTTACCTTAAAATTTGTAATAAGATTCTCTTGCAATGCTATACACAAATCCTAGACAGCACAGCTCTTCCTTTAATCAAACAACAATATAAAATCCTTTAAGTGACTTGCTTAGAAGACAACTTTGGACTTACAAAAGTATATGATACTGAAGATAGTACAGTTTTTGGAAGGAAAGAATTGAGCAAAATAACTTGCTTTTACCTGACATAGCTTATTTGTCAAAACAAGTATCACTTCAAATCCTCACTCCCAAATTTTCTGCAAGTATGTTCTATGAGCTTAAGCTCTGTCACATATACAATTTATGCAAATAAAGACAGAACTCCAGGCTCATTTTCAGACAGTAAACAGAAAGAAAACCCCACTATCTCACTCCATTTCCCCTTACTTGTACTTCAAAGGAAGAAGTAAATAACCACAAAATCTGTTTAAATGAGGCACTGCTCACAAACCTTTTAAAAAGAAGATAAGTATTTGACACTAAAACAATGTGTCTTTAAAAAAGCTCCTCTATAGTTGTGTGTTAGTGCTACTTCCTGCCCAGAACTGGTATCTCTTTGAAAAGGCAAGAGTAGTTTTCAGAAAGTCACATGAAAAGAAAATAAATGCTTCATGCTGGGGAGGGGTGTGGGGAGGCAGTGTGTGAAGCAACAAAAAACCAAAACCTAAATTGATATCCAGCAACCCCCTGTCTTGAGATGAAGAGATGCATGAACAGTTGTTGTCCAATATTAACCCAAAGAAAGTGTCTGTATCAGCAAACAGGATTTGAACAGAACTGAAGGAGACATTCATTCTTCACTGAATGCCAACAGGAATATTTCATCTAAATTAAATGTTGTTAGCTTAAAAATCAAGACACAGCTCTCTAGATTTAAAACAGCAGTAAGAAAACTGTCAGTAAAATCAGGAGATTTCTGTCAATCGTGGTCATGAGATGCAACAGCACTCAGGTGTGATTGCACCTTGCCCTGGAACAAGGGAACACACAGCAGATTGTCACCACTATTCTTCTCCCATCTGTATCGCTCTTGGCGCATCATCTCACATGCCACCTCCAGCACCCCTCCCCAAGGACAAGATGAGAGAGGGAAAAATAGGAAAATGGGAGAGTAAATTCACCAAAATGATTTGATGGAACAGCCTTGATGCCTTCTAGACAAAGGGAAAATACGGACAGTTGCAACAGTAAAGCCTTAGTACTAACAGGTCTCTGACAGACTAGTGAATACATACAATGTCACAGTTATAGCAGAGCGCTGCTACAGAAGTGACCAGGAAAACTTACAGTTAAGAACAAGAATGTGCCTGGTTCTTTCCACAGCTGTACATTGTCGCCTCCCCCCGGTAATATTCCAACAACTAATTCAGAGAGCCACTGGGTTGCTCGCTCTTCCTTCCTGTATGCAACCATGATGTCTTTATGGCAATTTCCCCATCTTCCAGACAACTTAGTTGAAGGCAAAGGTTTTGCCAATTTTGAACTACCAACAGTGTCAGACACTTACTTCTGCTCTCCTACTCCAAACTTTATTAACGGATCAAAATCATAATTTGAATGGATATTTCAAATGCTGGTAACTAATTGCACTTGTTTCCTTGGCAGATTTTCCCTTCCCTGCTTGTTCTACCAAACAACTTCAACAACAAGGGCTTAATATCATATTAGCAGGAGGCTTTTTTCTGCCCTCTTATACAAACACCCTTCACATTGTCCTCCATGTTTCTACACCACTGGTTCTGCAAGCATAGCACACTTGTCAGCTAGACTGAATGTTTAACAAACACTCACTGAATATGTGAAAGCCTCCTGCAAATAAATTGCAATATGTCACATGCAGCATCAAAACTACTTTGTCCTGGACTCCAAGAACAACCATGTCAAAGTTCCCACCATTTGCCCTGCACCATCTTCCCCTTCTCTTCTTGTTTTTACTCCTGGGGTTACATTACATTTCAATACTGTGGGAAAGCAACGGAAGATCGGTGAGGAGGATTGTAAATATGCTCAAGTGACTTGCACCTGGGGTGCTGGAAAATACATATATCACACTAATTGTTATTCAGTCTCGGATGCTTGCAAGAAAAACACTTGCACTTAGATAACATAAGTCTGTGATGGACTCAGGGACACCTTATCTAGCCGCTTGATAATCCTGGCCTGTTGCTGAAGAAGATCAAAGCACAGTGGGAAAACTATTCTTGTTTGAACCCTTTTAAATACCAGGGAGAACAGGGAGTCCGCGCCTGCTCTTGCTAACAAGGACTCTCTCTCTGCCAAGGACTCTTCCTAACAAGAACTCTCTCTCGCGCAGCGGTGCCCGCGGTCCCTGCTTGCTTGACTCTCCCCGGGTGTTGCTTCGGAGATTCCCTGGTCTGTGAGGTATCGAGATTAAACTTGTTCTTTGACTTTCATCCGTGGTTTTGTGGTTGTTCCTGCATCCTGCCTGCATTGGCTCACACAGATACCAAACATGGTACTTTGCAAACACACACACTTATTTATCATATGCAAGGACAAATCAATTTGTTCACTGACTTAAGTCTCAAAAGCCAGCTACAATTTACTACATATTCTATTAATTTAAAAAACAAAACTGACAAGACAATGCAAATAACGAATGCTGCTGATGAACTGTCCTAGAGAATTAAGCCATAAAATTCTATAGCATGGAAAATAGTGCACAAAGAGGCCAAGTTCTGTGTCCACAATTTTACTGCATTTTATATCTCACAAAAGGAAATTACAATAAATGCCAGAATAGCTTGCATTTTTATTTTTTTAACTCCCCATTATACACATTGTGGGGAAGCCATCATTAAAAGGCTGACGTTTAACATGAAAAAAACCCCTGAGTATAAGGACTAAGTACCAAAAAAGAAGTGTAATACCAAAGCAACACCATTTTCTGATGGTAAATTTGAGCAATTTAATGGCAGCATCTGTTCTTTTTGATAAGCAGGCAGATGTATTTTGGGCCTCACACTAATTGAAAGAAAATGCTTGTATTACTTACTAAAGAGCAATATTTAACATAATCTCCTAATACCAAAACCATAATGAAAATTTTATTTATTCTGATGACTTACTAGCCTAGAAGAAGCTTTGAGCCCAAATATTTCTTTTTACTATAGGAATAAAGTGATTCTAGTGATGAATTTCACATTATCTGTATGCAGTAATTACTCAGTATTGAAGATGGAATAATGGCTTAGATCTCTCTTGACACCATTTTTTATTTTCATACATGGTAATAAAGAGCAGAAAGTTTTATTAATGCACAACCATTAAACCTACCAGGAGGTACACCAATACTATTCACCATTAATATGAATTAAAATTTTGTGATTTATGGCTAGTTACATCTTCGATACTGTAAACAATATCAGGTGAAGGTGTGATCAACATGAAAAAGCCCTCCATGCGTTTAGGCGTAATCAACATTACAAAGCTCTTCATGTGCCATAAGTGAAATGATATAAATCCAACAAAAGGGCACAGTTAAATTTAAGTCTTACTATGTTTAAATTAATTCTGCCTCTACCTTGACATGTCTATCCCCATTCTGCCTCCATCTAGCTGCTGAGCCTCCTAATTACCTTTACATATGCTTGTCTCTTTCAGAGATTATGCTATGCAATGAATTAAAGATTTACTGATTGAATAAAGGAGCATCCTAGGCAAGGAAGTCTGCTTCATTTCCAGCATGGCTACTAAACAGTCTCATTGCAATCAAGATTTTTAAGGTACAGACTTGTAGTTTGAACTTGCTCTACATCTTGACTTTGAATTTTTCTCACGGTTGTGAATTTTCATGGTATTGTGTTGAGGAAGTCATTTAACTTTCTTTGAAGTTTTTAACATCATGCTAACTTATCACCTTGAGCTGCACTAGGCACAAAATGAGCCTGAAGATCTAACCTAAAATCATGCTCTTCTGAGCATTCCACACAGTATTACTTTGAGCATCTGTTTTTGGAAATATCCACCAATCCTTTTCAAGGACAGTTTCTAACACAGAACCAGCAAAGGATGAAACTAAAAAGCAACTCATTCTGAGAGGAAATGGCAGACACTGAAAAGGAATAGAGGTGATGGATGCAAGACTGGAGGTTTAACACTTTTTGGGTAAAGCACAGCAATAAGAATAACTTGATTCTGGAATCTGTTTTTATTTCAGAAGTAAGTTCTAAGGCAAAATACTGGTAATCCTGATGGCTGAAATAAAAAAGAAAGCTTCCTCCTCTTCACCTCTCCAAAGAATTCTGAATGGGATCAAAACCAGAGTTCTGTTGACATCAGAATTTTTGGGTTGTTTTCTTTTTAATTGATATCTCTACAGTATATTTGTAAGACATTTCTGTTAAAAAGAAGTATACAAGTAAGCGGAGAAATGTTTATAGCTACAATAATGTATGGAAGGCTGAGGCAACTATGTCTAGCATTTGTGCTTCACCATTATCTAAGGTACTAACTTTCACCTTTAGCATGCAAAAAGAGTATATTGGAAAAAATACAAAGGGCATGAGACTGAAAGTCCTTGTAAATGATGATGTAGCAGAATCCCTTCAGAAGATGCCTGCATGCAAGAGAACTGTTAGTTGTGAAAATGACATGTATTTTAATAAAAGTGCTTAAATTGCAGACAAAGGTGGCAAAGCAATAGTGTATATCTAGAGCAGCAAGAAATGGAGTAGGCGGAACAGAAGTAGCTCGCATCACAAGATCAGGAGAACCTTCAACAGGACTGTATAACCCAGTAGGACAGGTAACAAAAACCTGAGGCTTGACACCACCAAACTCTGTATGAGGTGTTACTGGAGAAGGGAATAAGCATGCAACTGCTAGGTCAGGTTGCTCAATGAAGACAACTACTGTGAAATAGCGTTAGCCCTACTTCAGGGGTATTGGTTTGTAACCTGTTTATCTACTTAGACTAGTTTTTCTTTTCATAGAGTCATAGAATGGTTTGGGTTGGAAGGGACCTTTAAAGGTCATCTAGTCCAACCTCCCCCGCAATGAGCAAGGACACCTTGAACAAGATCAGGTTGCTCAAAACCCTATCCAACCTGACTTTGAATGCTTCCAGGGATGCGGCATCTACAGCTTCTCTGGGCAATCTGTTCCGATGTTTCATCACCCACACTGTAAAAAATTTCTTCCTTCTATGTAGTTTAAATCTACCCACGTTTAGTTTTAAACCATTAGTCCTTGCTCTATTGCTACAGGCCCTACTAAAAAGTTTGTCCCCATCTTTCTTTTAAGTCCCATTTAAGTAGTGAAAGGACGCAATAAGGTCTCCCATGAGCATGCTCTTCTCCAGGCTAAACAATCCCAGGTCTCTCAGCCTTTCCTCATAGGAAAGGTGTTCCAACCCTCTGATAATTTTGTGGCCCTCCTCTGGACCTGCTCCAACAGATCCATGCCTTTCTTGGACTGAGGGCTCCAGAGCTGGATGCAGTACTCCAGGTGATGTCTTAACCAGAATGGAGTAGACTTGCTAATTAAACTGATTTATGCTTGCAGATGATTAAAATTAGCTCAGTGAGCACTAGAAAGTTTCTCTGCAATATTTCCAAGTGTGAGGTCAGAGGCCAAACTTATTTTAGTGATCACCACTTACATCCGATTTCGGACTTTGTTGCTGACAGTCAAATCCAGACAGAAGATTTAGAATGTATTATTTATTTTTTCTCTCTTACCTATTAAAATAAAAATAAACATCATTGTTATGTATGATGGACTGCTCTTTGATTTATGTGCCTTAGGATCTCTAAGGAAGTAATTTTACGTGTTATTTTTTTCATTTTAAAAACTGCCATTATTGCCTTCACCCTGGTAGTTAAAGCATCTACCTTCACCAATAGATTGTGTTCTCTTCTGTCACGATTCAACATTGCTCCTCTGGAAATACCCAAGCAATTCTAGATTGACCCGGCTCAAAGTCTGCTTTGATCTGTTCTGGTCTCTTACCAGTTGTGTAATACAGAGCTCACACATAAATTAATCATTAATCCAGAAGTACTCTTTACAGTGGGGGAAAAAAACAGTCGTACTTGCACAAGAATTAGCAATTCAAGTGCACTTGATATATGTTTACTCTGAAATCTTGGATATCATGACTCAGCTATGATTTTCAAGGCTAAAGTCTAATTTGATTATAGTTCTCTTCTTTGCAGTTCTCTCCAGTTACTGGAGAGCCATGAAGAAGAGCATCTGGTCCTGTATACTATCTAAACAGTTAAGAAAAGCTGCAGCATAACTAGCTCAGATAACAGTATCACTGACAATTACACAGGACAGTACAAGATGTTCCTCACTACTGCAAAAGGCATTTGACAAAGAAAGAGAGAGAGGTACATGTGGCTTTATTTTGTTTTCATTAACACCACCAGAATCTAGTGTCAAAATGCTTCTGTTCCTGATATCATTCAAAATTTGAGCTAAGTTTTAATTTTTCTTTCCTTCATTGAGAAAAAGAACAAAGAACTAACGAGAGCTTAGCATGATAGCCACAGAACTATAAAAATAGACTTCACAGCACAAGAGATACATATAGATTGTCTTTGTCCGTACTGTTTCCATGAACCCACCATGTTCTGCCTCTTTGGTTAATTGGTATGGATTATCTGGTGTCCAGACCATTCAGATGAATAAACTCTTGAGCCAACTAGCCAAGTCCTTACTAAGTTTCAGGTGGAAAATGATTTGGGGCAATGTGCACCTAAACTGATCATGAGAGATGTAACCCAGGGCAAACTCTCTTTCCAACTGCCCACCTTCAAGACACAATAAAATGTGTCAGAAAGTTTCCTTACACATAGGGAAATATATTTCATTTTATAATTTTAACATTTGATAGCCATTTGTGGGGATCTTGACAATTATTTTCCAAAAAAAATTAATAAGTGCTTCCCAGGTCATATTCTACCTGGTAAGGATGCTGGGCAGTTGATCCATGCATAACTGTGTTTCCAAGAAAATTTTCTGTAAAATTTATCCCACCATTGCTGATACCAAAAACTTTTGCTGTAATTTTCCTATTAGTTGGCTTGTTTGCTGGAGCCTATCTGGGTTTGTTAGACTGAGGAATATAAACCACCTTGAAATCACTGGTTTTTATGAAAGACTTTATATATCATTGCCATTTGTACAAAGATGTAGGTGTTTTTTTCTACATTCTTCTATCATGGAAGACATGCATCAGATTCTTTTCATGCAACTTGACAGATAATAAAATTAAAGTACAACAGCAAATCAAGCATTCATGATGCCATAAAAACATCCATCTACAAAATGATGACAGAAATTTTACATAAAATTAATGAAGGCATTTAAGTAGCATTAAGATTCACAGTTAAGCCATGCAGATCTTTTTCAGGAATAGCTCAGAGAGGATTTTGGTTTTTGTTTTTTGTTTCAAAAAAAGCATTAACATGTATTTTTATTTTTTGCTTTCTTTTTTTTTTAGTTCTTATTTAAGGATATGAACCAATCTATAAATACTATCTCTGAATTTTCTGACATAAATTATATACACAGTTTTTGGCATAGGCATGAAGTAGTGAAGTTAAACAGTGAAAACCCACCAATAACAGTAACGACTTAGGTTCAGAGAAAAATTTGCTTTGAGAGTACAGGAACAAGAACATCTGGATACCATTGTAGGTCATTATGTCATCTGGTTCTGATGTGCAACCAAAAAAAAACCCTTCACATCCACTCTGTAATACACAGGGTAATTAATTCCTCCCTGCTTTCTCGTGTGCTCTATTTCAGTCCTTACAGTTTATAAAGCAAGAAAATCCTCCCATCCTTCGCCCTCTCATGCAAGATGATGCAGTGTTGGCAGTCCAGAAACAGAGAGCACTGACACCTGCTCAGCCCACCCTACGCTCTACTCCAAGGAAAGTAACCCTACTAGATGGATACCTAACTGGAGTTACATTTTTCCAGAAACAAAGGCAGTAAGGAGGCACATTAGGAACTCGCTGTATCATATGCTGCGTTGATCTAGACAAACTACCTTGGGATAGTAGCCATGTTAACACTAAGGTACATATACAATAAATCTGCTATGAATCAGAACTTCTTATCAGGATGCTATTATATCTTCATAGTACTTTCAAAGACCCTGCAGTCTTACAGTGTGTTCATACAAGAAGAAATTTTTTTTTCTGGGATAGGACTAATATCTACACTAACATCACCTTAAAACAAAAAAAACCAAACAACCCAGAATTTGCAATGCAGCCAGAACTTCTTCTTCATATTGAGCACCTAAAAAAGAGGTCATAAAACATGAACTGGGCAGAAAATGTTGAATCAGGAAACAGAATTTTTAACACAAGCAAACAATTTCTGTCTCAAAAAAAATAATCAGACTTCTGAAATACAGGAGGACAAAGCAAGAGAAAAATTAACTATTGTTTGTCTTGTTCTCATTTTTCTTGACCAAATACTTAGCTAATGACCACTGAGGAGAGAACCTTTTCCTAGATGAATTTTTCCTGTGAGATTTCTGGCTGTTCTTATATCTTAATCTTCTTCAAAATGGTTAAAAACTGTAACCCTGAACAATTCTGATTTTTATAAAACAAAGCCAGAACTATTCAACATCCAGCAGCACAAGAATGCCTGTTTAATAATTATGTCTCCTCAAACTCATGGCAGGTGAATTGTTCTTATTAATTTTGCCAGGAATTTAGTGCATATTAAGAAGGCACAAGTACTGCACTATGCCTGCAATGTTCACTGTCTTCTTGCCAACATGCTACCACACAGCAGTCTGCATCTAGTGCAATAAGGATACTTCAGGTACTGTAGATGAGGCTGTGGATGTACAATGAGTTTAAATAACCTCATCCTTCTGGATAGTCCACCATCAAGCATATTTACCTTTGTCCTTTCACTTGTCTGCTACATTCCATTCCAACACACAACAGTTACGAAAGAAAGATCATGACATTAACATCATACTTGCTGCATTGCACCGATAACCCTGTATCTCTTTCACTTCTTTTACTCCTTTTTTATAGTTGGGAAATGACTGCCCCAAGAGCTTAAAGCAGCTAAGCTCATGCCTATACAGCAGTTACTATACTTCTGCCTTAAGCCAACTTGACCTAAACCCTAGTTCAGTGAGTGTGAATGTGATAGCTGATGCTGCCACTACTGCAGATGCTTCTCTCTACAAGAGCTATACTCTCCACTCGCAGTCAATGCTCCTCATTCTTTCTGATATACACAACAGCAGGGGGAAGGTGAGCAGAGGAAAAGCTGATGGTAATACACAGTATATTCAGGTTTCTGGTCCTGTTGACAGATTGTGATAAGAAAAGGCTCTTTTGCTAAGAACAGTACACAAAGAAATAGGCAGAGAGCAATGCACCACACTGAGAAATTTAGAAGACGAAGCAGGCAAAATATTTCCCCATGTGGTTACAAAATACTTCCCACCACTTTATGTAATATGTGTTCACATGCTACATCCATTAACAGAGTTGATTTTACTGCTGTCTTGGTCTCTTTTCCACCCTTCCACTGGCACCATTCTCTGTGTTTTTTGTTATTGATTTGGCATTCTTCTGCAGGCTATTCAAATTATTTTAATACAACTCATAAAGATCACACTGAATAGCTACTCAAAGGTTCAGAGGATATTTGTCTGACATTCTACTCCCATATTCTACAGCAATAGTATATTTTCCATAAGGTTGGGAGGGGAGCCTGCCAAATACTCAAATAGCCTGCCAGGCTGTCCTGGTTTGATGTAAAACAGAACCAACTTTCTGTTCAGTAATTTTATTTCTTAGCTAGGCCTCTTCTAACTCTCTGAAATTAACAGCATGTTGTGTCTAAAATGATTCGTTCAGAGTGATAAGACAGTTTGTGCCCAGGAATGGTATGCAGAGAGGCTCTTGCTTATACTTATTGCTATAACAACCAAGGTCAGCTAATTTCGTTATTTGCCCCGTTGGAGAGTCAGAAACAGAAAAGCATAGAGGGGTCCCACCTGCAGGGAGGAGCGGACAGGACAGGTGACCCAAAATTGACCAACAGGGGTATTCCATCCCATCTGCCCCATGCTCAGTATAAAAGCTGAGGGATCAAAGGGTCAACACTCTTTCTTCAATGGCTGATGTCCGAGGAGGACCCTGTCTGTTCATCTGCCTCTGATCCCGATCCCTGTGTTCCTGACTCCAGCTCTGGAATTCAGTTCCCACTCATCGCTGAGTCCAGTCTGGGACTTCCCCAGTGCCTGCTGGTGACGTCATCATGTGAGCTTAATACAGTTTTGTCTATACTGTATCTATTTCATTATTTTCCTTTTAATCTTATTACTAATATTTCATTAGTTTAGTTTCTTCTAAACTCGTAAATCTCTCTTTATCTCTGCTCGTCCTTTCTGTGCATGAGAGTCTAGGGGGGAGCATATGTCGCCGGCCATTGGCCAATTTGGCCCAAACCACAACACAGGCTGTAGCAGAGTTGTTTTTTCCATCAGCAACTCAAAAAAACCAGCAGATACACGAGTATTTCATCTGATATGTTCACAGGTCACACCTGACACAGGGAAGTATTAAGCTTGTAAAGTAAGTTCACTCCTTTTCAATAAGCACAGATTGACATTTGTCAGAATAAAAGCATTTGATCCATCAGTATTTCACAGTGAAATTAAACAACTAGAGATCCCCCAAAGACAGACATCTGCACTTGAATCTTTTAGAAGAATTTCATTTTCACTTTTTAAATGCACAAATAGCTTGACTTTTCCTAGGCCAATCCAGACTACTGGAGGAATGCAGACAAAGATACAGAACAGCGGTATGTCCGTGTCTTTACAACCATTCAGAAGGATAGCAAATCTTCACTTTCCAACTAAGTCTAAAAAGAATTTTTTAAGACTATCAGTCCCAAATGCCTGAGAGGCATATCATATGCCCCCCAAATTCTGAGATACCTCTAGGGAATAATCTTGGTGGGAGGGTTATTCATTTTTGAAGCCTCAAGCTTTCACATACTCAAACTTAATTTTTTTCTGGAATAAGGACGAAAAGCATACTTTTTAATTAAAAGAAGGGTCATAGATTCTCATATGTATGTGACAATGAGCCTAGAGCATTATAAAACCCAAATACCGCAAGAGTCAACAATGCTACATTTCAATATCATTTAATTAAAATACTAATCTTACAGGCTGCAGGAATCACTAATATCAGAAGACAAACCAAGGATGGAAGGAGAAGGGCTATGAGTCTGAATGAGAAGTAACAGCATTAAAAAAGAGTGCTATCGAGTTTAAAAGGGAGTGGAAACATCCTGGAAAACAATATCCTGAGGAGACAAAAAAACCCCAAGTAATAAACTACAAATAAAGAAAAAAACCCTGAAAAAATGCAAAGGCAGGAAAATTCCCTTTTATGGCCTCTTCCAGTGAAGTTTATTAAAATAAAAGGTGATCAAGTGGTTCCACTGAAAAGTCTGTAATTCAAAGTGAAGATCTTGGCACTTTCTGGAAAAATATCCAGCCTCCTTGAAGAGCAGGGAAGGTGAACAGTTAAAGTGTTGACAATTACAGGTCACTTCTGGAAAACCTTTGTTTGTATGTAGTTGATCAGATGACAAATAGCTTCTAGAAATATGCTAAGTCAGCAGTTCTCAAATGGGAAAAATGTTGCTCATTACATCACCACCATCAATAAGAAGGTTTTACATTTATCATATGCAGCAAATTTAATATAAATAGTCTTTTTCTATTAAAGAAGACACAGGAGCAGAACATAGGTTTCTGAGAGACAATTGAACTCTGAGCTCTTCTGATACAAGTCTGGTATAACTGTACTAAACACACTGGAGCTATTTTACATTTTCTTGGCTAGATGGAGTTCAGAATTTCTCTTTGTGCACTTAGCACTTACACAGGGATGAACATAAGAGAAACCAACACAATGTTTCATAAAAACATGCAACTCTAGTTGCAAGACACCAAGCCAAGACTTTCTAAAATAGAAAGATCCTCAAATATTTCTTCAAGTGCTTAATAAAAATAAAAATTACTTTACTCCAGGTACTTTGATTGTCTGCACAGATATATCAGAGCCTCCCTCTCACACATCATTTCTATCAAAATTACTAACTCAGCTTTACAAAACTACCATCATCCATAGCACTAACCTTATTTTCATGTTAAACAAAATATCTTAAGTTTTTTCCTCACCTGCTCTTTTTTGTGATGAATATTAGTAAGTATTTTTGTTCTCCAAATGCTACTTTTCCTGCCCATTTTTTAAAAGTTGTTTGACAGTTAATTTGATGGCTATATGCTAAGTTTTAGACCTGGTTTCTGATTTCACATATATATTCCACAGTTATAAAGCTTGTGTTTTCATAAACAAAATTTGCTGAATGCAAAATACAATTATACATTCAAACTGATTTATACGCTTTAATGAGCAATATTACCCAGAGAGACCCTGCATAGAAAGCATAAAAACCCACAAACTACAAGAATGCAGTTCAGACTGGTTTTCTGCTTGTCTTCAGGTCTTTGCATTCACCATGCCTGAGACAGCTTATAAGACAAACTATTTCAGTGAAAAATCTTCATTTTTTGTGTATATAGAGCCTCCTCATTTTTTATATTGTTCTTTTTGAAGATTTCCATTAAACGCTCTTGACTCAGACTGAATGATGCTACTGTAGTGATTTCTTTAGGGCATGATCCTTGGAATAAAAGTCTCTTATTTTTGCAGGGACTCTGAGAAGGTGTAACTCCATGTGAATTTTATGTAGGGCTTAGGCTGGAGCAGACCTGTCTCCTTCTGACTGATGCCAGGCTAAGAAATTAGAATTTCTCTTTTGTTTATGTATCATAGGGATCTATACTTAGGACTTAGTCTTGGAAGAAAATATAAACCAGCCACACAATTATAGTTGTTAAAACTAGCTAGCATTTTTTAGTCTCCTGGACACAGAAGCAAAATTCCTCAGTCAGAATATCTTCTAGGAAAGTCTTTGTTACTCTGGGAGCAGAGAAAAAGCTCAGGTTTCTCTTCGTTTGGCCCAGCTCATTTTGGCTCTGATTCCTTGGTGGGTTTAAAACTGCTCTTGGTGCTGCTGTCACCTTCCAGCCGTCTATTCCTGTACCCTACTTCTTAGTGCTCTTGTTGATGTCCCAAAACTCGTGGGTTCATTTACATGTTGTGCAAGCCAATAACACAGAGTCGAGGTATTAGCTATTTATTAGCAGTTCTGTGCAGAAATGGGTGCTAGGGAGTATCTCCACAAAACTCGCACACACAGCATTGAAACAGCTATTCATTTATACATTGTAAATTAGCATATTAATTGTTTATCGACCTTCTGCTGCTGCTCATAATTCCTTATCTTGAAGCTGATTGGTGTAACATGTCTTCGTCTTCAATTAAAGGTACAGTGTCTCTTAATTTTACTGTGCAGGCTCAGCAGGTGAAGGTCTTCAATCACAGGTGGGTATCCTAACTTCTAGAGGAGTAGTTTTCACATTGTAATTAGTCAAGTTTACCTACAGAGCACATTTCATGTGGTATAGCCAAGTCTCTTGGGCAAGCAGCCCACTAAAGTTTCTGGTACCTGGTTTTAGGTCTCTTTGTTCTTTCTATACCATTGTCTTGTCAAGAATCATTTACCCAAATGATTTACAGAGTTAAAATCATAAAGGTTTCGACATCATGGTCACGCAGCTCATCCCACGGTGCTCCATTTCCTGGAGCTGAACCTGCACAAAGCTAGGTTAGCTTTCCGGTGGTTGAGGTCTCGGTGCTGGCTCAATAAAATATCAGACAAGTTATGGTGTAAGCTTAAACAGCTTGTTTTATCACTAGTCTGTGCAATGGAATGAGTCATATTCTAAGGCCAAGCTGACAGTGTTACCTACTGTCGTGGTTTTGTCCGGATTGGCCAATCAGAACAACAGATGGCCCTCCCCCCCTCAGAGAGGAGAGGAAGAGATAAGGAGATTTACAAGTTTAGAAAAAGAACTAAACTATTTAATGAAAATAATAATAAATAAGAAAACAGTAAATAATAGAATAATAACTTATTTTTTTAAAAAAAGTATACAATATGTACAAAAGCATATCCAGCTTCCCAGGATGATTGCATCACCAGCAGACACAGGGAAAGTCCCAGACTGGAGTCAGCGACGAACAGGAATGCTCAGATCGGGATCAAAGGTAGACGAACAGACAGGGTCCTCCTCAGACGTCGGCCATTGAAGAAAAAGAGCGAGCCAGAGCAGCCTTGCCCCTTTGATCCCTCAGCTTTTATACTGAGCGTGATGCATATGGGATGGAATACCCTGTTGGTCAGTTTTTGGGTCACCTGTCCTGTCCACTCGTCCCTGCAGGTGGGACCCCTCTATGCTTTTCTGCTTCCACCCCTCTAACAGGGCAAATAATGAAATTAGCTGACCTTGGTTGGTATAGCAATAAGTATAAGCAAGAGCCTCTGTGCATACCATTCCTTGGTATAATCAGGTCTTATCACTCTGAGACCGAACAGTTTCTGAACAATATGCTGTTAATTTCAGACTTTAGTCAGTTAGAAGAGGCTTATCTGCAAAGTAAAATTACTGAACAGAAAATTGGTTCTGTTTTACCTCAAACCAGGACACCTACTATGAGAGGACAGTAAAAGAGTTTCAAGTATAAATTAAAAAAGGTGTCATAATAAATCTTCTTTAACCTCTTTTTCACAGGTGTTTCTGTGAACTCACAAAATTAATAATCTGTTGTGGGAGCTCACCAGCCAGCTCCAAGCTGAGAACAGCAGTTAACAGCTCAGCCTTTCTAGCACATCGTCACTCTTTGCCTCGTGCATAGCACACAACAGACAATGCTTTTATAATTCAGCAATACAGACGGTGGAAAAAATCCCTCACAGAGCTAATAACCTTCTGGTCCAATCACAGGGTATGATCACGTTACATTGCATTCAGAAGGTTCCCAAAATCTTCCTGGGTTTACTACATTTTATGTCTGGAACAGTTGTGTAGTATTAAGTGACTGCAATATAGCATACAGATATTCAGGGATGCTTTAGACTATAAGCCCAGCTATGGCAGCAAGAAGATCAGCACAGTCTACTTCAGTCTGCTCTTGGTACATTTCTTAATCTTTTGGCCATCCAAAACTGAAAAACCCTCTGGAAACCTGAGAAGAATGGCTTGTGTGAGATGGTGAAACAATACAATGGCAAGAGAGATGTCATCCTTCTAGAAGTAATGTAGCCATGAAACCCTATTCTTAGTGCTGCAAAAGCTTTCAGGTGGATTATCTGTGCACTCTGTGTCTACAGACATACTGTCACAACCATAACAGTGCTGTACAGGCAGCATGTCTTATTTTTCGCAGACCATTCAATGCTGAATTGGCTGGTGTGGTGAAGCAGGAGGTGCTAATGCGTCACAAGATACAGGGCTTGTAGCTCAAATAGTCAAACTAAGAGCTTGCTAATTCAAAGGGGGATTGTCCAGGAATTTAGGCTTAAATGCTAAACTCTTCTTACTAACAGTTCATAGAGTGCCTGGCCTAACTCCTCCCTAGGAAACAGCGGGGTAGAAAATACATAGAGCAACGACAGAGCTGAAAGATCTGCACTGGATCCTCAAGTGGACTTTGCTGTAGACATTGTTCCCGCTGCTTTATTGTAGTTTTGTGTATGTTTCATTGAGCTACCTGGACCTTGTGTAGACATGCTCGTATTCTGAAAATCAAATCAAACAAAACATAAGCCTTCTTTTCAAAGCACAACTCTTGATAAAGCTCTCAGAAAAGAAAATGAAAAGATTGAGAGAGAGAGAGAGAGAGACACTATTCTTGCAAATATGAGACATGCTTCCAGTTGCAATACCGGGGTATGACCTTCTTGCTTCAATATGATAAAAAAACCCCACAAGTACTTATCATATGCTACAGTGTATTTACTTTATTTCTGAAATATAGTATAGTGCTCAAAGACGAGCAGACTTTTTTTTTTTCAAGTGGCCATCATGTCAGAAAGTTATGATATCATAGGATTAACTGGAACATGTGTAACTGGTTCTTTTTTAAAGAGTCCAATGTACAAACCGGAGCTCACACAAAGAAAAAAGGTTACTTCAGCTTTATTGTGAAGCCTTGCTGCAGCAAAAAAGTTGCTCAGCTTTATTGCGAAGCCTTTCTAAGCAGTTCCCAAATGTCCCAAAAGTTACTTCAGAGAGTCTTACCAACCCATAGATTGTAGTAGCACCGCTGAGCAGCAGGATAACAAGGAGACCCATCGGTACGGCAGAGGGAGGTAGGCACAGCGCTTTTTCAGGGCGTCCCCTGTATCTTCAAAGTGCACTCATGTCTCTCCCTCTCTGGCCTGAGACAGTCCCCTTAAATCCTGCACCAGATTGAGTGGAAAAGTACAGGTTAGAGTCGCTGCATGCATGGCCAGCGCACGCAGCGAGCCTCACCAGACTCATGATCCAGCTTTGCTAACAGCGGCTGTCTGATACGTGACCACATTGTTGCACTCCCTTCTTGTTGTTTTCCTCTTCGAAGGTCAGGTTCTCAGGGAGAAGCACATAGTTTTTGCAGCAACAGTACTGAGGTCCTTTTTCTCGGCACGTATACTGGGTTTGGTTCAACTAGTAATTTTCTGTCATGTCTCACTCGGACCATCCTCTATTATCCCTTACACAACATGGTAGGACAACTCACATAACTGGAGGATCGCGATGGATGGCTACAGGCTGTTTCATAAAGACAGGCAGGGAAGAAGAGGATTTGATGTCGCACTCTATGTTAAGGAGAACCTTGAATGTATAGAAGTCAGCTACAGTGATTGTGAAAGTGCTATCAAATGCCTCTGGGTCAAGATCAGAGGGGTCATCTCCAAGGGGGATCTTGCAGTAGGCATCTGCTACCGACGTCCAAACCAGGACAAAAAGGCCAACAAAGCATTATGTGTGTCACTTAAGCAAGCTTCAGGTCAACAGAACCTGGTGACTTCAACTACCCAGACATTTGTTGGAAGAACAATACAGCGGCTCACATATCATCCATCAAGTTCCTGGAATGCATTGATGACTGCTTCCTCATACAAATGTTGGATGTGCCAACCAGGAATGATGCACTGCTGGACTTAATACTCACAAACCAAGAAAATCTGCTTTGTAATGTCTTGATTAGTGATAGTCTTGGCTGCAGTGATCACAACAGTATGGATTTTGTGATCCTGGTGAGCATGCTGAAGGTTAGTAAAAAGACAAAGGTTTTAGATTTTAGAAGAGCAAACTTCAGTTCACTCAGAACTCAGCTGGGAAGGATTCTGTGGGAAGCTTCCATGGAGCTAGTGAGTGCTGGGAGTTTTTCAAGAACAGTCTCCTGGAAGCACAAAACCAGTTCATCCCCTTTAAGGTAAGGGAAGTAGATGGAGCAAGAGACCCTCTTGGCTTAACTGGGAGCTTCTGAGTCTGCTCAAAACCAAGAGAGAAGTGTGGAAAAGTGGACCAATACCCGCTGAGAACTACAAGGGCATTGCCAGGACTTGCAGAGATGCAGTTAGAAAAGCAAAAGCTCAGCTCAAATTGAAACTGGCCAGAGATGTCAAAAACTACAAGAAACAGTTCTTCAGCTACATTAACAAAAAGCAGAAACAGAAGGAAAATATTGGCCTGTTGTTAAACAGAAGAGAATTAGTCACCAACAATGCTGAAAGGGCAGAGGTTCTCAACACTTTCTTTACTTCTGTCTTTACCTGCACTTTTGGCGTTGCGGAAAAAAGGGCCAGTAAAGGAAGAGTTGGTATGTGATCTATTACACGAGCTTGACCCCTACAAATCCATGGGCCCTGACAATATCCACCCAAGGGTGTTTAGAGAGCTGGCTGATGTTGTTGCCAGGCTGCTCTCCATAATTTTTGAGAAGTCATGGAGATCAGGGAACGTCCCAGAAGACTGGAAGAAGGCTAATGTCACCCCCTCAAATAGAAGAAGGGCTTAAAAGGAGAATCCAGGAAATTAAAGGCCCATCAGTCTTACTTTCCCTAGGAAAGTTATGGGACGTATCCTGCTGTGGGGCTATCATAAGTCAAATGAAGCATGTGATTAGGAAAAGCCTGCGTGGATTCACCAAGCGCAAATCGTACCTGATTGCCTTGTCCGACAAAGTAACCTGCTCCATTGATGTGGGGTGAGCAGTACACACTGTCTACCTGGATTTCTCCAAGGCTTTTGACATGGTTCCCCATAGCCTCCTCCTAGAGAAAGTGATGCGCTATCGTCTAGACAAGTGGTCTATGCGGTGGGTGGGTAACTGTCTGACAAGCCGCACCCAAAGGATGGTGGTAAATAGCTCTTTTTCAAACTGGCAACCGATCACAAGTAGGGTCCCCAAGAGATCAATACTGGGCCCAACGCTGTTTAATATTTTCATAAGTGATCTGGATGATGGGATGAAGTGTACCCTGACGAATTTTGCTGATGACACCAAACTGAGTGGGGAAGTAGACCCTGCAGGAAGACCTGGATAGGCTGGAAGAGTGGACTAACAAGAACCTTGTGAAGTTCAACAAGGACAAAGGTAAGGTCTTGCACCTGGGAAAACATAATCCAGGAGTGCAGCACAGGCTGGGACCTACCTGGCAGGAGACCAGCTCTGTGGAAAGGGACCTTGGGGGTCCTGGTGGACAACAAGATGAACAGTATGATGCTGCGGCAAAGGAAGACAACAGGATGCTGGGCTGCATCACCAAGGGCATCACCAGCAGAGATAAAGAAGTCATTATCCCACTCTACTGAGTGCTTGTCAGGCCACACCTGGAATACTGTGTTCAGTTTTTGTCCCCGCTATACAAAGATATGGAGATGGTCCAGAGAAGCGTCACCAAGATGATCAAAGGACTGGTAAGCCTGCCATATGAGGAAAGACTGAGAGAACTGGGTTTGTTCAGCCTTGAGAAAAGAAGGCTTAGGGGACACCTTATCACCACGTTCCAGTATTTAAGGGGTGGCTACAAACAAGATGGAGACTCCCTTTTTACAAGGAGTCACATGGAAAAGATGAAGAGTAATCATAGAATCATAGAATCATAGAACCATAGGGTTGGAAGGGACCTCTGGAGATCATCTAGTCCAACCCCCCTGCCAGAGCAGGGTCACCTAGAGCAGGTTACACAGGAACACGTCCAGGCGGGTTTTGAATGCCTCCAGAGATGGAGACTCCACCACCTCTCTGGGCAGCCTGTTCCAGTGCTCTGCCACCCTCAGGGTAAAGAAGTTCCTCCTCATGTTTAGGTGGAACTTCTTGTGCTCAAGTTTGTGCCCATTGCCTCTTGTCCTGTCCCCGGGCACTACTGAAAGAGCCTGGTCCCATCCTCCTGACTCCCACCCTTTAAGTATTTATAAGTGTTGATAAGATCCCCCCCTCAGCCGTCTTTTTTCCAGACTGAAGAGACCCAAATCCCTCAGCCTTTCCTCATAAGAGAGGTGTTCCAGTCCCCTAATCATCTTGGTAGCCCTCTGCTGCACCCTTTCCAGCAGTTCCCTGTCCTTCTGGAACCAGGGAGCCCAGAACAGTTGTAATGGGTACAACTTACTTCTGGGGAGATTCCGATTGGACAGAAGAAGAAAATTTTTCACAATGAGAACAATCAGCCATTGGAATAATCTCACGAGGGAAGTGGTGGATTCCCCAACATTGGACACTTCTAAGATTCAGATGAACAGGGTGCTGGGCCATCTTGTCTAGACTGTGCTTTTGCCAAGAAAGGTTGGACCAGATGGTCCCTTCCAACCTGGTATTCTCTGATTCTGTGATCATTGCATAGCTGGCTACCAAAGTCTGCAGTCACCCATACAGCAGCCTTAATTGTTTGCATGACTTGAAAGATTAATGCAATTTAAAAGATTTACTACATCATCAGCCTAACTATTTAATTTTAAAGTGTCTTTCTTTGATAAATTCATGTTCATAGGGGTCGCAGGTATATAGAAAATACAGATTTCTTCTTACCTCTCTTCAGCATAAGATATGTTCTATTTTTAATTGTAATCCAAGTCATCAGGAATGGAAACACAAGCCTCAAGCCTTCTACGCTATGAAACCAAATCCATTTTCTGGCTCCTGTGGAAGACAAGCCAGAAATCTCCTAGATACTTATGTCCATGTTTATAGGAAATGAGTTAGTTGTAAAAAATAAAGGTAATGCCAGCTTGTTCCTTGTAACCCCCTTGATGAAACAGGCCTGACAAGAACAAATTCCATCTTCAAGGTAGACTCCAAACCTGCTAATTGTTTTGGCTCCAGAAAAGGAAGTTAGCTCCAATAAATGGAAATTTTAAGTGATAAACAGAGTGTGAAGTGCCCTTCTTACTGGGACCCTGGTGCAAAACAACTGGTTAATCTTGGCTAAGCTTAGGAAAGCATGTCAAAATACAGGTCTTTAATCTGGCTAACAGTATCAGAAAAGGGAAACTACAACTTCCAAATGGACAGCTTCCTGAGGCTACAAGGTTCTCTCAACAGAGATCCTGTTTAGCGCTACATAGATTACGTGCCAATAAACAGTCATTAAGTACATACTTAAGAGTGCTGCTGAGTGATGCCTTTCATGACTGCATCTAAACACATGTGGTAAGGACTATATGTAATCTTCTTCACTTGATGGATGCTACTTACAGACACTTATTAAGAAAGGTTTCCAGTGTATCCTGGGCAGAACTGGGATCTGCTGAGCATGCAGAGAGGGATTATTGTTCTCACTTCTTGAAGATTCTCCAGCTTAATTTGTTGGGATTTTTTTAATGAGAGCCAGGAACTGGGAAAATTCTGTTTTTTCAGATAAATGAAAACACTTTGTTAAAAAAAGCAAAAAAGGGTCTTCTTTGTTATTAATAAAGTTATATCTGATTATACTCGAACCCATAGTGTTTCACTCACATGATAAAATTCAGAGTGTACTGTTCAACAGTAATCACAAATAGCAAATATATTGATAATCACCGAGCATGAAGGGTGAAGAAAAAGTTTCCCAGAGATAGTGAGAACAGGCACCACTTCTCCCTCCTGGCACTTTCCATGTGGGAGCAACCGTCAGACGTTTGCAGTTTTTGAGCCTGGCTCTGGGGAGAGTGTTAGCCCAAGGTTTAGAGGGGCAATGAGAGTGGTTCCCAGAGACATTGAGAGCAGACAGAGCTTTTCTGTCCTGGCACTGTTCATGTGGGAAATCTCCAGACGATTGCTGTTTTAGAGCCCTGGTCTAGACAGAGTGTTAGCACAGAGGTTAGAGGGACAATGAGAGCGGATTCCCAGAGACAGTGAGATCAGGCACCACTTTTCTTTCCTGGGACTTTCCATGTGCAAGCAATCTAGAGCCTTTTGGTATTTGTGAGCCTTGTAAGAAAAATCTAAGTATTGTTTTTGCAGAGGAAGAACTTGGCCAGTCTGCTATGATGTAGCTAGAGAATGATTAACAATACAAAGGCTGATCAAGAGACATGCAAGAATGCGCATCCCTTAGACAAAGGAGAAACCTGCCTATGCCGCATTGGTAGTTTAATGGGAGGATGAACATTTAACTGAGACCAGCTACCATGGGCAATAATACCAAAAAAGGGAAAAAATAAACAGGTGAAGTAAGGGGTTTAGGAGGGGTGATTGGGAGAAGTAAACAGAGGCGGAGCGAACAGAAGTAGTTTTAGGCGAATCGGATAGCCTGTAAACCCTGGAGTGCCTAGCCAATGGGGAAACCAGGGAGGGAAATTTTTGACCAGGGATAGGAAATAAAAACAAGTTATTTCGGGACCTCAGGTGTGCCTACCTGCTAGGACACCCATTCTTGCAAGATTGTTTAAATAAAATGTGCTTTGCATCGCTTACTGCCTGAGCTGTGGTTATTGGATAAGGACTGGTGGCACCAACACGAATGACCCGAGTGACAGAGACATCATCGTTAGTGATGACTTCGTCCTGGTTTCCGACACTGCTCAGGACTGTCCTGGTTCTGGCGGGGACAGGGTTAAGTATTCCATGCCATGTGAGTCACGCCCATCCTGAGATTAAAAGGAGGGGAGGGGGCAGGAAGTCGGGTTTGGGGCGGGCTGGCACGTCCCGGGTCCTGACTGGCGGGGAGCGGCGGTTCCGTAATCGCGTTTGTATATTCCTCTGTCGGTGGTGTTGTTGTTGTTTTCTTGTTCCCTTTGCTCTTCTGTTAAACTGCCTTTGTCTCAACCCAAGAGTTTTGCCTTTTTCTTCTGATCCTTCCCGTACCGGGAAGCGCTGAGCGAGCGACACGTGGTTCTTTGTTGCCATCTGAGGCCAAACCACGACAATGACACTCTTGTGTATGATGTGATTTACACCCATAACATCACTGATGCCTCTATTAAGGTCCTTACATAAGACAAGGTGCAGGTGAATCATATCAGTACCTTTGTCACAAATGTCAGCAACATGACTTACATGTCAGTAACACGATGTCAAAACCAATGGTGATGTCACTATTCCTATTATGCCATGGACACTGATAGCTTCACTGCAGTGGCAGAAGTACTGATGATTAGAACTAGTTAGTAATTAGTGCTTGCTGTGTGGCGAACCATAGTGTGGCTGTCTGGGACATCTCTGGTGATGTCACCAGTGCTCATGATTTTATACACATGATGAATCCTACTGCCACTAAAGAATTGCCAGAAGCCACGTGGCCCACGACAGCACTGTGGCCCCCCCATGGCTGCCAGGGTGACCCTCCCTCACAGGTGCCATCACTCCGTCACCTTCCCCGGTCCTGCTGGGGTGCCCATGGCTGCCACTCCCCAGGCTGGAGCCACAAGTGACCAATGGGAAGAGGCCTTGCTGCAAGGTGGGGAAAGCAGTGGCCAATCAGAGAGGCCCTCATGTCTCTCACACTGGGGTGGGGAGGAAAGACACTGGGCAATCCTCTGCACCATCACTCCAGGGTGGCAAGCATCCCCACCAATCACATTGTGGCTTCTTGGTGTGTGCCCTGGGTACGCGGCACCGTGCAGCATGGCTACCACTGAGGGGCTGCATGTGGGGAGAGCGGGGCCGTCCCCATGGACAGAATGCACTGGAGAGCCAGTGTGGCAAGTGTGTCTGCTCCAGCACAAGGTGCTGTTGGAAGGATGCCTGCAATTGAGACTGCCACCACCTCTGGATGCGACAGTCCATCTTGTTTGAGAGAGTTGATCCTCCATTTGAGCATTATTCTGTGGAAAAAAAAAAAATCTTTTTTTCTTTTTTAAAAAAACATGCTGGCCATGTGTGTCTCCATAAAAGCTGAGCGCAGCTTTGCCCAGCAACAAGTGAGTAGTGAAGACGGGGACCCATGCTACAGCGCCCCGTGGCCTTGCTGCAAGATGGGATGTTGATATTGACTCTGCAGAACTGCCACGGTTGTTCAGGAAACAGCAGCAGCAGAGGTGTGTTTCCAGGGAATCACATACTTCCTTCCTAGGAGATCAAGAAAAGGCAGACACTGGCAAGGTTCTGTGGCTTCACACTCTGCAAAACACATTAGGGTGTCCCGCTTTTCAGTCATAAGAATCACAAGAAGCTACGCTAGTCTGGAGAGAGTGTGAGCTGTAACATTGTAGATAAATAGGGTAAATTGCTGCCAGAGATCATGAAGGGCCATTAATTATCCAGACAAATATTTCCAAGTGTCAGGGAGAGAAAATTTTAGATCCATCTCATTTCTCGGTCTGAGGTGCTGGTTGGCGTGCACCCTCTGGTGAAAGACCAAAAAGCTCTGGCTGGATACATTCTCCATGCATTCACTACATGGTTTCATCTTTTCTTTTTCCATGTTTTTACCATATGTTTTTTATGTCCTGGTCAGACTACGTTAGGCCTGTGAGAGGTTCACAATGATTCCAAGCGTGAGATAAGACACAAACGAGGTCAGATGCTGCTCACTGTAGGTTTATTGTTATTCCCAAGCAATAGTCACTGAGACAAGTGATAGAGTAAAGGCGAAAGTAGAGGAAAGGTAGAGAGGAGAAGCAGTATTACAGAGCACAGCAAAAGTATAGTCACCACCACATGCCCAATGGCATCTCGACAGTTCTCTGGAATTCAACGGTGTCTTATTGATCCATGGTTCTCAAGTCATGAAGGTGGTGGGGGTCCCAGTTCCGATGGGTCACTGTACCATTTATAGTCCAGGTCGGTCCATAGCTTGACGAATCAGCGTGACGGTGGCCTTTGCCCAGCTAATTGTCATTTGACACAGTTGCCATATGAGCTCTTCCTACCTCTATTGCTTGCGCAGAGCTTGGTTTAGCACAGTCATCGTGACACAGCAAGTTTAGAGTAGGGGACAACTCTGGGCAAGCCCTAGGGTAGGCAGGGTCTGGCCACTCTGATAACCAAAGGCTTACACCCTTTTCAGCTGGTAGCAACACACCTTTTTCAGCTGGGGGCAATCTTGAGTGGTGACTGATAAGCAAAAGAATGGTCTGCAGAAAGTGCTAAATAGACACAAGCAAGTTTCTTGTTGGCCTGCAAGCCTGCTGTCAATTTGCAGAAGCTTAAGCAAGCTTTGAGACAAATATTTTGAGGGTCCAGTCTCTCACAGTGTTCCCTGGAGGCAGCTGGTACCTTTGGGGCTGGCTTATCTCATTCAACAATGCTGCCCTTGCTTGGGGTGCTGGAGTGTGAAGCAGGGTACAGGTTAGGGTTCTTTAAAGATATTTAAAGAAGAGAAGTATCCATTAAATTCTTCCTGTCTCCCACCAGACTGTAGAGCACAGTTTCACAGACTTCCAAGTGACTTCCAGGCAGCATTTGGCTGTCATATGAATGCTTCTTATTTTCCACCTGGCCCATGGAGAAGGCCTATTTCTGCAGTGGTAAGTGGAATGATTTCCTTCGTGCCACAAAATATGCAAGCTCCTTGCAGCTTTGGCTGGTACAGATGGGACTTAGTGACAGGGAAATGCAGGATATATAGGGAGTAAGACAAGAAAGTTGGTATTTGTACGTGATTTGAACTGCTTGTTAACGTTCGGTCCCTTTCTTCATAACAGAGGTGTTCCAGCCATCTTTGTGGCCCTCCTCTGGACCCGGTCCAACAAGTCCATGTCCTTCTTGTGCTGAGGACTCCAGAGCTGGACGCAGTACTCCAGCTGGGGTCTCACCAGAGCAGAGCAGAGGGGCAGAATCACCTCTCTCGACCTGCTGGCCATGCTTCTCTTGATGCAGCCCAGGATGCGGTTGGCTTTCTGGGTTGCAAGTGGACATTGCTGGCTCATGTCCAACGTTTCATCCACCAACACCCCCATGTCCTTCTCTGCAGGGCTGCTCTCAATCCATTCAGCAGCCAGTCTGTATTGATACTGGGGGTTGCTGTGGCAGAGAAGGAAAAGACTTCACTGAGAGGTTCAAATTAACAATTTATTTGGACTTCACTCACAGATCCGATACGCCGCTATTGCAAGTTTTATGGATACAATGGAGAATGCACTATTGCAATTTAAAAAAAAAAAAAACAAACAAATAAAAAAACCCCAAACAATTCACAGAATACACTATTACAACCCACAAGTGATCCGGTTTCCGTTCTTATTGTGATGGCAATGTTGAGACAACCCCAGGCTGAGCCATTTCCACAGCTCCTCCCAGGTTATCTCTGCATAGATAAGGATCGATAAGCATCTGTCAAGGCCAGATGGAGCTGAGTCGAATGACAAATCCCTTTTGTGACAACTTCACCTTTTGTGCTCCAAAACCGGTTTGGCTGGGTGATCCCATTCAGTTGCCCTGACCCAGGTGCAGGACCCTGCGATTGGCCTTGTTGAACCTCAAGAGGTTCACAAGGGTCCACTCCTCAAGCCTGTCCAGGTCCCTCTGGATGGCATCCCTTCCCTCTAGTTTATCAACGGCACCACTCAGCTTGGTGTCATCTGCAAAATTGCTGAGGGTACACTTGATCCCACTATGTCATTAATGAAGATATTAAACAGTATTGGTCCCAATATGGACCCTTGAGGGACACCACTCAGTACTGGTTTCCACTCAGACATTGAGCCACTGACTGTAAGTCTTTGAATGTGGCTATACAGCTGTCCTGGTTCTGGCGGGGATAGGGTTAATTTTCACAAGGAGCTGGGAGGGACAGGTATTCAATACCATGTGACACCATGCCCAGTATATAGCTGGTGGAGCTAGCCTGGAAAGGGTAGAGGAATTGCTGCTTGGGAGTGGACTGTGCTTTGGGTTGTTGTTTTTCTGTTTCCTTTGCTGTTCTGTTAAACTGCCTTTATCTCAACCCACGATTTTTACCTTTTTTTTCAGATTCTCCCCGGGGGAGCAGGGGGAGTGAGTGAGCTACTGCATAGTTCTTTGTTGCCAGCTGGGGCTGAAAAACGACAGTCTTTTTTGGCACCCAACATGGGGCATGAAGGGTTGAGATAACAACAGATCTGACCAGAGCATGTTAGAATAAATTTGTTATATTATATTAGTTAAATTGTTACTGGTTACAGTGTTGCTTTGTTTGTTTGTATGGCTGTGTTATGTAAATTCTGATATGCTCTATGTACTACCTGCAATGCTGTTTATCACCTCTGGGAGAGGGATCAGGATTATCATTTTGTAGTCCCGTGTAATATCAATTTCTGATATGCTAACATCACTGTTTATGCAGTTATGTCAGTCTGTTTAATGCAATATTCTGTCCTGCCTGTACCTCGGGCGCCACCTCGTGGCATTTATTAATAGTCTTACCTAATCTATGGGGGAAATAGGGGGAGACACTTTCCCCAGCTCTTTAGACTCTTTTCTCCTTCGGGGCAGGTACAACAGCTCTTGAGAATTTTGAATACCCTTGGGATGTTCAATCCAGCATGTTCCTATTGCTATGTGTCCTGAATGTGTTTCAGATCCTGTTTAGGGTTAAACAACTATTTAAGACTGCCATCCAGAGATCTGCCCCAAGGCTGGATAATCATGGGTGGCATTGCATGTGGGAGAAGATGCACATGTATCTAGACAACTTCTCACCTCCAATGGTCTGGGACTTCACCCCCAAACAACTACAGGACCCTGATAAAGTGATAGAATATTTGAAGGGAAAATGCTGTGGCTATTCCAGAGAGGCAAAAATTACTGCACTATGCTGGGCCCTGGCCAGTATCTACCAAACACTGCTCAATATTACGAAGCACCCTCAGGGGAGAAGGAAACCAGACTGACAGGCACCACAGCTACTCCAACCCCTGCAACAGGCACTGCGGCTACTCAAACCCTGGTGGCAGGCACTGCGGCTGAACCAGAAAACCAACCCATGCCGGTATCAGTTGCCCCTACGCAGAAGAAGAAATACACAAAGAAATGAGTTCACTTAGTAAGGGATGACAATGAACCAGGACCATTAGGAGAAAAGGAGGAAGAGGCAGAACCCATGCCATTCCGGACATGTTAGAATTTCGATATGAACTGGAGTCAAAGACAGCCAAGTGGTATGCCATGATTGATATAGCTAATGCATTCTTCTCAATCCCTTTGGCAGCAGAGTGCAGGCCACAGTTTGCTTTCACTTGGAGGGGCATCCAGTACACCTGGAATCGACTGCCCCAGGGGTGGAAACACAGCCCCACCATTTGCCATGGACTGATCCAGACTGCACTGGAACAGGGTGAATCTCCAAAACATCTGCAGTACATTGATGACATCATTGTATGGGGAAACACAGCCGAAGAAGTTTTTGAGAAAGGGGATAAAATAGACCAAATCCTTCTGAAAGCTGGTTTTGCCATAAAACGAAGTAAGGTCAAGGGACCTGCACAGGAGATCCAGTTCTTAGGAATAAAATGGCAAGATAGTCCATGCAGTGGCCCAGGGGCCAGTCTGGGCAGGACAAGATGTTAAAAATGTGCTCTACACCGCAGCCGGGGAGAATGGAGTCGGGGATACAGAGGATCTGAAGCGTGCTACACTCCAACAGAAAAGGAGATATTGGCAGCATATGAAGGGGTTCGAGCTGCTTCGGAGGTGGTTGGTACAGAAGCGCAGCTCCTCTTAGCACCTCGACTGCCGGTGCTGGGTTGGATGTTCAAAGAAAGGGTCCCCACCACACATCATGCAACTGATGCTACATGGAGCAAGTGGATTGCACTGATCACACAGCGAACTCGAATGGGAAACCCCAGTCGCCCAGGAATTCTGGAAGTGATCAGGGACTGGCCAGAAGGCAAGGATTTCGGAATGTCACCAGAGGAGGAGGTGACGCGTGCGGAAGAGGCCCCATCGTACAATAAACTACCAGAAAATGAGAAGAAATATGCCCTATTCCACTGATGGAACCTGTCATGTTGTAGGAAAACATCGAAGGTGGAAAGGTGCTGTGTGGAGTCCTACACAACAAGTTGCAGAAGCGACTGAAGGACAAGGTGAATCGAGTCAGTCTGCAGAGGTGAAAGCCATTCAGCTGGCTTTGGACATTGCCGAGCAAGAAAAATGGCCATTACTTAATCTCTGTACTGCTTCATGGATGGTGGCACATTCTTTGTGGGGTTACCTACAGTAATGGAAGCAGAGCAACTGGCAGCACAGAGGCAAACCCATCTGGGCTGCACCACTGTGGCAAGATATTGCTGCCTGCCTAGAGAATCTGTAAATGTCCACGTACTGAAGAGTCTGGCCACTGAAGAACATCAAAACAACAAGCAGGTGGATCAGGCTGCTAAGACTGAAGTGAGGAGGATCGTGTTAGAGATCATTTAGGCAAACAAATCCATGGGCCCTGATGGGATGCACCCATGAGTGCTGAGGGAGAGGGCTGATGTTATTGTAAAGCCACTCTCCATCATCTTTGAAAGGTCATGGAGAAAAGGAGAGGAGCCTGAGGACTGGAGGAAAGCCAATGTCACTCCAGTCTTCAAAAAGTACAAGAAGGACGACCCAGGAAAGCTAATGTCACGCCAGTCTTCAAAAAGGACAAGAAGGATGACCCAGGAAACTACAGGCCAGTCAGCCTCACCTCCATCCCTGGAAAGGTGATGGAACAGCTCATCCTGGATGTCATCTCTAAGCATGTAGAAGAACTGAAGGCTATCAGGAGTGGTCAACATGGATTCAGCAAGGGGAAATCATGCTCGACCAACCTGATAGCCTTCTATGATGGAATGACTGGCTGGGTAGATGCAGGGAGAACAGTGGACGTTATCTACCTTGACTTCAGCAAGGCTTTTGACACAGTCTCCCATAACATCCTGATAGGTAAGCTTAGGAAGTGTGGGTTAGATGAGTAGACAGCGAGGTGGATTGAGAACTGGCTGAATGGCAGAGCTCAGAGGGTTGCGATCAGCAGCCCAGACTCTAGTTGGAGGCCTGTAACTAGCTGTGTTCCCCGGGGTCAGTACTGGGTCCGGTCTTATTCAACATATTCATCATTGACCTGGATGAAGGGACAGAGTGTACCCTCAGCAAGTTTGCTGATGACACAAAACTGGGAGGGGTGGCTGACACACCAGAAGGCTGTGCTGCCATTCAGCAAGACCTGGAGAGTTGGGTGGAGAGGAACCTAATGAAATTCAACAAGGGCAAGTGTAGGATCCTGCACCTAGGGAGGAATAACCCCATGCGCTGGTACAGATTAGGGGTTAACCTGCTGGAAAGCAGCTCTGCAGAGAGAGGGACCTGGGAGTCCTGGTGGACAACAAGTTGACCATGAGGCAGCAATGTGCCCTTGTGGCCAAGAAGGCCAATGGTCTCCTGGGGTGCATTAAAAAGAACGTGGCCAGCAGGTCGAGGGAGGTCATCCTCCCCCTCTACTCTGCCTTGGTGAGGCCACATCTGGAGTACTGTGTCCAGTTCTGGGCTCCCCAATTCAAGAAAGACATGGAACTGCTGGAGAGAGTCCAGCAGAGGGCTACAAAGATGATCAAGGGACTGGAGCACCTCTTTCATGAGGAAAGGCTGAGAGACCTGGGTCTTTTTAGCCTGGAGGAGGGAAGACTGAGAGGGGGCCTCATCAATGCTTATAAATATCTAAAGGGTGGGTGTCAAGAGGATGGGGCCAGACTCTTTTCAGTGGTGCCCAGTGACAGGACAAGGGGCAATGGGTACAAACAGGAACACAGGAAATTCCATCTCAACATGATTAAAGTGGCTCAGGTGGATCTGGACTGGCATCATAAGGGTGAATTATTCATAGCTTGGTGGGCCCATGACATCTCAGGCCATCAAGGAAGAGATGCGACGTATAGATGGGCTCGTGACCGAGGGGTGGACTTGACCATGGACACTATTGCACAGGTCATCCATGAATGTGAGACATGCGCTGCAATCAAGCAAGCCAAGTGGTTAAAGCCTCTTTGGCATGGAGGACAATGGTTGAAATATAAATATGGGGAGGCCTGGCAGATTGATTGTATCACACTGCCACGAACCCGTCAAGGCAAGCGCTATGTGCTCACAGTGGTGGAAGCAACCACTGGATGGCTGGAAACATACCCTGTGCCCCATGCCACTGCCCGGAACACTATCCTGGGCCTTGAAAAGCATGTCTTATGGCAACATGGTACCCCAGAGAGAATTGAGTCAGACAACGGGACTCATTTCCGAAACAGCCTCCTAGACACCTGGGCCAAAGAGCATGGTATTGAGTGGGTATATATCACATCCCCTATCATGCACCAGCCTCTGGGAAGATAGAACGGTACAATGGACTGTTAAAAACTACACTGAAAGCAATGGGTGGTGGGACCTTGAAACATTGGGATGCACATTTAGCAAAGGCTACCTGGCTAGTTCACACCAGGGGATCTACCAATCAGGCTGGCCCTGCCCAGTCAAAACTTCCACGTACTGTAGAAGGGGATAAGGTCCCTGTAGTGCACATGAAGAATATGTTAGGGAAGACAGTCTGGGTTAGTCCTGCCTCAGGCAAAGGCAAACCCATCCGTGGGATTGCTTTTGCCCAAGGACCTGGGTGCACTTGCTGGGTAATGCGGAAGGATGGGGAAGTCCGATGTGTACCTCATGGGGCTCTGATTTTGGGTGAGAATAGCCAATGAATCAAATTGTATGATGTTAATTGCTAAATAACTGTATGTCGTCAGTACTATAATTGCTATATGCCATATCAATGGTACTACAGCAAGAATTGTCCAAACTAATGACAGATGGACTTTGATGAAACCAAATAAAGTGCAGTGGTGATGTGACCAGAACTGACTTCAGCAACTGGTGCCCAGCAACTTCCTCGAGATCGACATCTTCAACCCGCAGACCTTGGACATGGGCCATGCCAGATACACCAGCCATGAGCTCCGAATACAGCATGCAGCAGTCCATACAGAGATTAGACCTCCGCCAGCTGATGAGAACTCTGACACCGACCACACATGGAGACACCAGTGCATATCCACATTTGGACACTGAGAATCTGGACATGAATCCCACCCACTGCGTCCTTCTAAGTAACTTCCCAGGATGGAAATCCTCACCAGGGTGCTGGATCAGGACCACCATGGGAAGTCCTGCCTTCTCAGCCTCCCCTAAACTTCTCTGATCTTATCCTCAGCTGTTTTCTGCTTTCCATTGGTACCCTCTCCTCTTTCAGTTTGTCACACTTGAAGGTGAAGAGCAGTCTTCAGGTGAAAGTCCTATTATTTTTTTCCCTGCAAACCAACGGGGAACACACCTTGTCTATGGATCTCAACACCGACGGCCTGGGAGGTCTGGACCAAAAGAAATCCCTTTGCGAGAAGAGCTGAGATGGCAGGAAGGTGACTTTCTCCAAGGTACCATTGATGCCTTCCCTTTGCTGGAAGAAGCCCAGGAATAAGTAACACCTATCGATCGGCACTTGCCCATTCCTAGGATATTTCTCAGTGCTGCAGAAAAAGGTACTCGGGCATCATCCTCCACTTCAAGCACCTGGAATATCGTTCTGCAAAGCATGTGTTGAAGTCCTTGGCAAGCCTGTGCTCCCTCAAAGGACAGCTCAGATTCATTTGCTGTCTCTCGGAGTGCCAAGAACAAAGGTGAGAGGTAGCAGATACATCATCACACACCTTTGGGGCACATTAGCTCGGGTCACCCGAGATGCACAGTGCAAGTTTAGGTCATTTTTTCTCTCTATTGTTTGCGCACAAATCCAGGTTAATCCTCACGTGGATTATGGCCTGTGACTGTGGTGGACAAATTTCAGACAAGAGGTGTGTCCATGTGGAGCACTGATTCACGGACTCTGGCAGGGTATGGACCAAAGACCTTTATTACAACAATTTCCAGAGTTTTATAGGTACATATACTGTCCACGCACAGGCAGCATCCTGCTGATAGGTTGAAGGTCGATTGCCACGCGCTTCTCAGTGTCTTCTAACTGGTCGTCTCTGACTGTTCACGCGGAGCAGCAGCTTTGCTTTTCACATTCCTTTCCTTGCTGATATCTCCTGATGCTTGCTTATCTTTTCTCTCAAGGCACCTCTCACGGGTACAGCTTTGTCTCATCAAGGCCAAACAGATTCCCTACGCTACTCTCTATCTCTACATGTCCACACTGTGCACTTTTCCTCTCTGAGCTTGGAAGTTTGCAATTAAATAAAGAAATTAACCACCACAATCAATATTTCAAAGCTCTGAAATCTGCTTTTATCTCTACAGTATTTGCCTTCAGCGGTGAGGAATGAGAGACCATGAGGCAGAGATGGGTCACCATGCCCTAGTACTGTGACACATTGCCCTGCCTGCCCTCCACCTCAGAAAGATTTATGAGTTCCTCCTTCATCTCATTATCCTTCATTTTTGCCTTGTAACCTCCCCTGAACCCGCTATGAGTCAGCAGGACTGGTCTGTTAAGGCAAGATTGATGCATGGCTTTGGAGAGGATAAAGAATGTTCCTAGGTCAGCCAAAAGGCGTTTAGGCGATATTAACCATCTCATCCCCATATCCCAGAAGAGGGAGGGAGGGAGTTCAGGACCTGCACAAGGATGCTCCAGATGCCATTGCCTCGCTGACCCTTCCCCAGCCAGGCTGAGGTCACAGTGCGACTGTGCTGCACAAAACCAAGAGCATCTTCCAGCCCCTTTGCACAAATCCTGTGTCCCACCGCTGCATTTTTCGTCTGCTGGAGAAATTTTCTTCCAAATATGAGAAAAACACAAACACTGGCAATTGGTGCCTATTAGGGATCGCATGGTTGGCAAAAATATTTACCATGGGGTCCTGGCCAAACCCTTCCCACATGGTCACGTCCTGCCTCCCGAAGCTCTCCCAGAAAAAAACAAACATAAAGTTGGTGCTGGAGTTTGCTTTAGAGGTGGGTACGTATCAGGAATGAAAGATGGCTAAAAGCGAGCACTCCCATTTGCTGCAAAAAAAAAGGCTGAGAGCTTGATATGGGAAATCAAATCTGCCAGCTTAAATCACTTTATTTCTTAAAAGTTGCCACTCTCGACGAATATATCACAGCCTTCATCTAAAAGAGGTGCTGCTTGTGAATGCCATTGTATCAGATGTGAATCGCAGTGTCTTTCACCCCCAGCAGAGGAGGGCTGCAGGCTGAGGTTTGAAAAGATACTTTTCTTTGGAGATGTT
Organism: Fratercula arctica; assembly: GCA_947846985.1. Classification (NCBI taxonomy): domain Eukaryota; kingdom Metazoa; phylum Chordata; class Aves; order Charadriiformes; family Alcidae; genus Fratercula; species Fratercula arctica. The sequence continues at coordinate 21,264,079 of CANTUZ010000025.1, read as the reverse complement.
TCCTCAGCAGATTTCTCCCCCTCAACCCCTCCCCTCCCACCCCAACCTACTTTCACAAAAAGGGGAAAAAAACCAAAACACAACCCCAAACCATAAATGGATCCTGTAGTATCTGCAATGTAAAGAATTAGCTGAATGGGAAGAAATGAACCATGGTCTTTATGTCCTAGTTACAGTCAGTGCAAACATTGCCGCTAATCCCTGTTGTTGGAGGGGACTGGGGAAGAGACATGGATAGATCCCACTTGGAACATTTTGTCTCTCTCAATCTGCACTTGAGATCACATTTTTTTGTGTAATAAGATTGACTTGTATTAAGAGGCCTGTGGATAATGTAAAGCTGGGGGGGATATTTTTCGCCATCTCTTCCACGGAGGGTAGCACCTACATTCTTCATATGCAGGGAGGTCTTAGCAACCCATTCATTTCAGGGGAGAAAAAGAAAGCTATTCATTCCCAGCAAATCCCATTTTGCCATGGCAACCCCTCCTTCCCGCCCCTCGCGCACAACAGTTGTTCACAGGGGCTGTTTAAAACAAGACAACAAAACCAAACTATCGCCCAATCCAGCCCTGGCATTTTTCTGCTTGCAATTTCCTGGTGGCGTTCAGAACTCTGCGCTATCACCTTGCCTTGTCCCCTGCCATCCCCGGTGGCATCACACCCTGTGTCCCTAAACGGGACCCATCTCAGAGATGGGGTGTCCTGTACCCCTGGAGCTCCCCTGTGGGACAGCGAGGATGACTGTGCCATGGGAGGAGCAGACAACATGGGGCACTTCTTTTCTACTGTATTTTTCCATAATATAATCATATAAGAACAGAAGGAACTATTGGGTAGCTAAATTTTCCATTTCTCTTTTGAACTTTGAACTCTACCATGCAACAGTTACTTCCCCAGGAAATAGCCAGCCAACAAATTAGCATCAACAGAAATTTTTTTTTTCCATTTTGTTTTGATTTTTGGTGTGCCAGAGCCCTTGCAGGGTCTGGGGAAGGGAAAAACAGGAGAATTTCCAGCTCTTCCCCCAACCTGGCAGGACCAGCCCTGTTTTCCGCTCTCCCTTCCATGGGCAACGTGTCCATGGTCTCATCCCATCCCAGTTTGGGAGCCTCCAGCTGTCCTGGCCCACTCCAGCCGTCCTTGGGCACAAGCCCCACAGCTCGCAGCCCACGGCCACCAACAGAAAACTCTAGTTTGTGGTGCCCATGGAGCATTTGGGGGTTACCAAAGCTGTGTTCAAACTGCTGGGGAAGCCACAGGAGATGCAGGGCCTCTCTCTCAGCAGAACATATTCAGCTCAAGGTCTGCCCTCTGCCCCCATCTCTCTCCCTTCCTGATGTCCCATGCAGGGAGGGCTGGGGTACAGGGACAGCACCCCGCATAGCTGAGGGTTTTTGGGACACAGACCCAAGCCATTTTGATCTTGCACTCAAACCACACCTCAAATTACAATTTCAACCAGAGCAACCAAGACCACTGTGATCTGTCTACTGCCTCACTGTAGGAGCCCCTCTCCATCAAGATGTGATTCCTTGATGTAGGTATTACCTAAACAGAGACTGATGTCACGTTACAGGAGACTCATCTGGAAAGCAACGATGCAGAGAAATACCATCCAAAATACAGCCAAGCAGCATTGGGAAGACACGACCTCCTCAGTGTATGCTCTGTGGGCTTTAACTCTGCTGCATCCCCTCTGCCCACAGCTAAAAATCACATCAATTTTTTGTTAACCTAAATTCACATTTAAGAACAAATAAGGGATTCCTGGCATAAATATAATTTCAGTTAAAAAAATAGAATTAAGAACTGGTTTTGATTAAGAATTAACGGGTCATTTTATTTTCATAAATGCAGAAAGAATGCAAAATGTCAGGAAATAAAAAGAACTGTTTGTACCAGGGGTTTTTAGAATAAATCCCAGCAATACCACAGATTTTTATCCTGCACTTTATAGTTGACTGAGGTAAATGAAGCCCTTCTGGTGACCCAAACTTTTCCCTGCTATGTCCTGGGAATAAACCCCCCCCCCGACAGGGTTAGTCAGTTGGTCACACCACAGCCTATTAATATGTAGATATTTTAAACACCCTCCAGATCCTCTGGCAAATTGCTCTGTGTGGTTTCTTCAAAGTACACAACTAATTTCCTGATTTTTAGTGCCACTTCTCCTTCAAAAGTTTCTCATCTCCCCACAACACCTTCCCCTTCCCAGAAGATCTGGAATTTATCACCAGTTCTGCAGCCAAAAAAAAAGTAACTTTAGAGTCAGAGAAGAGTCCTGCCTTCAGAAAGCAAATTTTCTTTCTCTAAAACCAATAGCTAATTCAGCTGAACTGACCATTCCTGGATGCTATTCCTCTCCACTCACCAGAATGAGTATTTGACTTGCTCAGATATTTAAAATAAGTTGCAATGAATACCACCAAAAAGTCTCCCTAGAAATAAATCCCTTAATGACAGTTTGCCTCACACCGTACTCACGGCAATTGTGGGGTAGGGGGTGAGAAAAGGGAGGAAAATAAATCCAAAGGCTTCTCTATTCTCAAATTTTCCCTCAAAAGGCTCTGACATGAGCAAAAGCAGATTATAACCAAGCGGCTGGAGAAATGACAGCTCCCAGCTGTCTGTCCTGCCTCTTTCCCCTCCAGTGTCGCCGTATACGTGACACAGACAGCCTGGCTCAAGCAACAGCTGTTAAACCACTGTAAATTTCACACAGATTTGGGGTTTCTTTCATATGTGAAGTATAACTTGCAGCTGTTGAGCAGCTGCTCTGCAAGAGCTTAACCACCCATGCAGCAGAGATGGAGATCCCGGGCGAGGGGGAGGACAAGTATCTGGGAGCAACCAGAGCACCCACGTTTGATCTGCGTCCATAAATCAGAGCTTGGCCCTTGGTCCACCTCAGAGCTTCATTTTGGCTTGGGAGCGTGCTTTTGGGGTCTCTGAAAGGTCCCCACTCCCTTGGTTTGGTTCCCAGAAGGGATTTGGCTCCGGGTGCACAAACCAGCTCAAACCCAACTGGAAGGTGCATTGAAGAAGTGCTCTAACCTTGCAAACATCCTCTGCATCCTGGAAGTCCTCAAAATATTCAACCATGTAATATTTAGATTGAAAGATCTGCATGACAAGGAAATAATAGGGTGGATCTGGGAGAAGTTAAGAGCCAAACTCTCTGCTAGTTGACTTTTTTTTTTGGTGACAACCATTTCTCATACCTTGGCTATGCCAAAGCCTTACACACTGATGGCTGCTTGGCTTTGCGAGACTCCTCGGGACTGAGTACTTAAAGAGGGCCTACAGAGAAGGTCCCTCTTGATCAGGGAGTGGAGCGATAGAACGAGGGGGAACGGTTTTAAACTGAAAGAGGAGAGATATAGATATTAGGAAGAAATTCTCCTGTGAGGGTGGTGAGACCCTGGCCCAGGTTGTCCAGAGAAGCTGTGGCTGCCCCATCCCTGCAGGGGTTCAAGGCCGGGTTGGACAGGGCTTGGAGCAATGTGGTCTAGTGGGAGGTGTCCCTGCCCAGGGCAGGGGGTTGGGTCTAGATGATATTTCAATTCCCTTCCAACCCAAACCATTGTGTGAGTCTATGAAATCAGCCCTGGATTCAACACAGGGTGTTCAGGAATGACATTGCGCAGACACAGGGGCACTGCAAGGACCCCATTTGCACCTTTAAGCCTCATTAAAAGCAAAGGTAGCTTTAGTATCTGGGGAACGCTGCCTTTAGACTTCAAAGACGAGGCTGAAACAAAAGGTTGCATTGTTAAGCCAAAGGGCCACAGCCACACTGGGAATACAACCATTCAGGTACCCCTCAACCAAACCAGAACATCCACCACTGTGGCAGGGTTTGTAGGTCCCGAACCACCCGAGTGGCCAGCAAAGACCCCAAGCTACCCTGGGGGCTGCTGTTTCCACAACCTGGGCCACACTTGTGTCTTTGAGCTGGCCTTTTCCTACCTCCTCTCTACACATATCTCTAAGGCAGTGAGAAGATGCTCAGATGAAACTGTCCTAGGATCCTATGTTAACTTTAACAGATTAAGTATGCCCATCAATTTATAATATCAGCCTCTTGATCAAGAACTCCCAATTTGCCAGAAAAACATCTTAATTTCACCGTAGTTTCCTCAACCACTCTAAACAAGCAAAGAAAACGAAGCAGAACATCAGCAAAATGTCTCCTCAGAAAAAGCAATCAGGTAATTTCTGTATCCTGCCCTTCATAGAAAGAGAGTTCTGGTCAATCCCATCCCACTCCATCCCCTATGTTTCCCATAGGAATGATCTTGTCCTCTCACCAGTCTCAAAAAGGAACTGCAGAAAAGCTTAAAACAAAATCAGATTGCTCGTTGCTTCCACTGTATTTTCTTGATAACTACAAGTCATTCTTTTATTGATAACTATGTGGGCAGAAATGATAAAAATTTCCCTCTCAGGAGGCAATTTCCTTCATGCAGCATTATCTCTCCACTCCTTTTAAAGAAAGACTCTCACAGCTTTGGAATCTCAATAATTAGGAATCAACTCTGATTTTTATTTATTTTTTTTTTTTTTAGGTGGGAAATATTGCAATGCTAATTGACCTTTTTAATCAATGATCCTGAAATACGCCTACACAACACTGCTGATAAAATCTGTGGGTAATATTAGCATTGGCAGGATGGCAGCTATCATGGAGGGCAGGGCAGTTGCACAGGATGATGGGGATCCTTCAGCCAACCAAACGTATTCAGACAAATCCCACTTTCACCGAGTTGTACAGAAAGTTGCAGTTGTAGTTCTCTACACTATGGGAAAAGGTGTCCTGGAAGGTTTCAGCTGGAAAAGATGCAGATGCAATGGTATTGCATTGATGATGCATTGTAGATGAATCTGCAATGATACTGAAAAAGCTGGTAGTGATGGGAAAAAAAGGATGAGACAAATAATTTGAAGGTAGTAGAAATAATTTCACGTCTCTACGCCGAAAGGAAGGACAAAAAGCAAATGTAGCTGCATATTCATCCACCTTGGTGGGGGTTCACAGCTCTGGCTGGGGCTCTATTGTCCCCACAGCAGAGGCAGGGACACAGAATCATAGAATGGTTTAGGTTGGAAGGGACCTTAAAGATCATCTAGTTCCAACCCCCCTGCCATGGGCAGGGACACCTCCCACTAGACCAGGTTGCTCAAAGCCCCATCCAGCCTGGCCTTGAACACCTCCAGGGATGGGGCAGACACAGCTTCTCTGAGCAACCTGTCTCTCCACCCAGGTATGGTGAGACAAGCCTGGCTCCCGAGCATGACAGGGTGAGCTGTGGGCACTGAAGCATGGGAGACTCCTTGCCAAAAAACACACAGGCACCGACCCAAACTGCCCCTACAGCTGTCACCCCAGACCTGCCATTTGAGGAGAGTAGGATGAAGGTCTGTCCTGAGCTGCCCACAGTCAGGACTGCTCAGAGTTGAAGCAGGATAGCTGTGCATGCCCTCTAAGCTAACTGGTTTGCTCTAGGCTAACCAGCTAGCTAAGGAAAGGGGTTATTAAATCAACACCTGAGCTGGTAAGAGTTTTAGATATTACACCAAGCTATAGGCTTTTGCAGGCTGAGATCTTTGCCCACTGGAAGGTCTCCCAGCAGACACCATCCACCTTGGGGTCCAAGGGCACCCTCCTCTCTGGTTTAGCAAAAGGAGGGTTGAAGGGTGTCTTGATCACAGCGTATGAGAGCCTGGGTTGGGAAAAAAGTAAATGGGTACTCATGGATGCCCAGCAGCTGAAGCAAGACAACTGCAAATTAAGAATAAAGTGCCTTTTTTGCAGAGTGTTTGATTAACCGCATGGGGTAACTGTCATGGGAGACGACAGATCTGCATTTCTTGATATCTTCGGCTCCAGACAGTGCCTTTCTCCAAATACAAGTTATTGTGAATAATGGGGGAAAACAAGGAGGAACTGGATAATTTCCCTTTGCTGAAGAAGCCTTTGGCACCACAAATCAGCCTTTCAGTGGGAAGCACAACTTTGTAAGCAATACAAGAACGGTTCTCTGAAGCATGGTCTGTCCTTTTCAGAGAGAGAAAAGCCTCCAAAATCCCATCTTGTTCTTCCTGCTGTGCCAGCCAACCCTGATCTTCCTCAGGGGATGGCTTTGTCTTTCTCCAGTTGCATCAGGATATTTGACGTCACTGCACAGGAGCGTTTTCAGTAATGGCCCGATGTTTTAATCCGTTCCCTGCAAAAGTCAGTGTCCTTCCAAGTTGATTTCTCCTCCTCTTGCTAAAGGTTGAGCAAGTGTGAGAGCAGCCTTAGGGGGAGGAGAAAAGCCACTGAATAACACACTTAGCCCTCAAAATCAGGAGAAATGCACTTAACTGGAATAATCTGCTGGGGTGCTCGGCAGGACTCAGGCTGATCAGCAGGGAGTCTCTGTACCAAGGACAACCCATGGTGGTTCTAAGGTGGCCTCCAGCCACTCCTCAAAACAAGGGGTGCAGCCCATGGAGATGAGGGCTCCCAGCCTACAAGCCTCCCTCTGCAAAGACTCCAGATGCTGCCAAGAAAAAAGAGAAGGAGACAGTTGAGAAATTAAATCCATTTGGGTAGGGGGCTCAAATTAGAGTCTTATGTCTCAGGCTTTAGAAAAACAATATGTCTGTGTCCTTACAGCCTCACCACTGTGGCCAGCTGCTAATGGCCACCACACTGGGGAGGGATGATCCATGCTGGAAGGTGTTTGCTTGTTCGTAAATCCTTGGAGAAATTCGGGACAATCGATTTGCTCTATGTACAACACGATGTTTTCTCTCCAGCTCCTGGTAATGATAAATTGAGAAAACTGAAGGGAAGCACCAACTTTGGATGTTGTGGGGTTTTTTTTAATTTTTTCCATTCTTAGAATTGTACAGCGTAAAGTTCATTTGCTCAACAGCCTGCATCGTAGGGTTGCCCTTCCGTCTGAAGGCTCCTCATCGACACCTCGCAATAATTTTATGCTTATTAAATTGTTCCAACCTCTGCAGCTTGGCTCTCCTTTGAACAATGCATTCTCTGTGAGGCCCTGAGTAGAAAACATCAGCCCATATGATAGAGCTCCAGTTCGCACCCAGCCCTAGACATGGGATAAAAGTGCTTTTCATTGTGTACTTGGGGAAAAAAAGAAAGTGTCTTTTAATGTCCACACAGTACTCCTTTTAAAATGCTAACGCCACTTACAGCTATTGATAGGAAGAAGTTGGACTAATCTTAGCAAGAGGTTCCCATGACCTTTCAGTATCTGCAATATGGCAACTTTTCTTAAAATTTGCAGGGAAAACATCTTTGTTTTCCAAAACCAAAAATCTTTGCAGGGAAAACAACGTAAAATATACCAAAGGGTTTCTAGCAGACAAATGACTACTTGTTAAGAAGCCAAAATATTATAAGAGATTTTTGGTGTCTTTATGGTACTGAGGCGAGCAAAATTCAGTGATCAAGTAGGAACACTGAAGAGGAAAATAAAAGGGAGTCAGAGGGGTCATCAGTGATTTCATACACCATGGAGCATAGCTGGGGAACTCCCTGCCCTGGGATATCGTCTCAAATCAGCCGTTAAAAATGAAGCAATGGGGATGAAAGATTGTGACCCCTCCTTCACTTTCTTAGCAACAATAAAAACCCTCAGGAAAAAAAAAGTGTTTCAAACCCCCTTTTGTTAGGGAGCAAACCCATGAAAGGTTGGAAGAATCAGTGGATTAGAGATGGTAAAATGAATCTTTAAACAAATTCACATTAAGCAGCAGCACTGGGATACCAGATCTAAAGGAAGAAGAAAAGAGAAAGAAAAAAAAAAAAAAAAAAGACAGACAGGGAGGAGAAATTTCCTTCTGATGTCTTTGTGTACAGTAAACTGTGCTCGCTGAGAAGCTATTCAACACCTCTGCCAAACAAAGCTTTTATTCTGTCCTCTACATGTTGTAGCCAGCCAGGCTGACTGAAATCCTAAAGAAATATGACAGTTGGAATAAAACCGAGATCCTGGCAGAGCAAATATATCAAGATGATACAAAATGGTAACAGGGAAAAAAAAGAAACTTTGAGGGACCAGGAAATGATCAGAGGCCAGAATCGAAAAAATGAAATGCAAATAGGTCTTGTGGTGCAGGAAAAAAAATTAAAAAAAAAATCACACTCTTGAAGTGTGTCATCTCATGACATGTTTTGGGGGAGTAATACTGAAAACCAGCAAGCTGTAAAAATCTGTTTCCAAGCGTGAAGTGCACAATTTCAGAACCAGACCTTTTCCATATATACATGATGGGAGAAACACTTAATTCTTTTTATGGCACGGAACAAAAGAACAAACTCGCCAAAAAATGAGACTATCTTTGGCTGCAATTGAAATCTGGTGATCAGAAGCATGCTAGTATCAGCCCGGCTCTGCTAGGACCCCTGATAATGACTCTGTATGGGCCAGCGCACGTGTCCTGATGTGATCTCTGGGTTTTGCATTTCACAAGTGAACCTCTGGTGCTTAACTCAAACTAAAAACCTGATTAGCTCTGTTAGTTGGGGGTTTTCAGCACAGAAGTTTGCTATGGTGCAGGTATGGTTACTCCTGGGGGGATTGTGGTGGCACCCTTTGGAAAACTGTCCATAAGCCTAATGTTTTTTGTCTGTATTTAAATATTTTTAAAGACAAACAAGATGCTTTTTATGGAAGTGTGCAAATATATGTACAAATTGAAATAGATTCCTTCATTTCCATCAGGCCTTGGAGACAACACCACTACCTCTTTACAGGCTGTCCTTTTAACATTTTTTTTTTTAATATATAGCTATGAGGAGACAGGCCCTGCAGTTTCTACTCAAGTAAAACTCTGCTGTCAGTGAGTAATTTTTTCCTAGTAAAACCAATCATTATTTTTACTAGCAACAGCTGTTGTCCTGGACTCAGCTCAGCAGCAGCCGTTCTCCTTATTAGATGTGTCTGATAAACCCTTCAATCTGTGAAATACCAATCCAAAATCTGACCTTTTTTCTTTAAAACCAGGTGCACCTTTGCTTGCCTACCCCCAACCAGGGACGAGTGGGGCCTCAGTCTGGCCCCTTGCTCTCAGTAAAAGCTCAGTGATGTTTGGCACCGCAGCGTCACACCAGCAGCAGAAGAACCTGGGAGGATGCAGGTGGGTATCGGTGCTCATCGCTAGCCTACTGGACATGGACAACCTACAGAGATGAGGTCTTCAAAGCTGAGGCAGACCATAACACCTTGGTGACATTCGGCACCACAGTATTGCGCTGGCAGCAGCAGAACCTGGGGGAATGCTGATGGGTAGTGGTGCTCATGGCTGGGCACTGGACATGGCCAACCTATGGAGATGAGGTCTACAAAGCTGAGCCAAACCAAAGAGCACTGCTTGGGCGCCTTGAACATTTGCACGCAGAGCATTCCCTGTGTCCGCACCACCCTCCCACTGAGCATCAATGGGATTTGGGTTCCTAAAGCCCTTGGCATTGCTGGGAAACTCTGAAAGAGAGAAAAAGGATCCTTTCCCTGCCGTTGGGTGTGTTGAAAATTTGCAATGCCAGATATTTTGGCTTCCTACATTCAGCCTAAAGGCTTCTTTGTCTAATGTGACTTATTCATAATTACTCAAGCTGCTAATTTTACTCTTATGTAAATGATGTCGGGAGCCAAAGCATGAAGGCAGCTAGGCACATACGGGATAATGGATGGCAGGAGGAAAGAACGAAGCTAGCAAAACATGAGAGCGGCTCCGGGTGCTGAGCAGATTCCAGCAAACAGAAATTCTTTTGGGAATTCCCTAGAAATTCAGGTGGTACAAACAAGTTCCTTTTCAGATTAACGACCAAAAAATTGGAAGGGCGTAATACTCCCTCTCATCTGAGAAATAAAAAAACATAAAATCAGTTCTAGTGCCACGGTCCTCCCCAAATCAGCCCCACCACTGTTTATTTTAGCTCTGGGGTCTTTGGTTCAGCCATCCCAAAGGCACAGCCCTTGGAGATGGCTGGGGCAAGACTTCTGAGGGCATCCTGTCTTCATTTACTCTGCTGGCAAAACTTCAAGTGAGGCTTTATAAACAAGCACATATTTTTTTGCAGCATCTCTACCTGACAGCTGAGCGGCCATCTCCAGGGAATACACAGCGTTTAGCACACAGCCACCAAGTGCTCACTTGCTTTTGGATGCAAAGTAAACACAAGAAGATGCACACAGTAATTATCAGGAGGCTGTCTTAGGCACTTCTATTTCAGCACTGGTATTTACCTGCATAACCAGTGCTTGTTTTCCATCTTAAACCTCATTACTCTTTTACAAAAGGAGTTTACACTCACAGCACATGCCTTAGCTATCTGGCTGGCTGCACCATATATTTTGTAAGCCATGAAGATGTCAAGAGAGGACAAGACTGGATTTCCATGGAACACGGATGTTGTTACTTGTCTTGCATAATGTGGAGAAGTGCTGAAAAGCAAAGTGCAACCTTTAAAAGGCCTACCAGAAGTTCAGCGAATTCAATGAGTCAATAGACTTCAGCACTAATTTGTTCAACTGTAAACCTTCACTTACGAACCGCAGACATGGGCTGAGGTTTTCACATATCTCAATTTTTAACGTAATGGGTCTGAACCCTACAGCCAGCATTTTCAACTCTTATTATTTCCTGGGCCTCTGACTTTTTCCCAACGGAAGGTTTGGCCTAGTGTACAGGAACACCTATTGCCAGCACATTTCTTTTTCTTGGCTACCTTGCACAGACTCCCAATAAAGCACCCGTGGACTTTGTCATATAGTGCTTCTAGGGAAGAAAAAAAAAGTTATAAACTCAAATAACAAAGTCAGGATATTCTCAAGATACAGATTGTTTCATTGATATTGCTGAACAGAGAGAAAGCAGCCAGAGACCCATGAAGTGCTAAGATGCAAACATTCACAGAAGGCTTCAGGAGGACTTCACCTCTCCCAAGTCTATGTTCTGTCCCACCACTCAGTCATGGAGAACAAGGTAGAGACACATGCAACTACCAGTATTTGAACTTGGGCTTGTCAAACGGAAGGGAATTTTGCCCTTGACTGCTTCCTCTTCCAGAGGGGAGGAAACAAAGATGCAGGATCTGTCTTAGTTACTGAAGGAAAGAGAAGAAGATTCCAGCTGCTTCTTTCCAGGACAAAGAGCAGTATGTGCCAGCCAAAGCACTGAGCCAGCTAAGCACCATCTCTGTAATTAAAGGAAACCTTAAGAAGGTACTTTCTTGTTTTATCTTCTTTTATCTTTGTTCCTTTACTCCAAATCTATGGGTTTAGCCTCATGTACTCTTTCATCTGTCTTGTCTAGTGGTAGAGCTGAGAGTGAGCTGAGATACCACAAGTTATTCTCCTCCCGTGGGGGTGATGACTCTTCAAACTGGGATACAGGGACATGATCCCCCAGTGCTACCTCCCCAAAGCTCTGCTTTGATGGGCATTGAGGTTTGATTCACATCAGACGCTACTTGGGTCACGAGCTGCTGATGGTCAGGTGTGGGAAGGGAAAAAAGTGTTCCCAGTGACCAAAAAAACATCAAGAAATGTCTCTGACAAGATAGTCGTGTAATAGTACTACAAATGGTTTCACCCATAGTAAGTTAAGCTGTTCAAAAAAAAAAAAAAACAACCAAACCCCAAAATAAGAACCTAAAACATACTGAGTTGCATTTTCTGAAACAGGCTGTCCTGACCACCCTCTCATTCCTGGCTGTTTTCTGTCTCCCACTGTGCCCCCAAGGTATCACCCTGCTTTTCAGAGCATCACCGTATAAGTACCCAAGTAGTAATTTTGCTCACGGTGAAGAATTCTTCTCATTTTGCTGTTATTGGCAACCCTACCCTGCAGCCAAACCTCCCTCCAAGCAGTCTTGCTAAAAGACAAGAGAGGAGGAACTTCTCAGGGACTTTTACCCCAAGGGAATTTGGACTAACCACCCCTGAAGGAGGCCTGGGAGCTCTGAAGTCTCCCTGGTGCTCCCGAGAAGTCAACGCCTATCCACCAGTGAAGAGACTGCATTGCTCCTATGCCCTGCTCCTAACCCACCCTTGGTCCTCCATGTCCGTCCTTCCTCCCCGAGGTCTACCAGCCACATGCCTGTGAAGGAAGATGGTAAGGGAAAACATTCTGGTGCAAGGAAGTTTGATTTCACACTGGGGATTTAAAACCAACAAACAAGCTAGCATCCCCTCCCCAGCACAGAAAGTATGCCAAGAGGGACTTTCCAAACACCAAAAGGAGGAGCCAGAAGTAGCAAATTCCTACTTCTGCCCAAAAAACAGAGGCAGGAGCTGAGGCAGAACACACATCATCAGATATAACCCAATAGAGAAAATCACGGGGCTCTAGGAGGTGTCTGTCCTGCTTCCTTTGCCTGATCTCACTCAGGTCGCATCAAAGGTCACACAACCCTCTCTCTCCCCATGGAAATCCTTGTGTGATCAGGCAAGCACTGGAGGGCACCTGACCCACATCCACCTCCCTGGCCAGCAACCATTTACCCAAACACCACCGCCCTGCCTCAATTCAGGTTTGTGCATAAAAGGCACAACTAGATCAAAATATAACAATGAGAAAGGACCAGTCCAAAAAGGGAGGGTAAAGAGATCATCCCTTGGCAGCCCCTCCTGGTTCTCCACTTGCTGCCCCATTTCATGATTGCACTCCCTTTCTCCCCTGGTGTGCTGTCCTCTTCCTCATCACAACCTCCTCTCACCCTGCCTTCCTCCAGGAAAACATAGGACAAGGACATCCAGTCAAAGAAATCATGTCAGCTCCATATGTAGAGCTCCAGGCACTGACACCATGGTCTGGAGAGGACACTGATGAAAGTGGTGTTTCATCTCACTCCAGCCATCACCATAGGAAGCATCTCACCTACAGCCAGTAGGAGAGGAGCATTTCCAGAAGAGGGATGATCCCAACATAAAAAGCTATGTGTAAGAACATACAGGGGCAAATGACTTTAAGAAGTTGTGTCCCTGCATAAAAAAATATACAAGGAAACACCAAAAAAATCCAGCACAGTTGGGCTGGTCACTTCCTGAAGTTGTTTCTCTCCAGCAACTATGGAGAGAGGTGGGATGACTAACTCTCCTCCTTCAGCAGCCAAGTGAGACGGTGAGACACAGCTCACCTTCACAATAGACAACAGATCAAAGATTATTTTATCATAAATACAATTTGTATCTAATAAAACAATGTTGCAAAACAGGAAAGGAAAACACACAAAGGATTTCACACGAGGTTGTGCCTTCACTCCCCAAATACCTAGAACGCTGCACGTCGAGAGACTCAGTAATGCATAGTGCTTCCGGGACCCTGAATAAGGAAATGACCTCATCTTTTTATCTTCAAAAAATCCCAGCACTTCAGTCCTATAGAACTTCTGGAATTTGTTGTCTTCATTCCCTACCCCAGTGTTGCAGAATGGCTTGAGGAGCAAGGTCATGGGACAATAGAGGAGTTATGTGAGATGAGAATAGCGTAGAAGCAAGTTACAGCTCGGCGATGGGAAAGTACTAAGTAAACAAGCCATGAGAATGCAGAAGCAAGAATAAGGAGCTGATAAGAATAGGGAACTAAGGCTGAACCCTGTCGTGTGGACAGAGAGCCAATCGCAGTGAGCAGATGACTTTTATAATTAGCCAATATTCAAGCGGTGATGTAACCAGTAGCTATATAATGAAGCGTATTCGGGCAATAAACTGAAGCTTGCTTTATCACTCACATTGAGTCGGCTGCTTGTCTTCCCTCGCTCGTCGCAAGTGGCGCCCGAACAGGGACCCCCAGCCTTGTTCCCACCGGACAGCGAGCTCGGAAAAGCACTGGTAGCAGCGACCAGGGGGTAAAAGACAGTACATGATATGGCTGGTACATGATATGTCTGTCCGTACCTGATCTTCGGATAATTAAGAGGAGGATCGCCGTCCGAGGAAAGCTACCTAAAGGGAAAGGAAAAAGGCTGCAAACAGAGTAATCAAGGGATCAAAGTAATCAAGGGATCATAAAGAGGAAGTCGACGCGTCGCAAAAGGATAGAGAGGTAGCTTTACAATTTTTATGCTTTTTAGAAAAGCGGGGAGTAGGCCCTATAAAAGATCTGGCCGGGTTAATTGCATTAGGCAAAGCTCCAGGATACTTTAAGGACCCAGACGATATGTTTGAAGTAGAAGAGTGGTGAACGTTTGGAGATTGCTTATGGGATAAAGTTATAGATGACGATAAAACTACAAAAAAGTTGATGAAATCCTGACGAGACGTTATTAACTGTATGAAAAAGTATAAGGCGAAAAGGCAGCGGTACAAAGTTTGCTGCAGCTGGCAAAAAGTGCCAGGGAAAACCTTAGTGAGAGTGCTTTACTGGAACTATTATCTTGATGCCGACAATGAGGATTGCTCAGAGATCCGACTCAGTTTTTGACCTTTCAACATGGACTAGAATTGGAGTGGAAATGTGGGAAGCAGTGCAGTCAGAGAATAAGGAAGCCCGGAACCTGTCAGGCACTTATTGACAGGTGAAGGGACTGACTGCAGGCATGCATGGATCAGCTGTTATTGCTGCCACAGCCCAGAGGGTGTTAGATGCAGCTGGGGAAGAGGGAAACAGTTCGTCCTCCAATGCATTTCCTGTAATAAAGCAGTCAGAAAAGGAGTTCTGGGGTGCGTCTGACGAATGGACGTTTTCGCCTCCGCAACCGACCGCTCCACCGTACTCTGGTCTACCGGAGTCATCCATGCAGGTTCCCCCCGACTCTCCTCAGCCTATGGAAACATCATCATCCTCCGAGGACGTTCGTCTGAAAACCGTCTATCCACCTAAAGATACTGCGGAGCTCCGTGACGCTCTCCGCGATCAACAGAACACTATGCAGCAACTGCTCGCGGAAATGCAGAGACTTGATAAGGGTTTGAAAGCGGGCGCGATACGGGCTGCTTATAAAAAGGCTCATGAGGTTATCGAGGAGGGTTTGCAGGCGGTTGAGGAGAGGGTGTGTGGGAGTCCGGGAACGGGTGATCCGTCTGAAACAGCAGCGGACGAGTCTGGGGATACGCAATAGTGTAATGTATCAGAAAAGGGAGATAGTGTTAAAGAATAGAAAGTGAGGAGATGGATTTGTACTATGCTGGAAAACAGCAGAGATGGGTTCATAGGATGCGAATGAGTATTTGACTCGGAAATTTTTTGCTTGTATGGATACATGATTATTGCTTATGGTTCCCTGAAGGGTGATCCTACGATTTGGCTCAGTGGCTAAAAGTGGGGGAGGAATTGCAAACGCGGGAGACGCTGCACTTGTCCTTGCCAGAGCCCTGCAAGGGGTTGCTGGAGGGGCACCACAAGCTCCCCCAAAGGAACCTCAGTCTTTTGAAATGACACCCCCAGTTGCAGACCCTTAGCCTAAATATGCTCAAATTCCCAATTCTGAAAAACATTACCAAAAACAGAATTCAGGAGGCAAAGAGCCAGAAGATCCCTTTGATCCTGGCCTAATAAATCCAGAGACTGAACCTGATTTATGTCCACCTTTAACCCTGATTAAAGCTATGGCTGCCTCTGCTACAACTGCGGAGGAGATTTTACAGCAACAGAGACGAAAGTCGTTATCGCGTTCCTCCATTATTAAGCCTCCTCCATTTGCGCCAGGTATCGCGTTTGTTCCTCCTTTTCAACCGCTTATGTGTGCGCAGCCAGAATCAGGGTATAGCAGTGTATTGTCAGAATGTCAGGGGAGAAGGACAGAGCCAGAGCGGACGCAAGAATAAAAGAGCTGTCTAATCGGTGGCTCTTTGAGCTGCTGAGAGCGCTACAGGCAGCGATTAAGCAACGTACTGCTCCATTTTGTGTCATCCACATTCGGAGTCACATGTGGGACCAAGGGTTAGGAGAAGGTAATGCCCGAGCAGACAGATTGGTGACAGTGGCAGCCCCCCTGAGTGAATTCATCAAAGCCAGGGAATCACATGGCATGTTCCATCAAAATGCTAAGGGATTGCATCAACAGTTCAATGTCACTATGGATGAAGCCAGAGGAATCGTGCGTGCTTGTCCCACCTGTAGTCACCACGGCCCTGGGCTCGGTTTAGGCGTTAACCCGCGAGGATTGGGCCCTTGTGAGCTCTGGCAGATGGATGTCACACACGTTCCCGAGTTTGGACGACTGAAATATGTACATGTTACTATTGATACTTATAGTGACTTTCTTTGGGCCACAGCTCAGGCTGGCGAGAGGGCCTTACATGTAATTAGGCATCTTACGAGTTGCTTTGCAGTCATGGGACTACCACGAGAAATTAAGACCGATAATGGACCTGCTTATACAAGTGAAAAGAGCCGCCACCCCCCCCCCCCCCGCCCCGCCCCAGCCATTTCCCTGAGATAGAAGTGGTGTTTTTTGTATGTCTGCTGTGTAAGTGTGTGTGGGTGCCAATTTATATCTGCTGATCAACATCTGTGCTACTGTTTGTTTGTTGCTGTGTGCAGTGTCGTTTGGTGACTCCGCTTGAGCAGGTGTTCTGCCCGGTGTGGTACTGTTCTCGTACGTGACTAGGGCTGACACTCTGTCAAGCGAAGAAGTTTGTACATACACAATGTTTAGATGTAAGGCGAGTGCACCCCAGGTAGATAGACCATGATGGGCCGTAGAGCCGATGGAAGTCCTGAAATATTGGGGGCGTTTTCACCAGCCGACATGCTTACAGTCTCGGGAACAGCTTACCCATGCAGGGCGTATGACTGGTTGTTTGTTGTTTGCCTATAAGATCATGGTTGATTGGGAAAAGGAGTTAAGCTAAAATCTATAGGATCCTCTGTAGGAAAATGAGAAACTTAAGGGTGAGCTCTTGTTGCAAAGGCAGACTTTTATGTCAGCTGTAAGTGATGAGAAAAAAAAAAAAGAGAAAAAGAGAGACAAAAAAGAGAAAAAAGAAAAAAGAGAAAAAAAAAAAAAAGGGAACAATTAGAAGGGAAATGTGCCATCTTAGCACAAAAGTATGCCATAAATGCTACAAGACAGCAGCAGAAAAAGAGAAATAAGACACCTGATTCAAGCAGTATTATAGAGATATGTTTTGAGTTTTTTTCCTATATGTATATATGTTATTGCACGCCTTTGTAAATTACTCTGTGTTATACCCTGTGAGACTAAATGAACCCCAGCAGAAGCAGTCTCTTGAGCAGGGGGGTGGAATATGGGAAAGCAACGGAAGATCAGCAAGGAGGATTGTAAATACGCTCAAGGGACTCGCACCTGGGTGCTGGAAAACACATCTATCACTAATTGTTATTCAGTTTTGGGTGCTTGCAAGAAAAACACTTAGATGACATAAGTCTGTAATGGACTCAGGGACACCTTATCTAGCTGCCTGAGAATCTTGGCCTGTTGTGGAAGAAGATCAAAGCACAGTACAGCAAGAACAGGGAGTCCGCATGCGCTCTTGCTAACAAGGACTCTTTCGATGCCAGGGATTCTTGATAACAAGGACTCTCTCGCTGCCAGGGATAAATTTAGTAATGCTACTAGTACAGCTGTTTCTGAGTTATTGCTAGATGTAGATAGTATTCAACATGCAATGCTGCAAAACAGAGCTGCTATTGATTTTTTGCTTTTAGCTCACGGACACAGTTGTCAAGATTTTAAAGGACTGTGTCGTATGAGTCTAAGTGACCACTCCAAATCCATCCATGCCCAGTTGCAAGAACTGCACCGACCGAGCCAGCAACTTGTGGAGACCACTGTGTGAAATCTCTTTGCTGGATGGACTTGGGGGTGGGGTTGGTTGAAGGAAATTATACTCATTATCTGTGTGGAAGGAATCTGTCTGTTATGTTTAGTATGCTGTTTGCTATGTTTAATAAGCATTATACGATCAGTTGCAGATGTTGCTTTGCATCATACCCTTGTACGAGTTATAGAATACTGTTGTGTCCCAACTATGGGCCACGGGGTGGCATGTGTAAGGGATAATAGAGGATGGTTCGAGTGAGACACGACGGAGAATTACTAGTTGAACCAAACCCAGTATGCATGTTGGGAAAAAGGGACTCAGTACTGTTGCTGAAAAACTATATGTGTATCCATGAGAACCTACCTTTCAAAGAAGAAGATAACAAGGAGGGAGTACAAGGGAGTCAGGTATCAGACATCCGCAGTTAGCAAAGCTGGATCATGAGTCTGGTGAGGCTCGCTGTATGTGCTGGCCACGCATGCAGCGACCCTAGCCTGTACTTTTCCATTCAATCCGGGACAGGATATAAGGGGGCTGTCTCGGGTCGGAGAGAGGGGGTCAGACATGAGCGCACTTTGAAGATACAGGGGACGCCCTGAAGTGCTGTGTCTGCCCACCCCCCCTCCCTGGTAGGTTCCACATTCATTAACCCCAACAGCTCAGAAAGCATTACAGCACATTGCAGATTTGTTTATGATACATCAAAAATTTCAACCTTACACCCTGATAGGACAGTGGGATGATACACTCGCAAAGAGCCTGACTGCATTAGAGTGAGTATTTTTGCCACATAACTTTTCAAAAAACAGTAACTACGATGATTGAAATGTTAGCACGATTGATTTCACGGGGTCGTTTGCACTATCAGCAGCCAGCTCCTCTGCCATCATTTGTGGGGATTACCCTGCGAATGCTTACACCTGATGAACTTTGGCAATTCGATGTTATACACATTATGGAATTGGGACGTTTGCGCTATCTACATGTTTTAGTTGATTTGTTTTCTCACCTTGTTGTAGCTAGTGCTCATATAGGAGAAAACGCTCGTGATGTTATTCGACATTAGTTGCAATGCCTTGCAGTCATGGGAGTACCGAAAACTGTAAAAACTAACAGACCAGCTTATGTGTTCGCTAAAATACAGGTCTCTTTACAGACATGGGGTATCAAACATGTCATCTTTGTCATCCAATGCTTGTCATGCCCTGTAGTTTAGGTTGCTTACAGAAAATAGTGCAAAAAATGATTAATCAAGCTTTTTGTTGCATAAAAAATAAAAAAGGGGGAATTGTGGAGATGATAGAGAGCAGCGTAGGGAATCTGTTTGGCCTTGATGAGACAAAGCTGTACCTGTGAGAGGTGCCTTGAGAAGCAAGTGCCAGGAGATATCAGCAAGGAAAGGAATGTGAAAAGCAAAGCTGCTGCTCTGTGTGAACAGTCAGAGACGATCAGTTAAAAGACACTGAGAAGTGCGTGGCAATCGACCCTCAATCTATCAGCAGGATGCTGCCCGCGCGTGGACAGCTCGTGAAAATAGCATGCAACCAATCAGTAAGAGTTAGAGCGTGTGAACAGATAGCATAATACTATAAATGTAACGATAGCCAATGTCACCACAGAAATAATTGAAAGTTTGTTAGAAGATCAGAATAGCCTGCGCCATGCGATTTTGCAAAATAAAGCAGCAATTGACTTTTTGTTATTAGCTCAAGGACATGGTTGCGAAGATTTTGAGGGTATGTGTTGTATGAATTTGTCCGATCACAGTGAATCAATTCACAAACAGTTGCAGTGGTTAAAAGAACATGGGTTTTTTGATGAGTGGCTAACTAGCTTGTTTGAAAGTATTAGAATTGCTTGTTGAAGGCTTGCATATTATAATAATTCTTGTAATCATAAATTTGTGCTTATGTGTAGTCCTTTCTTGTATTAAGAGAGCTATGTTAAAAGTAATAAACCAAGCCTGGATTGCTCAAAAAAAAAAAAAAAAGAGAAAGAAAAAAAAAGAAAAAAAAAAGGGGGAATTGTTGCAGAATGGCTTGAGGAGCAAGGTCATGGGACAATAGAGGAGTTATGTGAGATGAGAATAGCGTAGAAGCAAGTTACAGCTCGGCGATGGGAAAGTACTAAGTAAACAAGCCATGAGAATGCAGAAGCAAGAATAAGGAGCTGATAAGAATAGGGAACTAAGGCTGAACCCTGTCGTGTGGGCAGAGAGCCAATCGCAGTGAGCAGATGACTTTTATAATTAGCCAATATTCAAGCGGTGATGTAACCAGTAGCTATATAATGAAGCTTATTCGGGCAATAAACTGAAGCTTGCTTTATCACTCACATTGAGTCGGCTGCTTGTCTTCCCTCGCTCGTCGCACCCCAGTGAGAAGAAAATTCTGCTTTTGCAAATACATTTAAATGGAGAAATCCATCAAATTGTAATTCTATTAAAACTGATCTCCAAATGGATGTTAATTTTATCAATACATGTACATAATTTCAAGAACTGATTTCAAAATTGAAGATATATATTCATTATACATTCTGAGTATATTTAAACTGACAATAGCTATGGTTTTAAATGATAATGGGAAACTGACAAATTAACCACATGCTCAAAGATTAGAAGTGTTCATGTCGTATTAATAAAAATTATTTTTTCCCAAAAGTTTACTTAAAATTAAGAACTGTCTCTTATTTTTCCAAGTGATTCTTCCATATAAGAACAACAATCATACTGTATCCTCTAAGAATAACATGTAGATACATAAAATGAAAATGCTATTTTAAGAGAATAGGTAGACAATAAAAATAAGAAAGCCAAGTTATAAATAATTCATGGTAACTTGTTTTCTAAACATTATACTTTCCATCTCTATTACCATTCCAGCAGTTATACTGAACTTTTAATGAGGAAATATTTCTCAAATGAGTCTGGTAAGTGAGTAGAAAAGTGTCTCCAAAAGGAAAAACCCCCTGCTTCATTTGTCAATGTAAAATGCTCTAAAAATCCCTAAAAAGGGGGAAAAAATACAGCAATATCATTGCTAGCTTGTGGCCACTGCACGTCAGAAACAGATGAACTGCAAAAAAACTTAATTAATAGAGCTAGGGATACAGTATCCTTAGCTACACAAAGCTAATATCCAACAGCACACTTGTACAAAGGAAAGAGGAGAACACCCACCACAACTAAACAAGGAAACATCCACACCAGCATGTCCCTCTCCCTTCCAAAATAACCATCCCTAGCTAACCATGGCAACACTCATAAAGAAAATCAATAGAAATAAAACACTTATCTTCCTTTGAAGCGAACACCTCAGGTAGAAATAAAGGTGATGAACAATCCTCTAAACCATTGCAGGGTTTGAAGACACCCATCTACCACCCATCCTGCTCCTGCTCCTGCTCCAACCTTGCTACCCAGCTCCATACAAATTTTCCAAGGCAACGCCAACCTAACTTATTACCCTCCCAGCTGATGGAGCAATTAGCAGCAGGGATGATTGCACTCTCTGCCAGCAGCGAGAGCACGTCCTTGCAGCCAAAGGCCCCTCGGAAACCATCTGTGCAGAAACCAATGCAAATTTGTTGAATTTAGGCAGTGGTTTTGCTACAGGGTTCTCTTGACAATTGCTACGAGCTTGGGGAGCTCAGTGACATGCCTGTCTGTAGGGATGTGTGATGAGGTGGACATACCACATCTCCAGCGAGGCTTTTTTCCTGAGCTGTTTGATTGCATTTGGATTTCTGAAACAAAGCTGCACATCCCCTGCTAACAGAGAGAGACACTCCTCAGTTGGCAGACTTTTTGGTAATTAATCATAGATGTGGTCAGAAACAACCCACTAGTGTTTCTCCTTACAGGGGAGTTGCATCTTCTGGTGCTAATTCTGAAGATGTTCTCAGTGACAGAGGACACCTGCAGACAGACTGAGCTGAAAGGAGAGGGGAGCTACTTTACACCAAGATAAGAGTGAATTTCTTGGCTGCGTAGCTCTGATGTGGGAACCAGCAGTGATTTATGGGCTGCTGAGACTGTCCAGATTTGTGTTAGATCAGAGAGTTCCAGCAACTGTTGTTCCTCCTGCCATAGGAGGAAACACACAGGTAATTAATTACTCCAAGTTCTTGCAGGCACCTGCAGCAGCTTCGTCATTGCATAAATTGGTTGATAAGGAGAATTAGCTTCCAGGTGAAAGTCAAAACTCTGACTAAGTCCTCTGAGTTAATTGATAACTGAAGTAATCCACCTGGAACTAACTGGTAGCTGGCTTCCTGCAGTTATTAGGTGATTTTCATCAAAAAAATAAAGAATCTCCATTAAAAAATTGGACAGACTTTTTGAGTCCATCCCTCTGGCCAAAACCAGAACAGGTAGTACGTAAAGCCACGCTTCAGCTCTGCCCCAAACGGTCTCATGATGATTGAAATGAGTAAAAAGGTTTCCTTGTATCCTGTATATTTAACTTTTTCCCTTATGCAGCATGGTATGATGTCCGCTGCTTTTGCAACGGAAAATCTAAGAGGGTTTTGATCTCCAATGCATCTTTGAAGAGCACTTGGAAGTTCGGAACATTTCCTATTATCAAAGTATGTTTTTCTTCCCACCAGATTTTTAAACACACATCAGTCCACACTTACAGTGTAAGTGTTGATACACACTGACCTCACTTTAAATTCATTCAAAAATGAATGATTTACGTTCTGCAGAAGCACAAAGGTTTGATCTTTTTGCTTGCACAAAGTGACTGGGAAGAAGGTGAAACAGGATGACACTAATTTTAGAAGTATGTTGCATTTTTGCAAAATCAGAGCATCATTCAAATTTGACAGTAATAAACTAAAACCATCTTTGTTTCAGCCTTTAAAAAAGCTAGAACAAGTGGAGTTGGTGGTAATCCCGTGGGAAGAAAATACAACTCTCTTTCCAGATTCTTTAGGTTTAAAGATATAAATCATCCATCCAGCACAGGACTGTGAGGGGTGAACACACAGCTCTGAATCTGACAACATATTTCCCCTGTCCTTATTAATGAACATCAGATGAATATGTCAGTATGAGCATGCATTCTCCAAAATCTCCAACATACCTTTATTTTGAAAAATAGCATCTTTTGACCTGCCCTCCCTGGCAGGAAAACTCATCAAGACAACCACTATATTAATGTCACGTCACTTTGGTGAGCAGTCACCAGAACTGTTCCTGGGATGAGCAGATCAAGTGTCCTATGTATTTTTGGTGAATAATGGTCAGCAGAACCAAGGTGTCAGCATGAGTAGCAACAAGATTCAACCTAAGATGAGAGACACCTGAATTGAGGTGTCTGTGTGTGTGTGCTAAACACCTGAGCTCCCACCAGAGTCATCTGACATATGATTGATGCAGGTGATCTGAGATACTGTTCTAAGAGATGGAGCCCAAAGTCATGGATTAAATGAACTCAACAGACATTTTAGAGGGACGGCCCACAGACTAAGGGAATGATATCTGTGTGTGTGTATATATATATATCAAAGACAGGGAGAAGTGGTGGTGATTCATTGGAAAGTGTAAGATCTGGGCATGATGTAGATGTTATAAAATAAGGGGTGGATAATATCCTGGTTCCAGTGGGGATAGGGTTAATTTTCACAAGGAGGCAGGATGGGTGTCCTGGTTCCGGCAGGGACAGGGTTAAGTATTCCATGCCATGTGAGCCACGCCCACCCTGAGATTAAAAGGAGGGAGGGGGCGAGCAGTCGGGTTGGGGAGCGGGCTGGTGCGTCCCGGGGCTGGACCGGTGGGGAGCGGCGGTTCTGTATTCGCGTCTGTATATTTCTCTGTTGTTGTTGTTTTCTTGTTCCCTTTGCTGTTCTGTTAAACTGCCTTTGTCTCAACCCAAGAGTTTTGCCTTTTTCTTTTGATCCTTCCCGTACCGGGAAGCGCTGGGCGAGTGACACGTGGTTCTTTGTTGCCATCTGAGGCCAAACCACGACAGTCCTTTTTGGCGCCCAACGTGGGGCTCGAAGGGTTGAGACAACGACAGAATCTAACTAGAGCTTGAAAAAACGAATTTGTTAATAGTCACCAGTCACTATGTTGCTTAGTTTGTTCTCATGGCTGTGTTATGTAAACTCCTATGTGTTTTATGCACTCCCTGTGATGATATTTGTTACTTCTGGGAGGGGGATGAGGATTATCATTTTGCTGTCCTGTGCAATATCGGCTTATGATATGATAACATCACTTGTTAGACGGTTACTTTGGGGCGTTTATGTGATATTGCTCTCCTGTCCGTACATTGGGTACCACCTCTCAGAATTCATTAATAATTACACCCAGTCTATGGGGGAAACAGGGGGGGACACTTTCCCCAGCTCTTTTGCCTCCCTTTTCTCCTTTGAGTCAGGTATGACAGCTTTTGAGAATTTTGAATATCCTTGGGATGCTCAAACCAGCATGTTCCTAGTGTTATGTTTGCTGAATATGTTCCAGGTCTCGTTTAGGGTTAAACAACTATTTAAGACTACCACCCAGAGATCTGCTCTAAGGCTGGACAGTCAGGGGTGGCATGGCAGGTGGGAGAACATGGGCAGGTACTTAGAGAACTTCTCACCTCCGATGGTCTGGGACTTCACCCCTGAACAATTACAGGACCCTGATAGAATAGTAGAATATCTGAAGGGAAAGTGCTGTGGCTATTCTAGAGAGGCACAACTCACCGCACTGTGCTGGGCCCTGGCTAGTGTCTACCAGGCACTGCTCAGTGCTATGCAGCACCCTCAGAAGAAAGAGACAGAGACCAGACCAGCAGGCGCTGCGGCCCCTGCGGCAGGCGCTGCGGTTGCTGTGGCCCCTGTGGCAGGTGCTGCTGCGACGGGCACTGCGGCTACTGCGACCCCTGCGACGGGCACTGCGGCTACTGCGACCCCTGCGACGGGCACTGCGGCTACTGCGACCCCGGTGACAGACACTGCAGCTACTCCAACCCCAGTGACAGCCACTGCTGCTGAACCAGGGAACCAACCCGTGCCAGTATCCGTTGCCCCCATACAAAAGAAGAAGTACACAAAGAAATCGGTTCGCATAGTAAGAGATGACGATGAACCAGGGCCATCACAAGGACAGGAGGAAGAGGCAGAACCAGAGATAATTACCCGATCCCTATCCCTGAGTGAGCTGCGGGATATGCGAAAAGATTTTAGCCGACTTTCAGGCGAGCACATTGTCACCTGGCTGCTTCGGTGTTGGGATAATGGGGCCAGTAGCCTGGAATTAGAGGGTAGGGAAGCCAGGCAGTTGGGATCCCTGTCTAGGGAAGGTGGCATTGACAAAGCAATTGGAAAAAAGACCCAAGCCCTCAGCCTCTGGAAGCGACTCCTGTCAGGCGTGAGGGAGAGGTACCCCTTCAGTGAAGATGTTGTATGTCACCCAAGCAAATGGACCACCATGGAAAGAGGTATCCAGTACCTGAGAGAATTAGCCGTGCGGGAGATGATTTATTATGACTTGGACAACACAGACTTGCCCACAGATCCTGATGAGGTGCACTGCACAAGGCCCATGTGGCGGAAGTTTGTACGGAGCGCACCATCGTCATATGCCAACTCACTGGCAGTAATGGAATGGAAAGGTGAAGAAGGACCAACGGTGGATGAGGTGGCTGGCCGGCTCCGGCGATATGAAGAAAGCCTCTCTTCCCCCCTTGTCTCAGCTGTGGAGAAACTGTCCCGGAAGGTTCAGCAACTTGAAGAGAATATGTCCTACTCCCCACCTGTACGGGCCAGCATCTCAGCTATTAGAAGCAGACATTTCCCCACTCAAGAGAGAGAGTACAAAGGGTACACACCACGAGGCACCCTGTGGTTCTACCTGCGAGACCATGGAGAGGACATGAGGAAGTGGGATGGACAACCTACTTGGATCCTGCGGGCACGGGTACAGGAGTTGCAAGGAAGGACAACCACAAAAGGAGATCCCTCCAGGAAAAGTGCCGCCCCAGTTTCCAGTGGGCAGTTCCCCAGACAGACCATAAGGCCTGATCTTGCTTCTGATCCTCTTGAAGGAACCTCCAAGTCATTTCTGCAAGAAGTGAGTACCGGATACCATGACCAGTATTAGAGGGGCCCTGCCTCCAGCCAGGTGGAGGAAAGGGACAACCGGGTTTATTGGACAGTGTGGATTCGATGGCCTGGCACATCAGACCCACAGGAGTATAAGGCTCTAGTGGACACAGGAGCACAGTGTACTCTGATACCATCAAGCTATAGAGGGGCAGAACCCATTTGTATTTCTGGGGTCACAGGGGGATCCCAAGAGTTGACTGTACTGGAGGCGGAAGTGAGCCTAACTGGGAATGAGTGGCAAAAGCATCCCATTGTGACTGGCCCAGATGCTCCATGCATCCTTGGCATAGATTACCTCAGGAGAGGGTATTTTAAGGACCCAAAGGGGTATCGATGGGCCTTTGGCATAGCTGCCTTGGAGGCGGAGGAAGTTAGACAGTTGTCCACCTTGCCTGGTCTCTCGGAGGACTCTTCTCTTGTGGGGTTGTTGAGGGTCGAAGAACAGCAGGTGCCGATTGCTACCACAACGGTGCATCGGCGGCAATATCGCACTAACCGAGACTCTCTGATTCCCATCCATAAGCTGATTCGTCAACTAGAGGTTCAAGGAGTGATCAGCAAGACTCGCTCGCCTTTTAACAGTCCCATATGGCCGGTGCGAAAATCCAATGGAGAGTGGAGGCTAACTGTAGACTATCGTGGCCTGAATGAAGTCACGCCACCACTGAGCGCTGCTGTGCCGGATATGCTAGAACTCCAGTATGAACTGGAGTCCAAGGCAGCCAAGTGGTATGCCACGATTGATATAGCGAATGCATTTTTCTCAATCCCTTTGGCAGCAGAGTGCAGGCCACAGTTTGCTTTCACTTGGAGGGGCATCCAGTACACCTGGAATCGACTGCCCCAGGGGTGGAAACACAGCCCCACCATTTGCCATGGACTGATCCAGACTGCACTGGAACAGGGTGAAGCTCCAGAACATCTGCAGTACATTGATGACATCATTGTATGGGGAAACACAGCAGAAGAAGTTTTTGAGAAAGGGGATAAAATAGTCCGAATCCTTCTGAAAGCTGGTTTTGCCATAAAACGAAGTAAGGTCAAGGGACCTGCACAGGAGATCCAGTTCTTAGGAATAAAATGGCAAGATGGACGCCGCCAAATCCCAATGGATGTGATCAACAAAATAGCAGCTCTGTCTCCACCAACTAGCAAAAAGGAAACACAAGCTTTCTTAGGCATTGTGGGTTTTTGGAGGATGCATATCCCAGATTACAGTCTGATTGTAAGCCCTCTGTATCCAGTAACCCGGAAGAAGAATGATTTTAAATGGGGTCCTGAGCAACGACAAGCTTTTGAACAAATCAAACAGGAAATAGTCCATGCAGTGGCCCTGGGGCCAGTCCGGGCAGGACAAGATGTGAAAAATGTGCTCTACACCGCAGCCGGGGAGAATGGCCCTACCTGGAGCCTCTGGCAGAAGGCACCAGGGGAGACCCGAGGTCGACCCCTAGGGTTTTGGAGTCGGGGATACAGAGGATCCGAAGCCCTCTACACTGCAACAGAAAAGGAGATCTTGGCAGCATATGAAGGGGTTCGAGCTGCTTCGGAGGTGGTTGGTACAGAAGCACAGCTCCTCTTAGCACCTCGACTGCCGGTGCTGGGTTGGATGTTCAAAGAGAGGGTCCCCACCACACATCATGCAACTGATGCTACATGGAGTAAGTGGATTGCACTGATCACACAGCGAACTCGAATGGGAAACCCCAGTCGCCCAGGAATTCTGGAAGTGATCATGGACTGGCCAGAAGGCAAGGATTTTGGAATGTCACCAGAGGAGGAGGTGACGCGTGCGGAAGAGGCCCCACCATATAATAAACTGCCAGAAAATGAGAAGCAATATGCCTTGTTCACTGATGGGTCCTGCCGGATTGTGGGAAAGCATCGAAAGTGGAAGGCTGCTGTGTGGAGTCCTACACGACAAGTTGCAGAAGCCAGTGAAGGACAAGGTGAATCGAGCCAGTTTGCAGAGGTGAAAGCCATTCAGCTGGCTTTGGACATTGCCGAGCGAGAAAGATGGCCAGTACTTTATCTCTACACTGACTCGTGGATGGTGGCCAATGCTCTGTGGGGATGGTTACAGCAGTGGAAGCAGGGCAACTGGCAGCGCAGAGGCAAACCCATCTGGGCTGCTGAACTATGGCAAGATATTGCTGCCCGGATAGAGAATCTGGTTGTGAAAGTACGCCACGTAGATGCCCACGTACCGAAGAATCGGGCCACGGAGGAACATCAGAACAACCAGCAGGTGGATCGGGCTGCCAGGATTGAAGTGGCTCAGGTGGATCTGGATTGGCAACGTAAGGGTGAACTATTCATAGCTCGGTGGGCCCATGAGACCTCAGGCCACCAAGGAAGAGATGCGACATATAGATGGGCTCGTGACCGAGGGGTGGACTTGACCATGGACACTATTGCACAGGTCATCCATGAATGTGAGACATGCGCTGCAATCAAGCAAGCCAAGCGTTTGAAGCCTCTTTGGTATGGAGGACGATGGTTGAAATATAAATATGGGGAGGCCTGGCAGATTGATTATATCACACTGCCACGAACCCGTCAAGGCAAGCGCTATGTGCTCACAATGGTGGAAGCAACCACTGGATGGCTGGAAACATACCCTGTGCCCCATGCCACTGCCCGGAATACTATCCTGGGCCTTGAAAAGCAAGTCCTGTGGCGACATGGTACCCCAGAGAGAATTGAGTCGGACAATGGGACTCATTTCCGAAACAGCCTCATAGACACCTGGGCCAAAGAGCATGGTATTGAGTGGGTATATCACATCCCCTATCATGCACCAGCCTCTGGGAAGATAGAACGGTACAATGGACTGTTAAAAACTACACTGAGAGCAATGGGTGGTGGGACCTTAAAACATTGGGATGCACATTTAGCAAAGGCTACCTGGCTAGTTAATACCAGGGGATCTACCAATCGGGCTGGCCCTGCCCAGTCAAAACTTCCACGTACTGTAGAAGGGGATAAGGTCCCTGTAGTGCACATGAAGAATATGTTGGGGAAGACAGTCTGGGTTAGTCCTGCCTCAGGCAGAGGCAAACCCATCCGGGGGATTGCTTTTGCCCAAGGACCTGGGTGCACTTGGTGGGTAATGCGGAAGGATGGGGAAGTCCGATGTGTACCTCATGGGGACTTGATTTTGGGGGAGAATAGCCAGTGAATCAAATTGTATGTTACACTGTCACTGTATGTCCTCGTTACTATAATTGCTATTGGCTGTACTGCAGTAAGAATCACCCAAATTAAGGACAGATGGACTTTGATGAACAGTTGAGTAAAGCAAAGTGGTGATGGGATCAGAGCTGACGCCCAGCAACTTCCTCAAGATCTGCATCTTCGGCCCATGGACTGTGTGCATGAGCTACGCCGGGTATACAGTCACATGTTCCGAAAACTGTAAGATCTGGGCGTGGCAAAATGGTATGGAATAAGGGGTGGATAATGTCCTGGTTCCGGCAGGGACAGGGTTAAGTATTCCATGCCATGTGAGCCACGCCCACCCTGAGATTAAAAGGAGGGAGGGGGCGAGCAGTCGGGTTCGGAGCGGGCTGGCGCGTCCCGGGGCCGGACCGGCGGGGAGCGGCGGTTCCGTATTCGCGTCTGTATATTTCTCTGTCGGTGTTGTTGTTGTTGTTTTCTTGTTCCCTTTGCTGTTCTGTTAAACTGCCTTTGTCTCAACCCAAGAGTTTTGCCTTTTTCTTTTGATCCTTCCCGTACCGGGAAGCGCTGGGCGAGCGACACGTGGTTCTTTGTTGCCATCTGAGGCCAAACCATGACAATGGGACACAGGGGGACGCAGCCAGGTTGGTATTTGATACCATGTGATGCCATGCCTGGTACATAGCTGGGATGCCATGCCTGGTACATAGCTGGGAGAGATAGCTGGAGGAGGAGGGCCTCGCCTTGCGAGTGGCTGTACATTAATCATGCTTTGTATATTC
Source organism: Fratercula arctica (assembly GCA_947846985.1). Lineage (NCBI taxonomy): Eukaryota > Metazoa > Chordata > Aves > Charadriiformes > Alcidae > Fratercula > Fratercula arctica. The sequence continues at coordinate 21,234,258 of CANTUZ010000025.1, read as the reverse complement.
CTCTATCAGTATTATTGTTGTTTTTCTCTTTCCTTTGCTTTTCTGTTAAACTGCCTTTATCTCAACCCACGAGTTCTGCCTTTTTCTTCTGATTCTCCCCCTGCAGTGGAGGGGTGAGCGAGCAACTGTGTGGTTCTTTGTTGCCAGCTGGGGCTAAATTACGACAACAGCCAATTCCTTATCTATCGAACAGTCCATCCATAAAACCAATATCTCGCTAGTGTAGCAACAAGAATGTTGTGGGGATCAGTGTCAAAGGCCTTACAGAATTCTAGGTAAATTACCTCCATAGTTCTTCCCTTGTCCTCTGATGCAGTCACCCCATTATAGAAAACTACTAGATTACTAATTAGTAATAGGAAAGAAGCTGTTTGTATTGGGTCCGTATGAGACAGAGTTAACTTTCTTCATAGCAGCCTGTATGGTGCTATGCTTTGCATTTGTGGCCAAAACAGTGTTGATATAACACGGCAGTATTTTGGCTATTGTTGAGCAATGCTTGCACAGAATCAAGGTTTTCTCTCTTTTTCTCCCCCCCGCTCTCAGCAGTTAGACTAGGAGTGAGCAAGAGATTGGGAGGGAACACAGGTGGGAGAGCTGACCCAAACTGACCAAAAAGCTATTCCATACCATATGATGTCATGCTCAGCAATAAAAGCTCAGGGAAGAAGGGACACTTGTGGCTATGGCATTTGTCTTCCCTAGCAATTGTTACACGTACTGAGGCCCTGCTTTCCAGGAAGTGGCTGGACATCTGCCTGCTGAAGGGAAGTAGTGAATAAATTCCTCTATTTGCTTTGCTTGCACATGCAGCTTTTGCTTTCCCTATTAAATTGTTATTATCTCAATCCCTGAGTCTTCTTGACTTTCTTCTGTTTTCTCCCCGTCCTGCAGGAGAGGGGAATGAGTGAGAGCCTGGATGGGTGTTTTGCTGCTGGCTGGGGTCAACTCACCACGCTGTTTTATAAGTGGAAAACACATTTAAAGTTAGACAGTGAAATAACATTTCTGCCGTATGCATTGCGTATTTAGTGAACGTATTTATGGAAAGATCCACCTGTGGCAAGAATTATAAATGAAAGCTGGGACACAACCTTAGCTAAGTAATTGATATAATTTAGGAGCAGTTGTGTCACTGATTACTCTAAAACAATGCTGTTTTAAATACATAGTTAATATTATGTGTTTGATTCTGCAGATGCACATATACATTACTGCAAATTAAATGGCGGAAGAGAAATTTGGACACCTTCTTAGCATACATTCATTCCATTTTGGCAAGCCACTTCCTAAATTATTATCAGCAAACTCTCAGCCTTGTCTGAAGTATTTTTGTTCTGTATTTTATTGTTGTAATACTTATAGACATTAGTGCTGTGCTAAATAAAGGAATGTAGCACAGTAAACAGATCACAACAAAATAGATAGCAACTCCCCCTCAACCCAAACTGCTCCCCCCCATGAAACCATTGCAGCTCCATTACAGAGAAAGGGTCAAACACATGTGACAAAAAAACATCAGAGGAATTACATTCAGATGTGCAGATTCACATTCTAGGCTCATTTATATATATAAAGAGAGAGATCACCAAGTTCAGTGTTTACAAAGAACAATATTGTTACAAATACAGTACTATACTTTTCCCAATACTTTATAATAATTCCTACTCAACCTTTTTACAGAACAATAATACAAGAGAGTCCAGGCACTGCACAAAATATGTACAAGATATCTCATGCACATTGCCATCTTCAGAAACTGATCTCATTTAGAAAATTAATGAAACGACATACCAAAAAAACCCCAAATCTGGAAATTCCAAACAAGTGTCAAATCAAAACAAGATTCAAAACAAGTGGGGAACTTTCTAATAAAAAGGATTTTTCATTCTTTATGTAAACATTGAAGCATTAATAAGAATGTATGAAATAGTGAAGAAGGAGTGTAAAATGGCAGTTCATTCTGTTGAATCCATGGAGAATTCACACATCTAATCTAATAAACTACAGCACTACTGTACAAAATTGCCAACTCTTCCTTTTGAGCTCATTTTTCTTGCAACTATCTTTACTTTTGCAAACTAAAATGGTGGGATTGTTTACAAGACTTATCAGGAGTGCACACTGTAAACTTCCCAGTGTAGAAATCTTATACACATATTAAAATTAATTGGAACAATGAAGATTCTTCACTAGGCTCCAATCCTACAAACATTCACATGCTTAGCTTTAAGCATCTGTTCACCCTGAAGTCAGCGGGTTAGGTACTCAGGTGCTTAGAACTAGGTATAAGGTTGATTGCAGGAAAACAGCCTTGTTTTTAATGATTCAATTTTTTGTGTGCTTAGCTTTTCTTCATCTCCTGCTGAAATCAATGGGAAGACTCCTCAACATGAGTTGGACAGAACCACAAAAACAACAGGTGAAGTTGAGAGTGTAAAACACACCAGTAATCAGAAGTGTGATAACTGTCTTCAAGACTGTTGGGTTTCCTCAGGCTACTTATGGAAAGGCTTCACTGTATATAACCTATTAAATAGTATGTGGTTATATACCATATTTAGATTACTATATTTATAAGAAATTATGAAAAATTTCAAATGATCTCCATAAGTCAGATGTCTACAATTAAAAACTCTAATCACAAGTCATTCGCAATCTATTTAGATCAGTCTGATAGCAGTGGTAAATACTAACCTGGAATACTAACACCATTTGCTTTCAAAATCTTCTATTCCAGAGATCAAGATTAAATTATGCAATAAGAACTGCAATAAATCAAGTCATTATACAGTACACTACTTTCAAACTAAAATGCATTCACTTACTACAATAGCTTATGCTCAGTTCTATTATCTCCCTTACTGCCCATTGAAATATAAAGCTTATTTTCTCTCTCTCTGTTCAGCCCATGTACGTCTGTGGTTTCTGAAAGGCAAAATAAACCTCTGACCACAGATGGAAACCAAGTTCTCAGATAAAAACAGTTTTCATGGCTCTCATCAACAGCAGTGTACATGTGTACACACACATCCATGAAATCTCTGGAATAAAGTCCATGTATCGTTACTAGTTTCCAAACACAATGCACTGCACAGTCCATTCCACAGTAATTGAGAAACTAATGGCTATAAGCATCACACCTTTTCAAATCAAAAGGATGGGCTTTTTTTTCCCATATGTGTTCTGGTCTTGTTTTTAATCACACTGAGTCTTATGTCATAATAAGACACCAGAGACACTGTTGCTTTGAGAAAATTTGAGGCATCAGTCTGGTCTAAATATATGGTTCAAATTCAGTGTAAACAGCAGTATGGACAGAATGTAGCTACACAAAATGGAATGTTTTCTTCTTGAGTAAAAAGAGCTATCAGCTGCTTTATTCTTTTACTGTTTTTCCCCTTTGTTCCTGATATAAGTTATGGACCAATCAAATCCTGCATTTCATACATCTATACATTTCTTCTTCATAAAAATCCATATAGTACTTACACATCCTCTGTATCATATGAAAAAACAAATCACAAATTGACTTATATAACAAAAAAATTTTTCCCACCTTACATTTACTTCTTCCATTTATCTGTCTAAAGAAAAATGTTGATAATACTAGACATCTTTCAACAAAAAATACTTTTAAACTGGCTCAGTGTAACAAAATTACTTAGAACAGCATGCAGACCTATTATTTTCAAGCTTCATAAATATCAAGCACAATTTAAAAATGTCAGTATACACAAGCACACAGTTGTGTGCACCAAATCTGTAATCAAGAGCTTAGAATGTACAGTTTCTCAGCAGAGCCCCTCAATATTACTCTTGCTGGATATTTAGAGATCACTCCCCTCCTCCCTCATTTAACCTCTGAAATGGACATATAAAAGACACATTTGAAAAATAAGTATTTTAAAAATTAGAAACCTGGGGGACCTAACTGCAAAATAATCACATCTCCTGAATTATTTGCTGAAACATGTCAAAATTGCATTGTCTGTACCACCTCATGGAGCACCTTTTGGGGTGAAGAACAGAAATTAAAGGGTGTGCATTTGAACAATGGGGTTTATGACAGCATCAGTTACTCATTCTTGATAGGCATGTAAGTCGTCTTTTTGTGAATCTTACCAAGGATGCTTCTGCTATTTACTCTGTGTGTGGAATTGCATAAAGCTTTACTTGTATAGCGATGCAACCAAAAAGTCTCATGGCTATATTTTCCCTCCCCCTCTATACACAGCAAATGTTGGGAAGAGAGAAATGTATCTGCAGACACAAATGCAGTACTAGAAACAGAAGCAGTAATGAAGAAAACTTCATCCTTCATGCATGTTGTGAATGTGAGGTGTCAGATATAAACTGGTTGTTCTTGCGCAGTCAACAGTCTGTACATAGCAGCTGGCATGGTCTTCATATGAATCTAGAAGGTAATACAACATGTTAATCAATACTCCTATTAGGCATGCTACCAAAAACATGAGTGTCCATAGACATCCAGAGGGACCTGGACAGGCTTGAGAGGTGGGCCTGTGTGAACCTCATGAAGTTCAACCAGGCCAAGTGCAAGGTCCTGCACCTGGGTCACAGCAATCCCAAGCACAAACACAGGCTGTGCAGAGAATGGAGTGAGAGCAGCCGTGAGGAGAAGGACTTGGGCGTGTTGGTGGATGAGAAGCTCAACATGAGCCAGCAATGCGTGCTCACAGCCCAGAAATCCAACTGCATCCTGGGCTGCATCAAGAGAAGCATGGCCAGCAGGTTGAGGGAGGGGATTCTACCCCTCTACTCTGCTCTTGTGAGATCCCCACCTGGAGTACTGCATCCAGCTCTGGAGTCCTCAGCACAAGAAGGACATGGACCTGTTGGAGCGAGTCCAGAGGAGGGCCACGAAAATGATCAGAGGGCTGGAGCAACCCTCCTATGAAGACAGGCTGAGACAGTTGGGGATGTTCAGCCTGGAGAAGGGAAGGCTCCAGGCAGACCTTATAAGCAGCCTTCCAGTACCTAAAGGGGGCCTATAGGAGAGATGGGGAGGGACTCTTTATCAGGGAGTGTAGTGACAGGATGAGGGATAATGGTTTTAAACAGAAAGAGGGTAGATTTAGATTAGATATTAGGAAGAAATTCTTTACTGTAAGGGTGGTGAGGCACTGGAACAGGTTGCCCAGAGAGGTTGTGGATGCCCCTTCCCTGGATGTGTTCAAGACCAGGTTGGATGGGGCTTTGAGCAACCTGGTCTAGTGGGAGGTGTCCCTGCCCAGGGCAGGGGGGTTGGAACTAGATGATCTTTAAGGTCCCTTCCAACCCAAACCATTCTATGATAGCCTAGGGAGCACTAGGGAAGAAACTAGCTGAGGTAACATAGGAGAGAAGCGAAAGGGAAAGCCTGAGAATTTTCATATCCATACTAAGGTCTGGGGAAAAAGGTTGCTCTAAGCTGTTGAGTATCTATCAGCCATCTGAATTTTATCTGAAGTTGTGGGCGCTTCGATAATAAGAAAAACCTTGGTGGATCTCACTCTCACTTCTAGTATTTATATTTGAACAGTAACAACCCAAAAGAGGCAATGATGATGAAATATGCAATACTGTCTAGGCACACTGTTTGCTCCTACCTCACCAACAGCATTTGAGAGAACGTGAACAATTTTCTCGTGAGATGTTGCTACAACACTCTGCCCATTGATTTCAATGATACGATGGCCAACTCGCACTCCTCCTCGCTCTGCTATACCTCCTCTCATAAGGCTACAGATCTGGAAGGGAAAGGACAAAATTATCACAGTTTTGAGATGGAACAGAGGCTTTTGACCACAAATTATAATTCTGTATTTAAATACATGTGTTTGCAACAAAGTCTAAAATGTAGTGGATCACTGATTAAAAGTAATATTTATTAGCAATTGAGTACTACACATTCTCTTCCAAAAGCAAAAGAAAACACCCACCAAAAGCTATCTGTATTATACTTGTTACTTCATGGTTTGAAAATTTAAGAGTGTATGAAGAACCATAGTTTACAAAAAGTTCAAAGTGCATAAGCCTTGTGTTAAGAGAGAATCAAAGACAGACTCTTTCTTTTGAGACCATATACAATGGTGTGGTCAGAAACACAAATGATACAGACTGAAAGCAGCCTTCTCCATACACTTTTGTTTCTTTAACCTAAACCAGCCTTTTTGCTCCTCTGATTGGTTCTAAAGCTATGAAATAAAGTTTATTTTCCTACTTTTAACTGGGGAAAAAATTCAGGTGAATAACTTTGACCAGTTCAGGTTTTATATCTTAGACTTAAAATGTGTACTGAGCCCCTGCTGCAGTGAGGGAAAAAATACAATTCATTACATATGTAAACTTTAACATACGTAAAAGCATCACCAGAAGGTCTGGAAGCTACTTACAATCCCATTCTGTACACTGAAGCCTAACTGGTATCTGAGGTCAGGTCTCCTGATCAAGACTGTGGTTACCGGAGGACATCTAACTACATTCAGTTTAACTTGGGCTTGATTTTTCAAACCCTGCAAAAAATAACCATCACCATGAAAAATGCTGACAAAGATGGGGGTGAAACAATTTAACATGAGCACTAGGAAAAACAATACTTAGAATGTTAATATGGGAATAGCCCTGAATGAGCCGTTATTTGAATGTATCATTATGAAACAGGATTCCTGAATACCAGACACAAGCAACAGGATGCTCAGTGAATTGAACAATGCAGTATAAACCTCTTCTTGTCAAGAAGCTGATGTGGTTGTTTTAAGAAATCTAGCTTCCTGTTGGCAATTCCTTCATTTGAGAACAGAAATTATTGTTCTAAAGGAAGCAAAGGAAATAAAAAGCAGGTCTATGCAGTTGACCACAAAACTGTCAAGCATTCTGGTTGGGAAATGAAATTTAAAATATGCAGCTAAGAATAGATAGTTACACATAAGTGGCTTTCCAGGTGTAGTTATATTAAATTCTGTAATGCAAATGTCAAGTTCATGTATAAGCAATATTCACATTTACGTTATCCCTCCCTTCTAAACTGGATTTATCACATTCACCATTAAATCTTTGCTACCAGAAGAACTAAATGAAGAAGGAAAACCCAAACATAAAAGTGGAGATAAATGTAGAGTTTGACTGTTACACATATTCAAGCGTTCAGAGCTGTTTCTTGCAGATAAAACCAACGCCAATGTTAGATTACTTTTTTCCATACAACATATAGAACTGAACACACATTACTCTGAAATGTTGGATTTACACACATTTAATGTTCAATAAACAGAACCCGTATGGGAAAGAGATGCTATGTAGAGAGTATGGTAGCTTCAAGCTTCAGTCATGTTAACATTTATCAATTTCAATGCCTGCTTTTGAATTTCTTCCATATGAACAAAGTCAAAGATCGGTCCCATTGAAAAAAATGGGTTGCCTGCCACTGACTTCAACAAGATTAGGATTTCATTCAGAAAAATAACTCCTATTACAGCTAAGGTAATATACTGGTGTCTCTATATGCAGTTTACTGCTGCTGATTTTGTTGAGCCTAACTCTAGACTTGGTACTGACTTGAAACTGACATTCTGCTAGGATGAAAAGTCAATGCTTCTAACTGCCTTCTAATTCCCTGAATCTGTTTCTGATAGTAGTTAGCACAAGATGCTTCTGAAAAAGACATAAGTAGCATAATACAATTAGGGAATAACTATCACATATGGAAAGTTTCTTCCTAGATCTGTCAGTTTGTGAATGGTTTATAGTCAATTAGCAGCAAGGCTTACATCTCTAATTTAAAAATAACCTTATGTGAAGTAATCACAAGATATTCTCCTCATCTATATAAAATGCTTTTTTTTCATAGGAGTCCTTATAGCACACTAAAAAAGTTTACAATCTTAGGATATTTTTGTAACACTGAAATATATACTTGAGTGACTGATATTTTATTTGGGAGTTCATTTGTGTTATCCAAAAATGTTACATAAAAAGTTCTAGAAGCATGGCTATAAAGACTACCTTCTTAACAGAAAGATAAATGGATAGCAGCCTCATGTATCCATGAAAAAGGAGTATAAAGGCCTCATAAAGGCAGGAGACAGCAAAGCTAGATTTTTTTATTGTTTTCATTTTCAGAAAGTACAGAAGATTCTTAATGCATCACAGCAAAAGTCCATCTATATGAGAAAAGTATACATCAGTTTTAGAAATAAAACTGATAGGGAACTAAAAACAAGTATGACAAAGCTGATAACATGAAGGATGGTGAGCTTTGTTCCACTGAAGTTGGCACAGAGACACTTAAGGGATTTTCCTGTTTCAGGAAAAAATAAAAAAGAGTGATGTTACCAAAGTTTTAATACAGTGTATTCACAAGATACCATTTGAATTCACTGAATCCACAATGGCTGGTCTCAGAGACTTAAATATCTATTACTTGTCAGTGCACGGTGTTTACATTTTCAGAAACCATAATATCAGATCTTTATAGCAAATTTTTTAGTTCAAGCATTAAGAAAGGAATCCATGGGCAACAAAGACATACTTATTTTGTGAATTACTAAACAAACATTTTTTTACTGCAGAACACCACTACCCAGCAGGGACACAGAAGGATTTCTATAGTCATATATAGTATTACATTGCATGTCTACATGCTACAATATGCAGCAGTTCTGTGGTGATTGACTTTTTCAATAGGTAACCCAGAAGACAATTTAGCTGAATTTGCAACATTCTCAAAGGTTACATCTTTCCCCTTCCTGAAACACTGATGTTTAAATACACATTCTGTTGTATGTTGCATCTACCCTGGAGACTCTTCATTTCCAGTTGACTTGCCTGCTTTTTGCATTTACATGCTCTCATGTCAATTAGAAGAAAGTTCTTCCGATTAAAAAAAAATCCCACCATTTAGCCAAGTTCAAAGAAACAATATACTTTCCAATACACTCAAGTTGCATAGCTCCCTTCTTAGGGCTCAGAAAATAGGTAAAACAGAATTTGCCCTCTCCTTTAAGGTCGTCAAAAGGAAACTGCTATAAAATGCACAAGATCAGAGTTAACAAACAACAAATCTTTCTATACTTTTTGCTCTCCCACTACTCCAATAAAGGTTTTAAAACATGTAATATCCAGGAATATTCTCTGTACCTTTATAATGCTCTGGCATGTTGAGAGTGGTAAGCCAACCAAACTGGTCCCATTAATTGACATGATCTGGTCCCCTATATTTAGTTTCCCAGACTTCTCTGATGGTCCTCCATGCATCATGTTGGCAATAATAACTGTAGGCAAAATGGATCCCCAGCCAGATTCCACAATCACTACACCTAGAATTTCTCCCTTTTGCTTTTCAATGTAAACCTGAATCATAAGAAAGAGAGTTTCAAACAAAATCTTTTCTCTCATCTATGAAACTGATGAACCCACCCCCTCTATGTTTCCACATAAATAAACAAAGACTTCTCATTTGCAAAATGCCTTTCTTATTCAAAGGCAAAACACAATAGGGTATATAGTTTAACACAGTTTAAATGCCTTCAACCATCAAATAACATTAAAACTAGAGATTTTTTTAAATTCAAAATCCCGCCCAAATAGAACTCATCTGTTCATATGGCTGGAGGGAGCTGGTACAGAAGAAACCCTGGCATGATGGACTTTGGTGGACAGAACTATGTCAGGGAGGGATTTAAAGTACTTGTGACTGTGTTTTCGGAAACAATTACCCATGTGTTGCAGTGTTACACTGCTTCATCTTTATTAATAAAACCAGCATCAAATATATAGCCTTTTAAAATCTGAGGTCAACCACTCTTATCAACCTCAGTGCCTCCAAAATTTTTATACTGTCTACTGTATATTCACTTCACTGACAAGTAATGTCTCAAATGTGAAAATTGTTTGGTAAAAAGAACACACAGAGACAGTAACTCATTCAACTATTGATAAATTTAGGGTTCACTGCTTGCTCTTAAAACAGAATTGCCCACAGGATAAACCTACTGGGAAGGACAGAATTTACCTCATTGAGGTTATTTATTGGAAGCACTAATAGCTTTCTAATTGTTGCCAGTACGGGTCTGAACTCAGGATACATGAGCTTAATGGTGTTATGGAAAAAAAGCAGACATACATCTTTGCAGTTTTCAGATTTGGAAAAATGAATCAGGTCATCATTGTACATGTCCTGGGTATTGAGCAAGTCACTATATTCCTTCTGGCTTAGGTCTTCTGGATTGATTCCATTTGCCCTCAGAAATTCCTGGTAGGCCACACTAAATGCTTGACCTATAGACTGTGCAATCAGCTGTGCCTGTAATAATTCCCAAAGAAGAAAAGAAGAACATCAAACATTCCAATGGTTTCATTCACTGTCAATTTCTCTGTTATGCTGCAAAATGGTTCATGCCTACAAGTTAAGGAACTGTAATAAATTTTTTAAAAAGTGAACCTAAAGAAATAATTAAAAAAAACAAAACAGAATGTCAACATATTCATCCACACAGTGAACCCTGCTGAACAAGTAATTACATGTAAGAAACACAAGTAAAGTTTTCCTTTCACAGCTAACTACTGCTAACGTAAAGCTCCAGAGGGAGAACTTGAGCTCTCACCTGTGCTAGTTTTCTCTTCTGGCACAAAGGCAAGGCATCAATAAAAAATAAACACACCTTCTAGAAAACACACGACAGCATTTTAAAAGATGATGAGGAGGCCTTTAAAAGAAGGCAAAAGTATCTTGGGCTGCATTAAGAGGAGTGTTGACAGCAGGTCGAGGGAGGTGATCCTTCCTCTCTACTCAACACTGGAGTCCTGTGTCCAGTTCTGGGCTCCCCAGTACGAGAGACACATGGACTGGAGAGACTCCAGAGAAGGGCCACAAAGATGATTCAGGGACTGGAACATCTGACATGTGGAGAGGCTGAGAGAGCTGGGAGTGTTCATCCTAGAGAAGAGAAGACTCATGAGACAGAAACATATAAATACCTGATAGGAGGGTGTAAAGAAGATGGAGCTAGGCTCTTTTCAGTGATGCCCAGTGACAGGACAAGAGGCAATGGGGACAAACAGAAACACAGAAAATTCCACTTAAACCTAAGAACACACTTTTTTACTGTGAGGGTGTGGTTGAATACTGGAACAGGTTGCCCAGAGAGGTTTTCGAGTCTCCATCCTTGTAGGTATTCAAAACCCAACTGGACACAGTCCTGGGTAAATTGTTCTAGTGGACCTTGCTTGAGCCGGGGGGGGGATTCAACTAGACAGTCTCTAGAGGTGCTGTCCCACCCCAGCTATGCTATGATGCTATGGTATTTACTACTCTTTCTTCTTGCCCATGGTTTCCTTTAAAATTCTCACAACCGTGTTTGAAGTTACTCTCAGATAAAATATGTAAAGGGTGTAAACAACTGGCCCATTGAGCAAATCCAGCCCTTAATGTGACTGGAAGCAGCCCACGATCATAGAATCATTCTGGTTGGAAGGGACCTCAAAGGGTCTCTAGTCCAACTTCCTGTTCAAAGCAATCAGCTATGAGGTCAGACCAGGTTACTCAGGGTTTTTAGTCAGGTATTGAAAAATCTTCAAGGATGGACTATATAACCTCTCTGGACAGCCTGTTCCAATGCTTGACTGTCCTCATGATGAAAAAGTTTTTCCTTGTATACAATCCTTTCTTGTTTCAATGTATGGCCGTTAGCTCTCATACTCCCACCATGCACCACTGTGAGGAGCCTGGCTCCATCTTCTTGATCTCCTCATGGATATTGGAAGGCTGCTGTTAGGGCTCCCTGAAGCCTTGTCTTCTCCAGGCTGAACAAGCCCTTGTCCCTCAGCCTCTCCTCATAGGGCAAGTGCTCCAGCCCCCTGACCATCTTGATGGCTTTCTGCTGAACTCACTCCAGTTTGTCAATGCCTTTCTTGTACTGGGAGGAGACCGGGGACCCAAAATTGGATGTGGTATTCTAGAGGTGGTCTAATGAGTGTTGAGCAGAGAGGAAGAATCATTTCCTGCAATTTACTGCTTATGCTCCTTTTAATCCAGTCCAGGATGTTGTCTGCCTTTGCTTGCCAGGGCACGCTGCTGGCTCATGTTCAGCATTGCTGTCTGCCAAGCCCCCCCCAGGGCCTTTTCAGCAGAGCTCCTCTCCAGCTAGTCAGTCCCCAGCCTGCTTTGTTGCCAGGGTTTCTTACTTCCTAGGTGCAAGACTTGTCATTGGTCCTTGTTGAATTTCATGAATGAAGTTCAATGGGCTTCCAGCCCACTCTGCCTAATCTATATGGCTCTCTCCTATGCCTGTAGCTTGCTCTTGGCTGCTCTGCTCCTAAACCTACTGGATGCTCCATAGCTTTCACTCACTGCTGCATTACTCCCTGTGAGCTGTTCTAGTGACTGGAGCAAAGGGAATATTGCATCCATTTTTAAAAATGGTAGAAAGGAGGGCCCTGGGAACTACAGGAACAATCAGCCTCACCTCTGTGCCCAGTAAGATCATGGAACAGATCCTCCTGGAAGTTATGTTGAAACATATGGAAGACAGGGAGGCAATTAGAGACAGCCAACATGGCTTCACCAAGGGCAAATCATGCCTGACTAATCCAGTGGCCTTCTACAATGGAGGGACTGCATCAGTGGACAAGGGAAGACCTACGAATGTCATCTACCTGGACTTCTGTAAGGCTTTGATGCTGTCCCCCACAACATTCTTGCTGCTAAATTGGAGAGATATGGGTTTGATGGATGGACTGTTAGATGAATAAGGAGTTGTCTGGATAGCCATGTCCAAAGAGTTTACAGTCAATGGCTCAATGTCCAAGTGGAAACCAGTACTGAGTGGTGTCCCTCAAGGGTCCATATTGGGACCAATACTGTTTAATATCTTCATTAATGACATAGACAGTGGGATCAAGTGTACCCTCAGCAATTTTGCAGATGACACCAAGCTGAGTGGTGCCGTTGATAAACTAGAGGGAAGGGATGCCATCCAGAGGGACCTGGACAGGCTTGAGGAGTGGACCCTTGTGAACCTCATGAGGTTCAACAAGGCCAATCGCAGGGTCCTGCACCTGGGTCAGGGTAATCCCCAGTATCAATACAGACTGGCTGCTGAACGGATTGAGAGCGGCCCTGCAGAGAAGGACTTGGGGATACTGGTGGATGAAAAATCAGACATGAGCTGGCAATGTGCGCTTGCAGCCCAGAAAGCCAACTGTATCCTGGGCTGCATCAAAAGAAGCGTGGCCAGCAGGTTGAAGAAGGCGATTCTGACCCTCTACTCCGCTCTGGTGAGACCCCACCTGGAGTACCGCATCCAGATCTGTGGTCTCCAGCACAAGGCAAACATGGACCTGTTAGAGTGGGTCCCAGAGGAGGGCTATGAAAATGATCAGAGGGGTGGAGCACCTCTCCTATGAAGACAGGCTGAGAGAGTTGGGGTTGTTCAGCCTGGAGAAGAGAAGGCTTTGGGGAGACCTTATTGCGGCCTTTCAATATATAAAGGGGGCTTATAAAAAAGATGGAGAGAGACTTTTTACCAAGGCCTGTAGTGTCAGGACAGGGGGAAAGAGTTTTAAACTGAGAGAGGGTAGATTTTGATTGGATATAAGGAAGAAATGTTTTACGATGAGGGTAGTGAGACACTGGAACAGGTTGCCTAGAGAAGTTGTGGATGCCTGTGATGCAAATGGTAATGCAGTCTGACAACATGTTATAAAACATAGCTTTACTGAGGCAGTAGGAAAGATGAACAACAATGCGTCATTACAGAGACTCAGCTGATCACTAATAGCAAACACAGGATCATAAGCGATGCCACGGCTCTGGTGGACTGGCAGGGACACTTGGTGTCCAGGTCATCTGGCAGCAACAGCCAATTGTGCAAATGCCTTTTGAATGTAGGAATCGTGCTGTCCCATGGCTCCACCAATGGTAGTGTGATTTGAGTGAATCATACCTTACGTAAATAATACGGGTGGCATTCTGCCTATGCTGCCAATGTCAGTCAGGGGCCAGGGTGTTGGCAGTCTGTCTACACTGCCGATACTGGTCAAGGGGCAGAGTGTCAATCATTGGAAGTGTTCAAAGTCAGGTTGGAAGAGGCTTTGAGCAAGCTAATCTACTGAAAGATGTCCCTTCCCATGGCAGGGGGGTTAGACTAGATGATCTTTAAAGGTCCCTTCCAACCCAAACCATTCTATGATTCTAGCTCCTACCACCCGCTACTGGTGGTAGAGGCGGGGATGGGTAGAAAAACAAAGGCATGTAAAGAGAAACCTCTGATCTCTGTGCCATGCAAGGCAAGGAAGCAGCTGAAAATAGCAGACTAGCAGAATCCTTTGTTGTGAGGTGATTGAGGTAAACTTGGAATGATATACATATTGTTTACAAGTGGAAAGCAACATGGCATGAGGGCAGAGCTGATGGGAGCAGTGCAGGAACCTGTGTGGAACAGTGCTGTGCATAACCAGAGTGCTGGGTGCAGGAAGCACTGTGGAGTGTAGGGGTACTGGTCACAGTGCGGAATGAAACTGCCCTCTGGTGTGTAGTTCTGGTTAGGGGGGAGGGAAAGAGGATGGGAGGACTCCGTAGCCTACAGTGTGGGGGTGTGCCGGGGATGTAGGAACACAGCTAAGCTGTTTTTTCACACGTAGTCCAATTCAGGCCCCAGTAAGGAAAAGGTTCCCAATCCCCCCAAAAACCCTTTTTGTATCTTTTATCTACTCAAGCTAGCTCTAAACCTGTTGATGACAAAAACATGATCTCTGGCACTGAAAAGGTCAACAGCACACAGAGTCTGTACTTCCATTATTTTGCAAACTTTCAAATCAAAACAATTTGATGGCAAGAACAATATGGCAAGAAGATGAGTGCACTACAATTCATTAGCTCAGCACGCTATCTGCAAGAGAGGAAATAAATATGGACTTGTACATTCAGGTGCATACACCAAGATGGACATCCAAGAAGAGATCAACTGTCATTTAGACACCCAGCATTTGGCCATGTTTTAGGAGCTGAGCTGTTCTGAATATTCAGTGACAACTATACTTGGAAAATCTGTTGTCATCACGTTTTTTTTTAAGATAAGGATAGTTCCAAGCAGGGACACATTTTGGCCATCACTCATTTGAAGGCTTAAGACATATCACAATCAGCTTAATTAGATAAATTCTGCTAGATACCCAGTTGTCCCAGAAGAAGAAAAGATGACAGTGAAATATAAGAGATTTATATATAAAAGAGGCTCTACTACTCCATTGGATTTACAAGCTCTTTGCTGCTAACAGATACATTTCTGTCTGAACTCTTTCCAAGTTATGTTTTTTCCTACTAATTCGGATTTTTTAGAATGTTTTTTTTTTAACTACTCTATGACTGAGGAATGCTCATGTCCTGGAAATCCTCAGAATATATTCAGACTATTAAGTGATCAATGCTTTTTTTTAGACCTACAGACATGTTGTACTTTCCAGGATAATATTTTCTGGCACAGGAAGGATCATGTCCGACACAAATATGAAATCATCTGACCAAACCACAGAAAGTAATGACAACAGTCCTCTAATGGAAGCACACATTTTGAATAGCCAAGAAAATACTGAGAAATAGATCCAGGAAAGCTCTCATATTCTGAAAGAAAAGAAACCACTGCCTCTGGCATCTGACAATTTGATCTTTGCTTTTTGAACTGGCCAGTGAGAGAGAGTCCAGTAACATACAAAATGTGTGATTTGAAATACAGAAGCAACAGCCTCAAACTAGGCAGTACATCAGGTGATGTGATCGCTAGTGATGTGCCTGCCCCCCCCCCCCAAAAAAAACAACAAACAAAACCCAAACCACCCCAAAACAACAAAATTTCATGAATACCAATACCAATTTCATTAAGGGCATTACAAGAAGAGTGGGTTATATGCTATTTTGCATAAAAATCAATCTTTAAGGTTTTCTGTCAAATTTGGTTTGGTAGAGGACTACCTCTAAAACAAAAACACTGAGTATCCCAGCAGTAGGTTGCATATGTACCTGCAAAGACAGAATTTATATGAACATGGTGCCTTCAGAACAGGTTCCCAAATACATAAAACAAGACACTTCTTAAAGGAAACTTTCCCATCTGGAATCCCTTACAAATATTTTTTAAGGCATTTAAGGTATTAGTGAGAAATTAATATTTTCACTTAAATTTTTATTAATTAGTTTAATATACTCTGAATTGTACTGCGAAGTCTTTTTGAAGCCTAAGTGAGGTGCAAGGCACAAGAATCATAGAAGAAGTAGAAATAGGCTATTACCTCACCATCTGTAATTTGTGCAGGATGCCTTAACTGGCATGACTGATGTACTCTAAGCATTAATTTTCACATGGGAGTGATTTCTCTCCCTCTATAAGAGCCATCTTATGGACATAAACATGATGATCACCATGGAGACATAATATCCTGTTATTTGGAGGGCTGAGCAATAAATGAGATTTGCTGGCTTGTCAGTTAGATAGCACTCTGTGAGATCATTTTATTTGGGACTAACCTGATTATAAGACTGACAACTCTATATCAGGCTGGGTGGAGAATGGATTGAGAACAGCCCTGAGGAGAAGGACTTGGGCGTGTTGGTGGATGAGAAGCTCAACATGAGCCAGCAATGCATGCTCACAGCCCAGAAGGCCAACCATATCCTGGGCTGCATCAAAAGAAGCGTGACCAGCAGGGCAAGGGAGGGGATTCTGCCCCTCTGCTCTCGTGAGACCCCCACCTGAGTACTGCGTCCAGCTCTGGAGTCCTCAGCACAAGAAGGACATGGACTTGTTGGAATGGGTCCAGAGGAGGGCCACGAAGATGATCAGAGGGCTGGAGCACCTATGCTATGAGGACAGCCTGAGAGAGTTGGGGTTGTTCAGCCTGGAGAAGAGAAGGCTCCAGGGAGACCTTATAGTGGCCTTCCAGTACCTGAAGGGGGCCTACAAGAAAGCTGGAGAGGGACTTTTTACAAGGGCATGTAGTGATAGGACGAGGGGTAATGGCTTCAAACTGGAAGAGGGTAGATTTAGATTAGATATTAGGAAGACATTCTTTACTGTGAGGGTGGTGAGGCACTGGAACAGGTTGCCCAGAGAGGTTGTGGATGCCCCTTCCCTGGAAGTGTTCAAGGCCAGGCTGGATGGGGCTTTGAGCAGCCTGGTCTAGTGAGAGGTGTCCCTGCCTAGGGCAGGGGGTTTGGAACTAGATGATCTTTAAGGTCCCTTCCAACCTAAACCACTCTATGATTCTATGATCACCCAACTTCATTTTGATGTATTTGTGTGTGATTTTGCCCCTTGCTAATTTACTTTAGTTTTTTTAAAAAATCAAACTACATAAAATAAGTTATGTGGATTGATATTTCTTTCTTAAAATGTTTGGGTTTTAATTAGTGAGGATAGGACATCGGGTTTGATAACAACTTAGTCTTGTGCACCCACACTTGGTAAAATAGCCTGGGTAAGAACAGACGATAAGATGCTAATGTGAATAGGTGTATTGGGTCTCACTGGGATGGAGTTAACTTTCCCCTTAGAAGCCCTCGTAGCGCTGTGCTTTGTATTTATAGCTAGAAAGGTGTTGATAACACACCAGTGTTTTGGATACTGCTGAGCAGTGCTCCCACAGCATCAAGGCTGTCTCTCCAACCGTCCCTGCCTGCAAAGGCCATTAGGCTGGGGGTGGGCAAGAGCTTGGGAGGGGACATAGCTGACCCAAACTGACCAAAGGGCTATTCCATACCATATAATGTCATGCTCAGCAATAAAAGTTAAGAGAAAGGAGGAGGAGGTGAGGCATTCATTATTCAGGCATTTGTCTTCCGAAGCAACCACTACACATACACAGCCCTACTTCCCAGGAAGTGGCTGGACATTGCCTGCTGATAGGAAGTAGAGATAAATTTGCTTTGCTTTGCTTCTGCATGCGACCTTTGCTTTTCTTCACTAAACTGCCTTTATCTCAACACATGAATTTTTCATCTTTTATTCTCCCTCTGTTCCGCCGAGGAGGGAAAGTGAGAGAGTGGGTTGGTGAGCACCTGGCAGTCAGTCAAGGTGAACCCACCACAGTGGGTGAGTGTAATAGTGGGTGTGAATGGGACACCCACAACTGTCTGAGAGGGCATTTGCCCTAAATTGATAACAATGAAGAGGAAGATGACCATCACCTGATTTAAACAGCAACCAAGGAGTTATAAAGAGACTTTGTAATTACAAAGGACACTCTATTGGAATTCCCAACATTATTGCTTGGGCTTCTTTTTGGGAGGGAAATAATTTCAGCTACTCCTTCTGAACTCCATCATCATATCCAAAGGAAACCCAAACAAATGAAAAAAGCCCCAAATACCCCTTTATGGCATATATCACCAATCCTCATGGCAACATTAGGGAATGGAAGCTCCCTATGACAATAAGTTTCAGTAGGTAAGCCAAGGGTTGGCACGGCATTGCCTGAGGGTGGCAATGCTTGTGGGAACATTTACACTGCTCCTGGGAGCATGGAGGGCTCAGGAGGGTATCTGAAATGCTTGTACACCAATGCACGCAGTATGAGAAACAAACAGGATGAACTGGAAGCATTGGTCAGCTCCCAGAGCTATGATATCATTGGTGTCAGTGAAACTTGGTGGAATGAGTCCCAAAACTGGAGTGCTGGGATGGAGGGCTACAGGCTGTTCAGAAGGGATAGGCAGGGTAGGTGAGGTGGAGGTGTTGCACTATACATAAGGGAGAAGTTTGATTGTACAGCCCTTACAGTTAATGATGATGTGGTGGAGAGCCTCTGGGTGAGGATTAGGGGGATGGAAAACAAAGGAGATGTTGTAGTGGGTGTCTACTATGGATCACTCAGCCAGGATGTAAGCATTGATGAGTTATTCTATAAGTAATTAGGAGAAATTTCAGAATTGGTAGGCCTTGTCCTTATGGGAGATTTCAACTTCCCAGACATCATCTGTGATGAGCTGGTCTTGGAAATTCTTGAAGTTTGTGGAGGATAACTTCTTGTCACAAGTACTCAGTGAGCCAACTTGGAAAGATGCCCTCCTAGACTTGCTATTTGTGAATAGAGAAGGACTCATGGGGGATGTGATGGCAGGTGGCTGTCTTGACCACAATGATCATGAAACGGTTTAGTTTAGAATTTTCAGTGTAATGACAAAAAAGGAAAGCAGAGTAGCTACCCTGGACTTCAGGAGAATAAACTTTAAGCTATTTAGGGAGCTATTTATCAGAGTACCCTTGGAATCTGCTTTTGAGGGCTTAGGAGTTCACAAGTGCTGGTCAGTCTTTAAGAACCACCATTTAGAAGCACCAGGAGCAGGCAATTCCACTGTGTTGTAAGTCAAGTAAGCGGAGCAGAAGACCAGCTTGGCTGAACAGGGAACTCCTCTTGGAACTCAGGAGGAAAAAGAAATTGCAGGATGTCTGGAAGCAAGGTCAAGCTTCGCAGGAAGATTACAGAGCTGTGGTTTGCATATGCAGGGAAAAGACACAAAAGTCCAAAGCTCATTTAGAGTTAAAACTGGCCAGTGTTGTGTCAGATAACAAGAAAGGCTTTTTTAAGTACGTTAATAGCAAGAGGAGGTCTAAAGAAAAAATTGGACTGATACTTGTTGAAGATGGTCACCTGACTAATAGGGATGAAGGAAAGACAGAGGCATTCAATGCTTTAATAATACTGATAGACCTTGGGCTGCCCGGCCCTCTGAGTTGGAGGACTACGACTGCAGGAACAGTGACTTTCCATTTGTGGACACTGAAATTGTAAGGGACCAGTTGTATCAGCTGAATGTTCATAAGTCCATGGGGCCTGATGGGATTCATCCCAGAGTGCTGAAGGAGTTGGCAGAAGCTACAGCAGGACCCCTCTCAATCAGCTACCAAAGGTTTTGGGAGTCTGGGGAGGTCCCCACTGACTGGAAGCTAGTCAACATTATTCCAATTTACAAGAAGAGAGTGAAGGAAGACCCAGGAAACTGCAGACCTATTAGTCTAACCTCAGTACCTGGACAAATTATGGAGAAAATCATACTGTGTGTGGGGGGATAATTTCAGCTACTCCTTCTGAACTCCATCATCATATCAAAAGGAAACCCAAACAAACAAAAAAAAAAGCCCAAAATGGCATATATCAGCGATCCTCGTGGCAACACTAGGGAATGGAAGCTCCCTGTGAAAACAAACTTCTTTGATGGATGCTCACTCTCACAGATCTTGAACTGGTATATGTAAACTGTGGCAACAGTGTTCTTTTAGAATCTGCCCCTCACTGTCTCTAGGAAAGTATTAAATTTACTTGAAAAAAAGGAAGTTCTATAAATACTGACTTTGCAAGTAAAACACAGGGTTCCATCATGCAAAGAGAAAGCAAGTTCTTCTACTTCGATGAGATATTTTTATGCAATTAACAAACAAGCCAAACAGGACCATTGGCTATAGACTTTCAAGCCTGTCAGGATGTGCTCACATTTTACCTCCTAGAAAAATCAGAACATTAAAAAAAAAATCCTTACATCCTCAGACTCAAAGACATGGCAAATCATTTTGTATTGCTTTTTTCCATCTTGGGAGGGGTGAGAAGCTTCCACATTGTCCCGGGAATTTGATTGCGGCATTCGTCTACGAGCCATCAGAACAACTATATTCCCTATATCTGCAATGTAAGAAATGGTCCTCAGAGGATGATCCATCATAGTTTCCTGTAGGATATAAAAAAAGGTATCAGATGCTGTTTTAAGCAAATTCTTATTGCAATTTTGGTGTTTTATAAAGAGATTAATGACAGTATGACACCTTTATTAAGAAAATGCCTACAAAACGGAAAAAATCTCCTGTATGAAAGGAGGTACCAAGAGGAACCAACAGTCTCACTTTCAAAAAAAGTAAACCAAAAAAAAGCACATTTTGAAAATGGAAATTACTGTGGAAAAGAACACAAAGACCTGGGTATCTTGGCCTGAACACACACAACATGCTGAGGACTAAGGACTTCAAATTAGTTATCACAACCAAATACTTTAGGCTTGTCTGGGGACAACTGATACTTATCATATTATGGTACTAGACTGCCTAGAATGCCGTATAATGTGAACAAAGCTTCTTATCTTTTGGGCTGACTCCAATTAGCGTACCTGCCAAATCAGTCAGATAACTCTGATGTTATGAACCATGTGCGACATGGTTCTTGAGCATAGATTTCTGACCAGGAAGTCTTGGAGGGAACTATAAGAGCCAGCACTCCCTGAAAGTCAAATTTTGGCAGGTAGACAAAGTTTGTTTCAAAGGACTATTATTGTAACACTGACAAGGTCTGACCTGGCAAAGGTGCTTCTTTGTCCATACCTGTGTGTCTGCATTCAATACTTTTATTCTCTGTGTAGAAATGAAGAGGTCCACTTCAGTCACAGGTTGAGATTCAACTTCTGGAGCCTGCAAATAAATGGAATAGGGTCAATAACATTAGGTAACAACCTTAATAATGATATTAGATCACAAACAAGACATAGTCACCAGAACAGCAATTCAAAACAAAGTATTAGATTGCAGAAGCTAAACAAAAAGATATGGAAACACTGTACCAGATATGGAAGTGGGTTAGATGCAATTTGTAAAATTTTTAATCCCATAAAAGCCACTCTTACCTCCCTTCCCATACAGAGGCTTAACAACAGTGACTGCTCAGAACAATGGAAAACTGTGTATCACGGGTGCAGTTTTAAATAATTTATAGTGCAGTTCTGGCAAGAGGGTCTTCACTGTCAGACAACATACTATTAACGTGCTAACTCCCTCCAGAAGCTGTACCTTTGTAAACAAAAAGCAAATGCTTGCAATTTTAAATGCCTTATAAAAAATCTGATAACTTTTAAGAACTCCATAATCATAACATATTACTAAAATATAGGTCAGTCAGCATATAATTGTGTGTCTATACTTTTTTCCTTTATTTGACACAGCTGTGAATCAAGCAAAACTCTCTATAGAGGAATAAAAAGTACTTTTTTTTTTACTTTGCCAGTTTACATAATAAAACCTTTGACATATCAGTCCTATATCTTTGGTATGCATTTCCAGTACTACCTGTATCCCTTTGATAAGTCCAATCTTTACCCTATTTCTAACACAAAATGTCTAATGATAAACAACGGATAATGATGGCCAAACAGGCAATTGATTTCTGAGAAATGTTAACTGATATGGTAGCTCAGAAATAAACCTAAAAAAACTTGCTGGATGCAGAAAAGCAAAGCACCAAATAAAAAGGCAAAAAAATCCAACAAAGTAAACAAAAGAACAGACAACATCAAGCTGATGGTGGTTGTACTGCACCTTCTTCCTGCCTTTGGCTATCTGGGCCATCTGTTTAGCATGCAATAAACAGAAATGAAAAATAGTTAGAGAAGAACTTGCAAATACTCTTAAGTCAAACAGGAATCTATACACTAATGCCAGGGCTCAATCTATTAGCTGTTCTTGATTAGTGTCTGCTTTTTTTTGGATAAAGAAAAAAAAAAGCTTCATGTTTAACAGTTTTTAAAAAATGAAGAGAGATCTGCACCAGAAGAGTATATAAAATTATTTTTTCCCCATTTAAACATTACTCTGAAGAAACAGTTTCCTCCCCCACCCTCCAAGAGCCTTTCCTCATTTACAGCAGTAGAAATTGAGAGTGGCTCCCCCAAAGTAAAGTCAGTATAAGACACAAGAAAAGAATCCCACCCATTCTTATTCCAACTTTCTCAGATTTAAAGAATTTAAATACAAATTGCTTAATGGTTTCACACACACATGGAATCATAAATCCCAAAGCTTGCGATCTTTAATCCCAAACACAGAAATATGTTAAATTTTCTGGGAAAAAAAACAGAAGTTATATCTGACTGAACCCTTCTGCCCCCAACTACATCTCCTCCTATGCAAATACACTCATGCATTTGGAGACCAGATTTTTCTGTGACACCTCCATAAGGATGTTTTGTCACATTTTTCCAAGAATGGGGAAGATAATATGCTTCATAAACACGTGAAATTGTCTCTTATCATGAAGCAGTATTACTGTAACTCTAACTGCTCTATACTGAAAGATATTTCATCCTAATCCCATGAAAACCTCTTATATACTATTACTGTGACAACAATGATTGAAAATAAGCATCATTGCCATTCTATTGCTTTGCAGTTGGTTTAAATATAAACCCAAGGACTCTAAAGACCTGAACTTATGGACCTGCTTATTGAAGAAATGCAAAATTCACCCTACTTCCAAGATGAACATCTTTTCTTAGATAATTAAGTTAACAGGTGTTCTGTGAGGGGGCAAGGGCCTATTATGCCAAGGTCTTTTATGCTCAAAATATTGTTTACAGTCAGAGAGGAAGCACACCTTTTTAAAAAATATATATATTCAAGAATTTATTGTTAGTATAATTGAAGTCTTAACAGTCTAACCATTATTAGTCCAGATCTAATTATTACAGAAAAAGAAAGAATAATAGTAAAGTTGAAATTGTTATACACCCACTCCTTAGTTTCTACCCCTGTTCCTGGTGTTGTGTTCACTCTTCCACTGCTCCTCTTGGGCCTAAAGTTTGTGGTTTCATTCTGGTGGGGGGGGGAAGGGGTGTGCTACAGCAATTTGTCAGCATCTGGAGTCCTTCACCAGGAAGAATATGATGTTCATGTTGGTGGCGTCTTCTTCACTCCAGGATCCACTTGGAGTAATATGTATATGGTTGCTAACATGCATTTACAGTCTTTGTTCTTTCTTCATTTGTCTGCAGCTCCAGGTTACATCCGAATTTACTATATATGGTGGCTTTTTACAGATGCTAGGTACTATTTCAATATTCTCTGTTACCCATAAAATCAGTTTTGTCCAGCTCCAGGTCTGCATTTCTTTAACTGACCACTGGTGAGTTTATAGCCACGGGGTATCCAGTGCCAAAAGCCTGTGCATTCTTATCATCCCATGCCCGTACTCCTCTACACTGCATCCTATGTCTCCAATTCTCAAGCCCCCTGCTACCGTATCAGGCCTGTATTTCTCTACACTACATTATTATGCTAGAATCATAAAACCATGGTGTCACCATACAAAAATAAACAAAATAATATTATCCATAGACACCTGATCAATTTTACTTTTCCGATTGTCTCCCCCATTCCACCGGGGGGGGAGTGAGTGAGCAGCTGTGTGGTCCTAGTTGCTGGCTGGGGTTAAACCACGACACAGCTAAACCAAGTTAAAACAAAGCTATGGGCAGATCAAGAAAAGTTCAGACAGAGCAGGTCTGACAAACTTCAGTCCTAAGGCCTTGCAAACTCAACACAAAACTGCCAATGGAAATACAGTATTAGAGGACTATAGGATAACACTTTATAGATAAAGATTTTAAGACTAATTAGTATTAGGAACTGCAAACAAAAAGCCTGAATCATGGATGCACTCAACATTTTATGTTCATGCTCACAACTTAAGTCTGCCAGATTTACTTTAAACCAGTGTGAAAGCAGCCACTGAAACATTAGATTCTGTTTCTTATTTACAAATAAAACCAAGCATTTTCATATTTCTAATAATCTTTTTGAAATAGAGAAATATGCTATAGTTTGCTATCACCGGGCAAAAGCAATTGGAACTGGCTCATACTGAAGGCTCTCGATTAAATTAATTGACAATGACATTAAGAAATAACATACATATCCTGAACAACAGCTTCTGCACACACTGGTGTGGGATAATTGATTCCCATGTGACCACTGGTTAAAACTGAAACTGCTGTTGACAGCGATGATGAGATTCACACCACTGTGCGTACAATTCTGTGGTCACCAGCAGAATTGGAAAAATTACAGGAGAAATTCTTCAGGCGGTCAGGGGAATCGGAAGTTGAGTATGATGTGTGGCGAATTTCTCTTGCGGGGGGAGACAGAATCATGTTAAGTGAGGAGGAAGCCGGATGCTATTGGAGACCAGGAGTACTTTTAATCACCACGCCAGGAGATCATAATTATTCCTTAACTGCATGAGCAGCATACTGGGCAGGTGGTATAAATCCCCAGGAGAGAGGGGAACTGCTGGAGATTAAAGCTACAGGCTACTCCGATCTGACTGAGGCAGTACAGAAAGCAGCCTGCATACAAGTGATATATGACAGAGATGCGTTAAGGAAATCCCCAATGCTAGCTCCCATCAACCCGGCGCGATTAACCCCTCTTATTCGCGGTCTTCCTGATTGTCTTAAGATGTTTGTAGCAAATGCTCAGGACTGCATACAAGCTGCTTGTGAAAATGCTGGTTGTGGTTGTAGATGAGATCAGCAAGCCCCTATACCCACCTGGAGCGAGTTTGTACAAGAAATAGATAGGTATGGACGCCAAATGGGCTGGGTCAGTTCATCCAATGGAAAAACCCCAGATCTTGCCTGGCAGGTACTAGCAATTCAATGGCTCTCTAATAAATGCTCTGAACCTACTATTACCATTCCCGTTGGACCCCGAAAAATATTGGTAAATTTTCTCATTGGTACTGGGGCCCAAATCACTAAAGAAACAGCACAAGCTCTTGGCATAAAACCTGGCCAATACAGGGTTAAAGTCACAGGAATTGAGGGAGTAGTGAAGGAATTCCCCACTGCAAAAGTAACTCTCTGGTTTCCAGGGGAGTGGAGATTAACCAGAGCAGAAGTATTAGTCGGTGCCACAAACACTGACATTCTAGGATTTGATATACTGTGTGGACAAATGTGGAAACTCCCAGATGGAACTGTGTGGAGTATTGCAGGAAATAAAAAGGAATCAGGCACAATGAAATTGAGACTTTTAGAAACATTATACCCTTACCCCCCTCTAAAATCACTGATGCTTGGCAATATCCATTGCCAGCAGCAGCACTCATGGGGATTGACAGAGTGGTGACAGAATTGGAAAAAAGAGATATCATTAAAAGGAGTCATTTGTCTTACAATTCAGTGGTGTGGCCAGTAAAGAAACCAACTGGGCATTTCACAGTGGATTATCGACAGTTAAATGCTAACACTGCACCTTTAACTGCTGAAGTTCCAAACATCGCTGAGATAGTAACATTAATACAGGGAGCTGCTCATCCTTGGATGGCTGCCTTTTAGCTGTTAAAGACATGTTTTTCATGATTCCTCTCCTTGAGCAGGATAAAGCGCAGTTTGCTTTTACGTGGAGGGGGATCCAGTATACTTTTAACAGGCTCCCGCAAGGATATAAACATTCCACCACTATGGCTCACAATGCTTTGGCTAAGGTTTTAGTGGAGATTCCTGTTCCACCTGACAGTACAGTATACCAGTATATCAATGACATCCTGATAGGGGGAAAAAGCCAAGAAAGTGTAAAAGACACAATGGAAAACATTCAAGGAACACTAATCGAATTAGGATTGGAAATTCCAGACTCAAAATGTCAGGGACTAGCACAGGAGATTAAATTCCTGGGAGTCTGGTGGATTAAAGGAGCTGCCTCTATTCCCCAGGACACCCTAGAAAAAATAGAACAGGGACAAAGTCCATCTAGTGTAAAGGAGTTACAGCAAGTTTTAGGAGCCTTAAGTTATTGGCGTAAACATATTCCTGTTTTTTCCATTATTGCTTATCCCCTATACAATTTGCTCAAAAAAGGAAAATCACAGGAATGCACTGAACAGCATACAAATGCACTAGAATTGTTGATAAAAGAATTAAGGCTATTCCAACAGTTTGGTCCTATACATACGACCACCCCTATCCATGTAGAATGGGGATTTAGTGAGCATGGTTCTCATTGCAACCTATGGCAAAAGGGGCCAGAAGGGCCGGAGAGACCGCTGGAATTTCGTTCCCACTCTTTCAGTAATACTGAAATGAGATATTCAGATTTGGAAAAAGGTTTACTGTCCCTAGTCAGAGCAGTGCAACAGGCAGAACGAATAAGGAGAGAACAGAGCGTGATCATTCGGGGACCCTTCTGTCTCCTGGATGTAGTCCGTAAAGGCACGGCACCGCCAGCTGACATTGCCCAAAACCCCATGGTTCGTAAGTGGTGTGCATATCTAGAAGGCATTAATGAAATTATGCCAATTACCGAGGGTAATATTAAGATGTCTAAACTGCAAAAGGACAGAGACGGTACCCTGTTGTTCCAACCTGCACCGAGCAAACTATCTCCCATTCAGGAAGCGCCTCCTCTGGAGGAAGACAGGGATCTCACTGGAGTCTGGTTTACTGATGCATCATCTCATAGGGAGAACAATGAGTGGAAATACAAGGCTGTAGCACTGGAAGTAGCAACGGGAGAAAAAGTGACCGAGACAGGTGAAGGTAGTGCACAGGCAGGGGAGCTTAGAGCAGTCCTGTTAGCCACACAACATGGTGCTGGCTATATTTATACTGACTCATATACTGTCTTTAAAGGAGCCACCGAATGGATAGACCACTGGGCCCAATGACTGACCAGTGAACAGAGTCCCAGTTTGGCAAACCAACAGTTGGAAGCAACTGTTAGAGATTGGAGAACAAAGGGTACTACACATTGGTTGGGTAAAAGGACATGATCGTTCAAGCTCAATCACTGCCTAGTTCAACCAGTCACACACCTGCAACAAATTGATGTCATGAATGATGACCAAGAATGGGAATGCTTACTCAAATGGCTACATGTTAAGCACAGCCACACCGGACGAGCCGATTTATATCAGGAAGGCATATCCTGAGGATGGCCTGTATCAGTCAAGCTATGCGAGCAAGTAGTGACTGCCTGTTCACAATGTCATTTACGACTTAACAAAGACCATCCAAGTAAAGTGCCTCCCCTACACATTCGGGATAAGAAAACATTGTGGCATTCCTGGCAGATAGATTATATTGGTCTGTTGCGACCATCAGGTGGGAGTAGACGTTATATCTGGTCTCACCATGGCCACTGACTTTACATCGGCCACTGGGGAAAACATAGTAAAAGGCCTTAAAGGATGGTTCAGTACACTTCCCCTTCCAGAGGAAATTCAAAGTGACAACAGCTCATGCTTTACAGCTACCATGGTACAAGACTGGGCCAAGGAAGAAGGGATTTGTTGGGTATTCCACACTCCCTATTATCCTCAGGCTAACAGCATCATCGAACGCAACAACGGATTGGTTAAGCGTTTTGCAAAAACTCGTGAATCTGGGTGGCATTTGCGATTGTATAATGCCATCTACCAGTTAAATAACAGATGGAGCGGAGATGGCTGCCCTAAAATGAAAGCCTTTTGTGTTTCTGCTAATGCAATCACCCAAAAGTTCATACCAAGTCAGGACAATATCCTACAGGATTTTACACCAGACAACCTGTACTGGTGAAAATGCCTCAGATTGGAACGGTACCCATGGTGTTAACTACACCCAAAAATCCCTATACATGGGAAGCCAGAGATTTCTCAGGAAAAGTACACCGGATTAGCACCCGGTGGATCTCACCTTCTTTTTAACCCTGCTGGTTAAGTAAGACCGAGCATGTTTTCTTTCCTTTTCTGTTCACAGGAATCCTGAATTAACTGCACATGGATGGATGGATTAGCCTATGCCAACCTTGAATGCATCCAGGGAATCTTGTTGCTCATTCTAGCGATAATATTATTTTTAATGTGTATGAGTATCTGGAGACCCAAGTTTTAAGATGACAAACAAACAGGTTGAATTAATGATATGGTGTTTCATCCTGATCCTAATACAGTTTCCTTTGATTTGTAGCCAGAAAAACACAGAATGGCCATGGTCCCAAGTTTATGTTAAATACATCGGGATTATGGGACCATACTCCATCAATGAAAATTTAAACTTAGCTACTGTGGTAATACATAGAGCTGAACTGTATTCAAAACATGAGTAGAGCTGGGATAAGGACAGATGGCTTCCACTCCTGAGGGGAAAGGCGGGAGAAGAAATCCAGATAGGGTGTAGATTGATCAACAGATCCACACATGAAAAGGTCACACAAATTATAATATCCAATACACTCTCAGTCCCGGTAACAACAAAGGATTGTGTCACTGACAAGTGGGACTGTTGGTACAACTTTGCTCTGGTGAAACCCACTATTGTGACTTGTCTTTGGCAACAGAAGCAAATACCCATCCACCACAGTAGCGGGCTATCATTTAAGTTCAAAATAGATATGATTGAACCTGACCCAACTACACAACCTAACGCAATCACACACACTCCATCTGAAACACCTGTCAGTTACCACACAGAAAGGACTTTTATCACACTAGAATGTGGAGTTAGGAATATGCCCATTTTCACCATGGTGCCTGATGATGACCCTTGGGACCATACACTGTCAAGATACACCGCAAGCACCGGAACACCACAAAGCAAAAGGGACTTAAATCTCTTCACTCTAGTGTTACATGGAAACAATATTTACTTAAAAGATGAATGGAGTTGGAATGATTCTCTTCGGCTGGCTAGACTCCAAGCCATTCCAGGAGAGAAAATGCAAATCAGTTGCTGAGTAATTAATGGGTCTACCTACCATAGGCCAACTGAAATTAAAACAGTTTATGCTGATTCTTCCAAACTGGAAGACAGTAATAGTGAGTGTCACAAAATAACAGAACCAAATTCAGATTGCTGGTATAATTTCACCTTCACCAAGCCTATAATTGTGTATTGTATTTGGGGCTATAGAGGCACAGAATTACTTTTTGAATTTATGATTGATACAGCAACATCTGCGCCAATTGTAAAGGATGAGAAACCTCTGTCTCCACAAATTTCTGAAAATGTACCAACTCAGCCTCCTATTAGTCTAACTCCTTACATCTTCAACACCGGTCCTTACATAATTAAAAATACAGGTCAACAGCAAATGCTGTTTAATCCATCATATTCCCTCAAATGAGTGGAATTATCAGTGCAGACTAATATCTCTGTGGTCAAACCTACCTGTTGGCCATTCCTGAGTACATCTTATGCAGGATGGTCAGCATGGTTACACAGATGGACTCTCATCTCTTCAAAATGATCAGAGAGAAATGTGACCGGTATCTTAGAAACTGGACTAGGACTCTTAAACAGCATGGATGCTGAAGTACTCACAAATAAACCAACCACAATTACCAGTGACCTAAATAGATTGAAACACCCTCTACAATCTTCTCTTTCAGCTCTGGGAACTAACTAATGGCTTTTATCGGATATATTACCTTAGTGGGGAAAAATTGATGAAAAAGACCATCAGCTGATCGTAGATGCACTTGATGTGGTCCAAAACAATGTTTCTCTAGCTCTTAGTTGTATCCAAGCTCAGCTGTGGATGCAATCAATGGCAGCTGCAATTATAAGGGAAGATGAAGAAGGCATCTTACCTACCGAAATTCAGAAAGTAATTTGGGATAATGCAATCGAATTCGAGAAGAAATTTCAGTCTTGGTGGTGTCTAGTTAATTTCACTTCTGATCCCACTGACGGTAAAGCCACAGCTTTTGTTTTGACAATATGCAATGCTTCGGTATACACCATATACACAATTATTGCACTGGGGTTGAATAGCCATGGAACTATACTCTGTCCCATAGAGCATAGAGTATGGGCCCAGCAGAACAGAAATAAATGGCAAACTGTCGATGTTGATGCATGCATGATATGAGAACAACAAGGATTCATTTGTGAAAGTAATACCATCAAAACCCAAGACATTTGCCTTGACACTGAACAAAAAGTTTGTCATTTCAAAATACATCCCAACGAAACCCCAGAAACAGTACTTATATATACTGGAAAATGATGCATCTGTATGAGAACCTGTTGTGATTCTATAGTCATAGATAATACCACTGTAAATACCAGTGATCACTCTAATATTTGTAATTTTGTCAAGATTATAGGATGCAATTTTAGTTACTCAGCTCCTGTAACCTCTTATGAACTGTTATGGTCTAACTACACGCTAATCCATGATCTGCTGCTTGCCCCTATTGGAATGAATCTCACCTTGGTGAGAAGACTGCTACAACATGAAGACCTAAAGCAGCTGCTGTAGCGAGTTCAAAAAAATGGACAAAAAACTTTGATTATCATCCATCATGATGTCGAAGAAATACATCATGTCTTCGAAAGAGTGAAGAAAGATGGAAAAGATGAATGGTGAGACTTTTTTTTGGATGGTCACCAACTGCTGCAGGAATCTTCAAAAAGATGCTTCATCCTGTTGTTTTATTAATACTCACTGTATTGTGTTTTGTTTTAACAATTACCTTGTACGTTAGACTTTGGATTATGATGAAACACTTAACTCACCTGTTATGCCCACAAGATGTATATGTACTTGATAATACCACAGGAATGCATGTGATATCCCCAATTCCTTCTAAATATCGTGAAGTTTGAGTGACTATAGTCACGGGGTGGATTATGTGGGATAATTGCTGGAGGTGACTTAGAAACTAAAATTATATTCACATTTTAAGAAAAGGTACAGCGTTGAAGATACTTCCAGGGTGGAGTGCAGCTGATATGCAAGGAATGTATTCCACCATAGTTCCCTAGGCCGCATAACCTGCAATCTTAGAGTCATCAGATTCTAAGATGGTAAAAAAAGGCATGGAGAGTGGAGTGGTATGAAGATACCGTAGCCAAACTCTGTGCATCAGTGCAGGGAATGGGAACTTATGGTACTATGAATACTGATAAGCTGCATAGTTGTTACCCTGAGCCAACAGTTTTTTATTTTTTTTAGAAATCACACCCTTAAGTTGAACTTTGCTCATTATAATGTCATTATAATACCAAAACACACCTCCATCCTAAAGGCTACCTGCCTCCAAGGTGCGACCACCCCTCACTGAGTCTGCACTCTGAATTTCTGCTAGTCTATACCTTTAAACGCGAAGCAAGGAAATTTTACACCAATCATAACAAAGGTATGTATGACTAGAGTCACTCAAGCTCCACCTGAAAGATAAAAAATAGTATAAAGATGGCCTAAGAACAGAGAGATGTTAGGGAAGATACCATCGCAGACAAGTCAGGAAGACACCATCACGAACCATTGCTAGCTTCTGGGACCAGTTGATGGGCTGAGCCTCTCTACTCCTCATAGGGATGCCTATTGGGTGAGATATGAACACTCAGCTATACCGAGTGCTTCCCTGGGAAACTTAGAAATCTCTATATAGAGTTGTTCTATGCTACTATATTACTCGAGTTGTTTTATGCTGCTATATTACTTGCATGTGCTTTGCAGACAGTGTATTATCACTGGAAATCCAAAAGAATCTGCAATTCTGTTGCTTCAATAAACCGCACTATTCATTAATCTAGCCGAGAGAGTTCTCATTGAACGCGACCAAATTCTTTGAATCTGGTCGTGCTAGTTCATTGAACACTACTAGACCAAAAGTGCATCACGCTATTGTGCGTCCGTAATCATGGTAGTTCAATACATTGAATGTAATCGGACCTATAGTGCCAAATTGGGCATCACTCAGAATCTAAGGCCAGCCACCCCCAGCCCCTCTGATATCTGAGGACAAGATGGAATGCAAGATGGTTTATTTTCTGCCAAATTCCTTTACCCTTTAATGCAACAACTGGTAGGATTTATTTTTATTTTTTTAAACTGCACAGATAAGCACAGAGCTACCAAGCTGGTGAGGGGTCTGGAGCCCAAGCCATATGAGGAGAGGCTGAGGGAACTGGGCATGTTTAGTTTGGAGAAGAGGAGGCTGAGGGGAGACCTCATTGCCCTCTACAACTCCCTGAAAGGAGGTTGTAGAGAGGTGGGTGTTGGCCTCTTGTCCCAGGTGAATAATGACAGGACCAGAGGAAATGGTCTGAAGTTGCGGCAGGGGAGGTTTAGATTAGATATTAGGAGGAATTACTTTACTGAAAGAGTGGTCAGGCACTGGAACAGCCTGCCCAGGGAGGTGGTTGAGTCACCATCCCTAGAGGTATTTAAGAAACGTGTAGATTTGGCACTTCAGGGCATGCTCTAGTGGCAGAGATTGTAGGGGCTTTTTTTTGTGTGTGTATGGTTGGACTCAATGATCTCAAAGGTCCTTTCCAACCATGAAGATTCTATGATTCTATGATTCTATAACTGTTCCCCAAAATCAGATTCTTTTCCAGACAAAACTAGAAACTATACACTACACAATGATGGGTCTCACACATGAAAAAAGAAAAGCACATGTCATTCAGGGCTCTGCACTCAAATTCAATGGGAACAGCATCAGACTGCAGATTTACTTCAGCTTCTTAGTGAATGATTTTCTAATATTTCATAAAATTAATGTAATGGTATAGAACAGCTACTCATGTTTAAGAATGTCCTGGGTTGAGCAACACAGGACTAATTTCTCTTCTAATGCTTGGGAAAACTCCACTTTTAGAAGACTCTAGTGTCTGAATTTGGGAAAATATTTACTTTATAGCCAGCTAGGCTATGTGGGATTCAATGTCTCAGTGTTTTCAAGCCTTGACAGGTGCAGGGATGAGGAGGAGCAAGGCCTGGGCATTTGACCCAGGCTGGCCAACAGGATTATTTCATACCATGAATGTCACAATCAATATAAATTAGAAAGTTTTCTGCATAGTTTCTCTGTCCCTTGATGATGGCAGTCCAGAGAAACTCCTTGCCCCGGTGCTGGACCCCTGAGGCCTTCCCTTCCTCCTGAAGCCATTGCGCTCGCAGTGTCTGACATTTGCTGTCCACTGCTGGGAGTGCACAGCTTCCTACTGATATAATTGGCTGAGTATAATCCTTGTATATTTTATATTAGTATCGGGATGCATACTGGTTCTTTAGTATTATTGTTAATTATTTAGTCTTATCCTATGAAATCTATTTCAACCCTTGTGTTTCCTTGCTTTCCCCAATTCCCCTTTCTGGGTGGGGAGGTGTTTTCTCAAACCATAACAAAGAAATAATTCATGCTGCAAAGAAATGTCATGAATGAAGTTGACATTTGTAACCATTTAACAAAGGAAAGTAAGCCGTGAAAGCAACTGTCTGTACAAAAGGCATTATCTGGCAAATCTTACCACACCATCATTTTTGCTTTAAAATCAGAATCATAGAATCAGGGAATATCTCAAGTTGAAAGGTACCCATAAGGATTGAGTCCAACTTCCTGCTCCTCACAGGACTACCTAAGCACATACTCTCAAACCACAGTAAATCCGTTATGATAAACTAAGTTTACATCATTGTGGAAGTTTCAGACAATGTTTGCAGCCACAAGACAAAATAACTGTTCTTTTTTTTTGTTTCATGTATTCTATTAAAGTAAGAACAAAGGGAAAAAACACCCTGTATGAAAGTTCATGGAAGAGAACAGGGTAAGCACTAGGACAGTGGGAAATGATACTGACAACTGACCTAATTTTAAACTAATCCAATCTGACATTTGCATTTTCAGAAAGTACTGTACAACGTATAACAGTTTGATAAGCTAACAGACTGAGTACAGACACTGAAAACAAATCTGCTAAACTTCCACCAAATACTTTGCACCATATTTGCAGGAGATGAAAGTTACCAAGAGTGGCTTTCATCCAAAACAAATAAATTTACATCAGATTTTAGATTAACCAAGCTGTTTATTATTAGTGAAGTTTTCAAATAGGTCTTTTGGTTTTAGAAAACAAGCACAACCTCAGTCTCTTACCACACTAAATAGGGAGGTTTGCACAACTGTCACAGCAATGATTTGAAATAACCTTACAAGAACAAGATAACCATAAGAGGGTGGAATCTAAATGTTCCAAAGGTTCTGGCCTAGTTTTAAATTATGAGCAAACCTGAGTTAATCCAGAAGCTACTTCATTTTAGAGCAGGTACTCCCAAACTGCAACCTGCAGGCTCTTACCTTTGGTATACAGACCATGAAAAATGTTTTTTTATTATTTCGGATTGCATTACAGATTGTTTAAAAACAAAGCTCCATTGTGCTATCCCATCCATTAAATGAAATTTCATGAATAAAATCTGAAGAAACATAGTCCAGAAATGTCCAGTCTGTCATTATTTTAGAGCAGTATTTCCATACTGCAGTGCATGGAGGAGGTTGCATAACAGATAAAGCTGGTTTTATGATATCACAGTATTTCTAAACTAAAGGCTTGAAAAGTATTCTGTTGGTTCAAAGGTGGATGATGTCCCATTTGCTCTAAAATGGCATCAATTTCGGATTTTGCACAGAGGCACTTTACAAAGGTATAAAAACATCACTAGCGTTCATTATGCTCAGCTGTATGGCATGGCAGTTTTAAGTAAAAACAGGATTTTTCATGTCAGTATAGAAGTAGCCTCTAAAAAGCATTCACCATTTTTGCAGGAAACATTATCCTTGGGAGACTGAAAGATTAAAAACATTCCAAAGGGACTTAAGGAATTCAGAGTGGATAGTCTACTTGACCTAAACCATGATCTCCAGTATGCAACTCTGTAACCCTGTTTCTTTTCCAAGTGCCCTCCTTCTGTATTTTGGCAGGTGTATATTTAAATTATATAGCTGAAAGCACAATTACTGTTTGAATACTTTTAAGAGTTGTATGCTTTAAGAAACATTCCACAAAGCAGCTAGGCAACAGGAATATTGGTGCTGGAGAAATGAACTGGCAAATTACATGAAGTTCAATAAAGGCAAAAGCAAATCCTGTACCTGTGGAGGAATAGCCCCATTCAACAGGATGGGTTGGAGCCAACTGGCTAGAAAGCAGCCTTGCAGAAAAGGACCTGGGGGTCCTGGTGGACAAGTGGATGATGAGGCAGCAGTGAGCCCTTGCAACAAAGAAGGCCTACCCCATACTAGGCTTGCTATCAGCAAGAGGGGCACCAGCAGGGCAAAGGAAATTGTTCTGCCCCCTCTTTTTGGCACTTGTGAGACTGCATATGGAGTACCATGTCTAGTTTTGGGCCCCTCAGTACAAGATAGACATGGACATGCTGGAGCAATTCCAGCAGAGGCCACCAACAAGATTAGGGCCCTGGTATGCGTGATGTATGAGGAAAGGCAGAGAGAGCTGGTTTTGTTCAGCCTTAAGAAGAGAAGGCTTGGGGGAGATCTTATTACTGTCTACAGATAGCTAATGGGAGGGCGTAGAGAATAGAGAGACAGGCTTCTCAGAGGCGCACAGGAATAGGATGAGAAGCAACTGGAACAAGTTGGAACATGGGAAACTGCAATTAGATATGAGGAAAACGTTTTTCATCATGAGGATGGTCAGACACTGGAACAGGAGCCCTCTGGGGCTGTGGGATCTCTGTCCTTGGAGATATCCAAAACATGACTGGAAAAGGCCCTGCTGTCGTGGTTTAGCCTCAGACAGCAACAAAGAACCACATGGCTCCTCCCCCCCACAGGGAAGGATCGGAAGAAAAAGGCAAAACTCTTGGGTTGAGACAAAGGCAGTTTAACAGAACAGCAAAGGGAAAAAGAAAACAACAATAACACAGATGATAGGGGAATATACAAACACAGTTATGGTACCAACCAGACCCTGGACACCCCAGCCTGCTCCTAAGCGGTGACTTCCTGCCCCCTGCCCCCTCCCCCAGCAGCTCAGACTGGGCATGGCTCACATGGCATGGAATACCTGTGTCCCTGCCAGAGCCTGGTGAGAATTAATCCTATCCCCGCTGGAACCAGGACACCTGCTTTGAGCAGGAGGTTGGAGCAGAGACTTCCAGAGGTCCCTTCCAACCTAAATTAAATCTGTGCTGCAGAGCACTGCCAACAGAAACAGCCATCATAGGCAGCATTTTGCACAGAAGGACGCAAAGAAGGGGACCAGCAACTCTGCTCAGAACAGAATATACTTCCTCAGCAATGGTGATACACCACAGGGCATGGGCCCTGTCAGCCATTGGAACAACTGACCCTGTAACATCAGAGGTTTTGACCCAGACAGAGTTCCAGAAGGAGAATGCAGCTCTGCAGGGGATGCCTGGGACCTCTTGCTGAGGCTGGGGCATTGGGCGACAGTCTTCTAGTCCACAGGAGTTGTGTGCTCATTGAGGATCTGTGTCACCAAGTTAAGAAGCTGCAGGAGGAGGTCAAAAGACTGTGCAGCATCAAAGATGACAAGAAAGAGGTCAACCAGATCTCTGAGACTTCCATGATGGCAAAGGCTGGAAGCTTGTGACTTCTGGCACCAGGAGGAAGGCTCCTGCTCCATGTCAAAAATTTGCAATCACAGGACAGAGTCAGTGCCCTCATAGCTGACAAGGGCCTAGGAGCTTTGTCCAACAAAACACTCAAGCCAGCTGGACCTGAGACATGCAGGAAAAACAGGAGGAAGCGTCAAGCGATAGTAGTGGAAGACTCCCTGCTGCAGGGAATGGAGATCCCTATCTGCCAACCTGACTTGTCATCTAAGGAGGTTTGCTGCTTGCTGGGGTCTTGGATACAGGATGCTGTTGCAAGACAGTCGAGGCTTGACAGGGTCAATTACCCCCTGCTGCTCTTCCATGTGGGCATCAATGACACTGCCAGGGGTGACCTGGAAAGTATCAAGCGTGACTACGTGGCTCTAGGGGCAATGGTCAAGGGCATAGAGGCCCAGGTACTGTTCTCCTCTATCCTGCTGGTGAGGGGGAAGGGCTTGAGGAGGACTTGGATGGATCCTGCAGGTCAACAATAGGTTGCACAGCTGGTTGTCAGCAACAGGGTTTTAGTTTTTATGACCATGGGACCCTCTTTGAGGATCAAAGATTCCTTGGAAGAGATGGGATCCACCTGAAGCTTTTTTGCCGACAGACTCGCCAACCTGGGGTAAACTAGGAAGGACAGGGAAGGGAGAGAGTGACCAACAATCACCTGAGGAAGGGGTGGCCCAGGTTGGCAAGCAAAGTGCATGGGGTAATGTGAACAGAAGGGACTTTGTAATCAACAAAACAGGGCTGAAGGGGGCCCACCCCAAGGGTATCCACATAAAAAAAGAAAGCGCCTACCAGACAGAACTGTGGGGAAAGCTCTCATACCCTTTCTGGGAAATCAGCACAGCTGGGTGCCTCTCTGAAGTGTCTGTACACTCATGCATGCAGAATGGGGAACAAACAGGAGGAATTACCAGAGTTCTGTGTGCAGTTACAGGGTTATGAACTCATTGGGATCATGGAAACATGGTGGGATAGCTCACACTACTGGAGTGCTGCAGTGGATGGATACAGGCTTTTTAGGAAGGACAGGCCAGGAAGGCGAGGAGGGGGAGTTGCCCTTTATGTGAGAGAGCATCTGGAATGCATGGAGCCCTGAGTAGGGATGGGTGATGAGCCAGCTGAGAGCTTATGGGTCATGATTAGCAGGCAGGCCAATGTAGACAGCACTGTGGTGGGTGTCTGATCAGGAAGAAGTAGATGAGGCCTTCTTCAGACAACTGGAAGAAGCCTCACGTTCGCAGGCTCTGGTCCTCATTGGGAACTGGAACCACCCTGATATCTGCTGGAGGGACAACACAGCAGGCCACAAGCAATCCATGAGGTTTCTGGAGTGCATTGATGACAATTTCCTGATGCAGGTGATTGAGGAGCTGATGTAGAGGTGCTCTGCTGGACCTCATACATACAAATAAGGAAGAACTGGTCAGGGATGTGAAGGTCAGGGGCAGCCTTGGCTGCAGTGACCATAAGATGGCAGAGTTCAGGATCCTGAGAGGAGGGAAACAAGGCATTAAGCAAGATCACAACCCTGGAATTCAGGAGAGCAGGCCAAAGTCTGTTTAGGAATATGCATGGAAGTATCCAATGGGAGATGATCCTGGGGAGAAGAGGGGTCCAAGAGAACTGGCTGATTTTCAAGGATCACTTCCTCCAAGCTCAAGAACAGTCCATCCCAAAGAGCAGGAAATTAAGCAAAGGCAGCAGGAGGACTGCATGGATGAACAAAGAGCTCCTGACTAAACTCAGACATAAAAAGGAAGCATACAGGAGATGAAAGCAGGGAAAAGTGACCTGGGAGGAATATAGAGATGCTATCCAAGTGTGCAGGGATGGGGTTAGGAAAGCCAAAGCCCACCTGGAGTTGAATCTGGTGAGGGACATGAAAGGCAACAAGAAAGGTTTCTACATGTATATTAGCAGCAAAAGGAAGACTAGGGAAAATGTGGGCCCTCTGTTGAATGGGAATGGGGACTTGGTCACAAAGAACATGGAGAAGGCTGAAGTACTCAGTGCCTTCTTTGCCTTGGACTTTACTGGTAAGACTTGCCTCCAAGTCTTGGTCCAAGATGTTGCCAAGAGGGTGCCACAACTTGTCAAGAGCACGGACTATCCACTCTTATTCTTTCACGTGGGCATGAATGACACCACAAACCAGAACCTGGGCAGAATCAAGGAAGGCTATAAAGTCCTAAGGGTGCAAATGAAAAAAATTGGTGACCAAGTTGTTTCCTCCATTTTACCAGTTAGAGGAAAGGGAGCAGCCAGAAATGGACAGATAATGCATATCAATTCCTGGCTACATGGCTGGTGCCGTCGTGAGGGTTTTGGTTTTTGACAATGGGACATTCTTTGCTGACTATAACCTGTTAGAGAGGGATGGAATCCACCTGTCTAGAAGAGACAAGGGAATCTTTGGCAGCAGGCTGGCCAACTTGGTGAGGCAAGCTTTAAACTGAAGGACTCGGGGGGCAGTGTCCAAAATGGCAGTGCTCACACCATCGCATCCAACTGGGGAATAAGCCAGGCCAACCAGAGCAGTGACAAATGTTCCTTAGCTGACTCCCAAGATGAGATCCAGAAGGCCAACCACCTCAAGGGTGTGAATGGCTGTGATGGATCCTCTTGCACTCCTCCAGGGAAACCTGCATGCTCGACTACCTCTCTGAAATGCCTGTATACCAATGCACGCAGCATCGGGAATAAACAGGAAGAACTAGAGATCTGTGTGCGGTCGCAGGGCCGTGATCTCATTGCAATTACAGGGACGTGGTGGGATAGCTCACATGACTGGAATGCTGTCATGGATGGCTATGTACTTTTTAGGAAGACAGGCCAGTGGGGCAAGGTGGTGGAGTTGCTCTCTATGCAAGAGTGCAGCTGGAATGTATCAAGCTCTGCCTAGGGGTGGATGAAGAACGTGTTGAGAGCTTATGGGTAAGAATTAAGGGGCAGGCTAATATGGGTGACACTGTTGTGGGTGTTTACTAGAGACCACTAGATCAGGAAGAGGAAGTCGATAAGGCCTTCTACAGACAGCTGGAAATAGCCTCACGATCACAGGCCCTGGTTCTCATGGGGGACTTCAACCACCCTGATATTTGCTGGAAAGACAACACAGCCAGGCATGCGCAGTCCCAGAGGTTTCTGCAGAGCATTTATGATAACTTCTTGACACAGGTGGTGGAGAAGCCAACAAGGAGAGGTGTGCTGCTGAAACTTGTGTTGACAAACAAAGAAGGACTAGTTGGGGATGTGAAGGTTGGGGGTAGCCTTGGCTGCAGTGACCATGAGATGGAGGAGTTCAGGATCCCGCATGGAAGAAGCAGGGCAATAAGTAGGATTACAACCCTGGACTTCAGGAGAGCTGACTTTGGCCTCTTCAAAGACCTACTTGGAGGAATCCCATGGGGCTAAGGCTCTAGAAGGTGGGGGGGGTCCAAGAGAGCTGGTTAATATCCACTTCCTCCAAGCTCAACATCGGTGCATCCCTATGAGTAAGAAATCAAGCAAAGGAGGCAGGAGACCTGCATGGATGACCAAGGAAGGAGATTCTGGAAAAACTCAAATGGAAGAAGGAAGTTTATAGAACGTAGAAAAAGGGACTGGCCACTTGGGAGGAATGTAGGAATGTTGTCAGAGTATGCAGGAATGCAATGAGGAAGGCTAAGGCCTGCTTGGAATTAAACCTGGCAAGGGATGTCAAGGACAATATAAAGGGTTTCTTCAAGTACATCAGTAGAAAAAGGAAGACTAGGGAAAATGTGGGCCCGCTGCTGCATGAGGTAGATGCCCTGGTGACAGAGGATGCAGAGAAGGTGGAGGTACTGAATACCTTCTTTGCTTCAGTCTTTACTGCTAAGGCTTGCCCTCAGGAATCCCAGACCCTGGAGGTAAGATAGAGAAAGTCTGGAGAAAGGAAGACTTTCCCTTGGTCGAGGACAATCGGGTAAGAGATATTGTTTAGGCAAACTCGACATCCACAAATCCATGGGCCCTGATGGGATGCACCCATGAGTGCTGAGGGAGAGGGCCGATGTTATTGTAAAGCCACTCTCCATCATCTTTGAAAGGTCATGGAGAAAAGGAGAGGAGCCTGAGGACTGGAGGAAAGCCAATGTCACTCCAGTCTTCAAAAAGGACAAGAAGGATGACCCAGGAAACTACAGGCCAGTCAGCCTCACCTCCATCCCTGGAAAGGTGATGGAACAGCTCATCCTGGATGTCATCTCTAAGCATGTAGAAGAACTGAAGGCTATC
This sequence comes from Fratercula arctica, assembly GCA_947846985.1. Lineage (NCBI taxonomy): Eukaryota > Metazoa > Chordata > Aves > Charadriiformes > Alcidae > Fratercula > Fratercula arctica. The sequence continues at coordinate 21,192,829 of CANTUZ010000025.1, read as the reverse complement.
AGGAGTGGTCAACATGGATTCAGCAAGGGGAAATCATGCTCGACCAACCTGATAGCCTTCTATGATGGAATGACTGGCTGGGTAGATGCAGGGAGAACAGTGGACGTTATCTACCTTGACTTCAGCAAGGCTTTTGACACAGTCTCCCATAACATCCTGATAGGTAAGCTTAGGAAGTGTGGGTTAGATGAGTAGACAGCGAGGTGGATTGAGAACTGGCTGAATGGCAGAGCTCAGAGGGTTGCGATCAGCAGCCCAGACTCTAGTTGGAGGCCTGTAACTAGCTGTGTTCCCCGGGGTCAGTACTGGGTCCGGTCTTATTCAACATATTCATCATTGACCTGGATGAAGGGACAGAGTGTACCCTCAGCAAGTTTGCTGATGACACAAAACTGGGAGGGGTGGCTGACACACCAGAAGGCTGTGCTGCCATTCAGCAAGACCTGGAGAGTTGGGTGGAGAGGAACCTAATGAAATTCAACAAGGGCAAGTGTAGGATCCTGCACCTAGGGAGGAATAACCCCATGCGCTGGTACAGATTAGGGGTTAACCTGCTGGAAAGCAGCTCTGCAGAGAGAGGGACCTGGGAGTCCTGGTGGACAACAAGTTGACCATGAGGCAGCAATGTGCCCTTGTGGCCAAGAAGGCCAATGGCATCCTGGGGTGCTGTCCTGGTTCCGGCAGGGACAGGGTTAAGTATTCCATGCCATGTGAGCCACGCCCACCCTGAGATTAAAAGGAGGGAGGGGGCGAGCAGTCGGGTTCGGAGTGGGCTGGCGCGTCCCGGGGCCGGACCGGCGGGGAGCGGCGGTTCTGTAATCGCGTTTGTATATTTCTCTGTCGGTGTTATTGTTGTTGTTTTCTTGTTCCCTTTGCTGTTCTGTTAAACTGCCTTTGTCTCAACCCAAGAGTTTTGCCTTTTTCTTTTGATCCTTCCCGTACCGGGAAGTGCTGAGCGAGCGACACGTGGTTCTTTGTTGCCATCTGAGGCCAAACCACGACAGTCCTTTTTGGCGCCCAACGTGGGGCTCAAAGGGTTGAGACAATGACAGAATCCAACTAGAGCTTGAAAAAACGAATTTGTTAGCTAAATAGTCACTGGTCACTATGTTGCTTAGTTTGTTCTCATGGCTGTGTTATGTAAACTCTTATGTGTTTTATGCACTCCCTGTGATGATAGTTGTTACTTCTGGGAGGGGGATGAGGATTATCATTTTACTGTCCTGTGCGATATCGGCTTATGATATGATAACATCACTTGTTAGATGGTTATTTTGGGGTGTTTATGTGGTATTGCTCTCCTGTCCGTACATTGGGCACCACCTCTCAGAATTCATTAATAATTACACCCAGTCTATGGGGGAAACAGGGGGGGACACTTTCCCCAGCTCTTTTGCCTCCCTTTTCTCCTTTGAGTCAGGTATGACAGCTTTTGAGAATTTTGAATATCCTTGGGATGCTCAAACCAGCATGTTCCTAGTGTTATGTTTGCTGAATATGTTCCAGGTCTCGTTTAGGGTTAAACAACTATTTAAGACTACCACCCAGAGATCTGCTCCAAGGCTGGACAGTCAGGGGTGGCATGGCATGTGGGAGAACATGGGCAGGTCCTTAGAGAACTTCTCACCTCCAATGGTCTGGGACTTCACCCCTGAACAATTACAGGACCCTGATAGAATAGTAGAATGTCTGAAGGGAAAATGCTGTGGCTATTCCAGAGAGGCACAACTCACCGCACTGTGCTGGGCCCTGGCTAGTGTCTACCAGGCACTGCTCAGTGCTATGCAGCACCCTCAGAAGAAAGAGACAGAGACCAGACCAGCAGGCGCTGCGGCCCCTGCGGCAGGCGCTGCGCCTGCTGCGGCCCCTGTGGCAGGTGCTGCTGCGGCGGGCACTGCGGCTACTGCGACCCCTGCGGCGGGCACTGCGGCTACTGCGACCCCTGCGACAGGCACTGCGGCTACTGCGACCCCTGCGACGGGCACTGTGGCTACCGCAACCCCTGTGGCAGCCACTGCAGCTACTCCAGCCCCGGTGACAGCCACTGCTGCTGAACCAGGGAACCAACCCGTGCCAGTATCTGTTGCCCCCATACAAAAGAAGAAGTACACAAAGAAATCAGTTCGCATAGTAAGAGATGATGATGAACCAGGGCCATCACAAGGACAGGAGGAAGAGGCAGAACCAGAGATAATTACCTGATCCCTATCCCTGAGTGAGCTGCGGGATATGCGAAAAGATTTTAGCCGACTTTCAGGCGAGCACATTGTCACCTGGCTGCTTCGGTGTTGGGATAATGGGGCCAGTAGCCTGGAATTAGAGGGTAGGGAAGCCAGGCAGTTGGGATCCCTGTCTAGGGAAGGTGGCATTGACAAGGCAATTGGAAAGAAGACCCAAGCCCTCAGCCTCTGGAAACGACTCCTGTCAGGCGTGAGGGAGAGGTACCCCTTCAGTGAAGATGTTGTATGCCAACCAAGCAAATGGACCACCATGGAAAGAGGTATCCAGTACCTGAGAGAATTAGCCGTGCAGGAGATGATTTATTATGACTTGGACAACACAGACTTGCCCACAGACCCTGATGAGGTGCAATGCACAAGGCCCATGTGGCGGAAGTTTGTACAGAGCGCACCATCGTCATATGCCAACTCACTGGCAGTAATGGAATGGAAAGGTGAAGAAGGACCAACGGTGGATGAGGTGGCTGGCCGGCTCCGGCGATATGAAGAAAGCCTCTCTTCCCCCCTTGTCTCAGCTGTGGAGAAACTGTCCCGGAAGGTTCAGCAACTTGAAGAGAATATGTCCTACTCCCCACCTGTACGGGCCAGCATATCAGCTATTAGAAGCAGACATTTCCCCACTCAAGAGAGAGAGTACAAAGGGTACACACCACGAGGCACCCTGTGGTTCTACCTGCGAGACCATGGAGAGGACATGAGGAAGTGGGATGGACAACCTACTTGGATCCTGCGGGCACGGGTACAGGAGTTGCAAGGAAGGACAACCACAAAAGGAGATCCCTCCAGGAAAAGTGCCGCCCCAGTTTCCAGTGGGCAGTTCCCCAGACAGAGCATAAGGCCTGATCTTGCTTCTGATCCTCTTGAAGGAACCTCCAAGTCATTTCTGCAAGAAGTGAGTACCGGATACCATGACCAATATTAGAGGGGCCCTGCCTCCAGCCAGGTGGAGGAAAGGGACAACCGGGTTTATTGGACAGTGTGGATTCGATGGCCTGGCACATCAGACCCACAGGAGTATAAGGCTCTAGTGGACACAGGAGCACAGTGCACCCTGATACCATCAAGCTATAGAGGGGCAGAACCCATTTGTATTTCTGGGGTCACAGGGGGATCCCAAGAGTTGACTGTACTGGAGGCTGAAGTGAGCCTAACTGGGAATGAGTGGCAAAAGCATCCCATTGTGACTGGCCCAGAGGCTCCATGCATCCTTGGTATAGATTACCTCAGGAGAGGGTATTTTAAGGACCCAAAGGGGTATCGGTGGGCCTTTGGCATAGCTGCCTTGGAGGCGGAGGAAGTTAAACAGTTGTCCACCTTGCCTGGTCTCTCGGAGGACTCTTCTGTTGTGGGGTTGTTGAGGGTCGAAGAACAGCAGGTGCCGATTGCTACCACAATGGTGCATCGGCGGCAATATCGCACTAACCGAGACTCTCTGATTCCCATCCATAAGCTGATTCGTCAACTAGAGGTTCAAGGAGTGATCAGCAAGACTCGCTCGCCTTTTAACAGTCCTATATGGCCGGTGCGAAAATCCAATGGAGAGTGGAGGCTAACTGTAGACTATCGTGGCCTGAATGAAGTCACGCCACCACTGAGCGCTGCTGTGCCGGATATGCTAGAACTCCAGTATGAACTGGAGTCCAAGGCAGCCAAGTGGTATGCCACGATTGATATAGCGAATGCATTTTTCTCAGTCCCTTTGGCAGCAGAGTGCAGGCCACAGTTTGCTTTCACTTGGAGGGGCATCCAGTACACCTGGAATCGACTGCCCCAGGGGTGGAAACACAGCCCCACCATTTGCCATGGACTGACCCAGACTGCACTGGAACAGGGTGAAGCTCCAGAACATCTGCAGTACATTGATGACATCATTGTATGGGGAAACACAGCCGAAGAAGTTTTTGAGAAAGGGGATAAAATAGTCCGAATCCTTCTGAAAGCTGGTTTTGCCATAAAACGAAGTAAGGTCAAGGGACCTGCACAGGAGATCCAGTTCTTAGGAATAAAATGGCAAGATGGACGCCGCCAAATCCCAATGGATGTGATCAACAAAATAGCAGCTATGTCTCCACCAACTAGCAAAAAGGAAACACAAGCTTTCTTAGGCATTGTGGGTTTTTGGAGGATGCATATCCCAGATTACAGTCTGATTGTAAGCCCTCTGTATCAAGTAACCCGGAAGAAGAACGATTTTAAATGGGGTCCTGAGCAACGACAAGCTTTTGAACAAATCAAACAGGAAATAGTCCATGCAGTGGCCCTGGGGCCAGTCCGGGCAGGACAAGATGTGAAAAACGTGCTCTACACCGCAGCTGGGGAGAATGGCCCTACCTGGAGCCTCTGGCAGAAGGCACCAGGGGAGACCCGAGGTCGACCCCTAGGGTTTTGGAGTCGGGGATACAGAGGATCCGAAGCGCGCTACACTCCAACAGAAAAGGAGATATTGGCAGCATATGAAGGGGTTCGAGCTGCTTCGGAGGTGGTTGGTACAGAAGCGCAGCTCCTCTTAGCACCTCGACTGCCGGTGCTGGGTTGGATGTTCAAAGAAAGGGTCCCTACCACACATCATGCAACTGATGCTACATGGAGTAAGTGGATTGCACTGATCACACAGCGAACTCGAATGGGAAACCCCAGTCGCCCAGGAATTCTGGAAGTGATCATGGACTGGCCAGAAGGCAAGGATTTTGGAATGTCACCAGAGGAGGAGGTGACGCGTGCGGAAGAGGCCCCACCGTATAATAAACTGCCAGAAAATGAGAAGAAATATGCCCTGTTCACTGATGGGTCCTGCCGGATTGTGGGAAAGCATCGAAAGTGGAAGGCTGCTGTGTGGAGTCCTACACGACAAGTTGCAGAAGCCAGTGAAGGACAAGGTGAATCGAGCCAGTTTGCAGAGGTGAAAGCCATTCAGCTGGCTTTGGACATTGCCGAGCGAGAAAGATGGCCAGTACTTTATCTCTACACTGACTCATGGATGGTGGCAAATGCTCTGTGGGGGTGGTTCCAGCAGTGGAAGCAGGGCAACTGGCAGCGCAGAGGCAAACCCATCTGGGCTGCTGAACTATGGCAAGATATTGCTGCCCGGATAGAGAATCTGGTTGTGAAAGGATGCCACGTAGATGCCCACGTACCAAAGAATCGGGCCACGGAGGAACATCAGAACAACCAGCAGGTGGATCGGGCTGCCAGGATTGAAGTGGCTCAGGTGGATCTGGATTGGCAACGTAAGGGTGAACTATTCATAGCTCGGTGGGCCCATGAGACCTCAGGCCACCAAGGAAGAGATGCGACATATAGATGGGCTCGTGAGCGAGGGGTGGACTTGACCATGGACACTATTGCACAGGTCATCCATGAATGTGAGACATGCGCTGCAATCAAGCAAGCCAAGCGGTTGAAGCCTCTTTGGTATGGAGGACGATGGTTGAAATATAAATATGGGGAAGCCTGGCAGATTGATTATATCACACTGCCACGAACCCGTCAAGGCAAGCGCTATGTGCTCACAGTGGTGGAAGCAACCACTGGATGGCTGGAAACATACCCTGTGCCCCATGCCACTGCCCGGAATACTATCCTGGGCCTTGAAAAGCAGGTCCTGTGGCGACATGGTACCCCAGAGAGGACTGAGTCAGACAATGGGACTCATTTCCAAAACAGCCTCCTAGACACCTGGGCCAAAGAGCATGGTATTGAGTGGGTATATCACATCCCCTATCACGCACCAGCCTCTGGGAAGATAGAACGGCACAATGGACTGTTAAAAACTACACTGAGAGCAATGGGTGGTGGGACCTTAAAACATTGGGATGCACATTTAGCAAAGGCTACCTGGCTAGTTCACACCAGGGGATCTACCAATCGGGCTGGCCCTGCCCAGTCAAAACTTCCGCGTACTGTAGAAGGGGATAAGGTCCCCGTAGTGCACATGAAGAATATGTTGGGGAAGACAGTCTGGGTTAGTCCTGCCTCAGGCAAAGGCAAACCCATCCGGGGGATTGCTTTTGCCCAAGGACCTGGGTGCACTTGGTGGGTAATGCGGCAGGATGGGGAAGTCCGATGTGTACCTCATGGGGACTTGATTTTGGGGGAGAATAGCCAATGAATCAAATCGTGTGCAACACTGTCACTGTATGTCCTCGTTACTATAATTGCTATTGGCTGTACTGCAGTAAGAATCACCCAAATTAAGGACAGATGGACTTTGATGAACAGTTGAGAAAAGCAAAGTGGTGATGGGATCAGAGCTGACGCCCAGCAACTTCCTCAAGATCTGCATCTTCGGACCATGGACTGTGCGCATGAGCTACGCCGGGTACACCAGTCACATGTTCCGTAAACTGTAAGATCTGGGCGTGGCAAAATGGTATGGAATAAGGGGTGGATAATGTCCTGGTTCCGGCAGGGACAGGGTTAAGTATTCCATGCCATGTGAGCCACGCCCACCCTGAGATTAAAAGGAGGGAGGGGGCGAGCAGTCGGGTTCGGAGCGGGCTGGCGCGTCCCGGGTCCGGAGCGGCGGGGAGCGGCGGTTCCGTAATCGCGTTTGTATATTTCTCTGTCGGTGGTGTTGTTGTTGTTTTCTTGTTCCCTTTGCTCTTCTGTTAAACTGCCTTTGTCTCAACCCAAGAGTTTTGCCTTTTTCTTTTGATCCTTCCCGTACCGGGAAGTGCTGAGCGAGCGACACGTGGTTCTTTGTTGCCATCTGAGGCCAAACCACGACAGGTGCATTAAAAAGAGTGTGGCCAGCAGGTCAAGGGAGGTCATCCTCCCCCTCTACTCTGCATTTTCCTGTCCCTTAATCCTCACCCATAAGCTCTCGACCCGCTCTTCATCCGCCCCTAGTGAGAGCTCAATGCATTCCAAATGCTCTCTCACATAGAGTGCAATTCCACCACCCCGCCTTGCTGGTCTGTCTTTCCTTTTCCTGTATAAAAGCTAAGGGATCAAAAGGTCAACTCTCTTTCTTCAATGGCTGACATCCGAGGAGGACCCTGTCTGTTCATCTGCTTTTGATCCTGATCTGAGCATTCCTGGCTCCAGATCCGGAATTCAGCTCCTGTCCATCGCTGACTCCGGTCTGGGACTCTGTGCCTGCTGGTGATGCGATCATCATCCTGGGACCTTACTATCCTGCTTAAATTGTGGATCACTGTGAAGCAGATATTTCCCTGCAGCCTGTAAAGGAGACCACTGCAGAACAGATATCCACAGTGCAGCCCATGGAAGACCCCATGCTAGAGCAGGTGGATATTTCCTGAAGGAACTGCAGCCCTTGGAGATCCCATGCTGGAGCAGGGGAAAGTGTGAGGAGGGAGGAGCAGTGGAGAGGAACTGTTATGGACTGACCTAAATACCCTTTCTCCGTGAGAGAGCCACTGGCTCTTACCTAGATGTCATTGGTGCTTTGAGTGCAACTGATTGAAGGCAGGATTTTTAAATGACATTCTGTTTGGGCCTAATTCTTTGTCTCTGTAAATCAATGGGAATTTTACCACAAACTTCAATGCAAACAATGAATTCTTCTTGGAATGGATTTTTCTAAACCCTAATATGTATTATCATCTTCACTTTTCTTTTTGTTTAATCCATGCTTAAGATTTAAAATTCTTCAATGCTGTTGTTCTTTATAGTGTTTCCTTAAATAATATATATAGCTCTAGTCATCTGATTCGGGGGAGTTCTCATTATTTATAATGCACGTTGTAAGAAATCTTAGATGAAATCTTGGATGAAAGAGACATTACTCTGTCACTGGAGGGTTCTTATTCACATACTTTCACTTTTTCAGTTAAAGAAAACACCATCACCCCCCCCTCCCCAATTATCTAATACTTCTTTTGATGCAAGTCTAAATCCATGAGCTACTTCTGTTTGCTTTTTGTTTATATGAAGTCCTAGAAAGCTCAGTCAGTTTTGTGTATGGCATCTTTACCTTTTCAATAATGTTTTTATGTGATTTATTAATTAGTGTTTTCATAGAATCATAGAATGTTTTAGGTTGGAAGGGATCTTAAAGATCATCTAGTTCCAACCCCCCTGCCATGGGCAGGGACACCTCCCACTAGACCAGGTTGCTCAAAGCCCCATCCAACCTGGTCTTGAACGCTTCCAGGGATGGGGCATCCACAACTTCCCTGGGCAAACAGTTTCAGTGCCTTTTGTATCTATGTATTATGACTTAAGTTCTTGGTTTGTTTTGTGTTTGTTTGTTTGTTGGGGAGGAAGGTGGGAAAGGCATGTATTAGAGGCTAAGCATAGCATGTTAGATTTCTGCAAGTTATGTATGTGTTGTTTCTGGAAGTGAAAAAAGTCTGTCTGGAGCCTGGGCCTAGATTTCCTTTTCCTCTCTTTTAAGGACTTAGTTTTAAAGACTAAAACAATGGATATAGCACAGACAAGGTGTCTATGATGCTGAAATGGAAGCTATACCCACTGGGGGTTCCTATGGAGCTGTAGCACAAATAACTCCTAGCTGCCCTCCCCTGCCTGTCAGGAACTCTGATGGACAGCAGCTGAAATCACTATTGCTTTTTCTCTGCAGGAGTAAAAAACACCACAAAACCAACCAAACAAAAACCTCCAAATTAAAAACCCAAAAACCATTTCTGTGGCTTTGCACAGAACCTGTTTAGTGCAGCAGTGTAATTTAAGACTCTGCCTGAGTTCGCTAAATTTGGTTCAAGTTCTATTTTATGAGTTGAATTATTTTTAAATTATTATTGGTATCTGATATATTTTATAGCATTTTTTTAAACCATCATTTTATATATCAAACTATAAGTTCTGACAGGTATTCCCCCCCCTTATATTTGGTAGTAAACCACAGGCTAAAATTATATTTTTCTCATGGGTATGTGTCGCAGAAGTGTAAGGCCAACAAAATATGTTCCAAAAATCAGGTTTAATGGTGTCATGAAAAGGTAGAATGGTAAAATTTAACAGGGATCTTATATCTGCTGAAGTGTTTGTAGTATAACTTTTTACAGGTTCAGGATGTCAGTTGAGAACTAATACTACATGGTGTGTACTAAATCTAAGCTTAGAATGATGACTCAATATGCACAAACCACTCACCTAAAAGGCAAGGACACTCAGTCCCAGGGAAGTTACTTTGGGCGACGTCTTGACCTAAAGGGAGGGCTTCCAAACACAGACCCACTGCTCCAAGGAGAATCACTCAAAGAGGGTCTCCGACGGGGCCCCATTTTATAGCCTGGTCAGATCTGAACTGTGGTCATCTATTGGTCATGGTCATGTATAGCTTTCATTGGTTGAGGGGTCTCCTAGGTAGGCTCATTGGCTGAGGTGGTCTCTAGGGCTCCAGTATCTGGGGTATGTGGCTGGCGGTTGTTTGCATATGTGACCAGCAGCTCATGCGCTTCCTGCCAAACTAGCCACCACGCCCCTGTACTGCACTGTTAGACTTGCGGGGGTGGGGGGCGGGGGGGGGGAGTGGGGGTGCTCCTGCCACAGTATGCAATTAGACTTTAAATACATGAGATGGTCTTATGACACTACATTTTAAAAGATTGGACAAGGTTCAGAATAGCTACAGGTAACAACTATACCCTCTGAGCTAGGTAAACTTTGTTGCTCTCAGAAACATCTAGAGGATAAGCTGCATTCTTATGGGTTTTTCTTATTTCCATGCTGCATATAATTATCATTGTTGGCAGACCTCTGTTGTAATTATGACATCATTTGAGGTTTTTTACTCTGAGCAGAATGCATTTGGTAAAACTAAAATGTCTCACTATTCTGAATTTGGCAAGGGTCACAGTTATGAATATTTGTAATGTCTATTCCCTGTTTTAGGAAAGACATTTGGGGCAGAAGTAATTTTGCATAATTGTAAATGTATTTCATGAAGATGTCTATACTGGAGATAGCTATCTTATGCTTCTCTAGGGAAGAGAAACAGGCACTTTGCATTGCACCCTAAAAGTGTCTTTTTCCCTCCATTGACTAAAAGGTGCCCTAGGACGAGGATCTCAGTTGAAGATATCATGTTGGAAATGTCTAGTCTGCAAAGGTATCATATATCTGACCAATTGCAGACTACTGCAATGGGATAAAATCTCTTTGTCATTTTACACTGCCACATCCTACCACAATATCTCTACCACAATTGAGGCCTTGGTGAAAGTTAGTTGCTTTGATGTGCATCTTGTCTGCATTGTCTAGATGTCTGACCGGTCCATAGAATCACCCCTTGGACTGGTCTGAGATAGTGAATTCTTTCCCAGAGAATTTGGCCATAGAACTGTAAACTGCAATTCTCAAAGGAATTGTGGTTCCACCTCTGAATGAATGGTGCTGGTAGAAATAAATTTTCATTGGAAGGTCATGCTGTTTTGCTGGTTGTCCTCTGACTTCAGAGTTGATGAAGCCAAAACTTTGTCTGTTGGAGAAACAGGGGTGCCTTTTGCTACTCTGGGGTTGTTTGTTGACTCCGCGTTATAGGGCTTTTTTGTTTGACTGTTTGTGGTTGTATTTTGTTATTGTTTTGTTTTTTTTTTTAATAACATCACTCTTTTAATTTCTTTCCAGTCCTGGTAGACAAAATGTCTATAGAATAAGTGGCCTACACACCAGAACTTTCCATGAACCATTTGGTCATAGCATTTGAGGTGGAGGTAAATGAAGAGCCAGCAAATGAAGATATGAATGAATCAGTGGAAGCTGACTTGGAGCACTCACAGGTAGAAGAGGAACGACAGTCTGTGATCTGCTATTCAAGGCAACAAGGGGATCTGCTATTCAACAGCAACCCAGGGGTACCGTCTGGGCAGGAAGAGGAAGGGATGCTAGCTCGATCAGCCAGCACTGAGAGTGATTTCCACAATGACATGGACATGGTGGAAGGGGATGTTATAGCCACAGCAGAGGATGGCTATAATGTAGATATAGTACAGGAGAATGAGGATGAGAGTACATATGCAGTGCAGTACAGGCCTGAATCTGAGGAGTACACAGAAAATGCTGAAGCAGAGCACACTGAGGCTGTTCATAATCGAACACTGCCTGATCATGTACATTTCCAATCCACTGAACATGAGGAAGCCATGAATGCAGCATACTCAGGTTATGTCTATGCCCACCAGCCCCTCCACCAAGGAGAGGATGAGCAGTATGCTGAGCCCTATGCTGACTATAGGCAGCAGGAGCATGTGTATGAGGAGATAGCGGATGTACTGGACGTTGATGTTAGGGAGGGGCTTCAGCTCTATGAGTGGGAAAGGGAGGAAGCTGACAACTATCGAAAGGAAGCTCTTGGTGCCCGCCTTCACCATTATGATGAACGATCTGATGGAGAGTCAGACAGCCCTGAGAAAGAGGCAGAGTTTGCTCCATATCCAAGAATGGACAGCTATGAACAAGAGGAAGATATTGATCAGATTGTGGCAGAGGTGAAACAGAGCTCTCAGAGCTTGGGCAAGGCTGCTGAAGACATGCTAGAGTCAGAGCAGAGCTCAGAGCATGCTCATGCTCTCCCTGGCAGGGGGCACGAAAGCAATGGTCAACTGTCAGCTGGCTCTAGAGCCACAGCCAACTCAGGAGAGTCAGTACAGATGTGCAGAAAGGAAAAAAGGGATGCAATATCACTGGCCATCAAAGATATTAAAGAAGCTATTGAGGAAGTGAAGACAAGGACTGTTCGTTCTCCTTATACCCCTGATGAACCAAAAGAACCTATTTGGGTGATGAGGCAGGACATTAGCCCAACCAGGGACTGTGATGATCAGAGGCCACTAGATAGAGATGTAAGTATACAGAGCTATAGGCTCACATGTTACAATTAAACAAATAGGGACTGTGTAATACACATTACAGTGAAACTGAGAGGGTTATACTCTTCTGTGACTCATTTTATTCCTCAGTAAATTATGTAATGCTGTATCTGTTTTAAATGTTTATTCAAAAGGATGCAAAAGGAGTATACATATATGTTGTCAGTGCACCAAATTTTCCTTTATGAAACACTGCTGAACTCATTAGAGTTGTACTAGAGATGAATTTGACACAGAAAGCTCTACTGACTTTTTTTCTGAAACAAGTCCTACTACATTTTTTTTCCTAACATCCACTGGATAATTCGAATAGCTAACAAATAATTTACCTTACGGTATAGAACCTTGTGTGTTCCTGTTATTTCTGGACTTGTCAGTTTTGTTTTCTGTAAGATAATAAAGCTAACAGTTTATATGAAAAACTTGGTAATTTTATTTCCTACTTCTATGAAGGTAATATCACAGATGCAGATCTGAAAAGATTCAGGCTCAACTGCTTGCAGTCTCTAGAGATTTGCTATGAATCATTATTATATATTATACATTATATATTATCTGTTTTATATTTTATATATTATACATTATAATTATATAATATATTGTATATTATAATTATATATTATATTATATTTCAGTTGGAAAGGACCTATAATGATCATCTAGTCCAGCTGCATGACCTCTTAAAGACTGACCAAAAGTTAAAGCATGCTGTTAAGGGCAATGTCCAAATGCCTCTTAAACGCTGACAAGCTTGGGGCATCGACCACCTCTCTAGGAAGCCTGTTCCACTGTTTGACCACCCTCTCGGTAAAGAAATCCTTCCTGATGTCCAGTTTAAATCTCCCCTGGCGCAGATTTGAACCATTCCTATGCGTCCTGTCACTGGGTACCAGGGAGAAGAGATCGACACCTCCCTTTCCACTTCCCCTCCTCAGGAAGCTGCAGAGAGCAATGAGGTTGCCCCTCAGCCTCCTTTTCTCCAAACTAGACAAACCCAGTGTCCTCAGATGCGCTTCATAGGAAATGCCTTCCAGCCCTTTCACCAGCTTTGTTGCCCTCCTCTGGACACATTCATGGACCTTACTATCCTGCTTAAATTGTGGATCCCAGAATTGCATGCAGTACTCAGGGTGAGGCTGCAGCAACGCTAAATACAGTGGGATAATCGCCTCTTTGACCGGCTGGTTATGCTGTGTTTGATTGTTTGATGCACCCCAGGATACGGTTTGCCCTCTTGGCTGCCAGGGCACACTGCTGACTCATATTGAGCTTACATTCAACCAGCACCTCCAGATCCCTTTCTGCAGGGCTGCTCTCCAGCCACTCCTCTCTCAATCTATAATTGTGCCTGGCATTACTCCATCCCAGGTGCAGAATCTGGCATTTGTTCTTGTTAAATTTCATGCCACTGATGATTGCCCAATGCTCCAATCTATCCAGAGCCCTCTGCAAGGCCTCTTGTCCCTTGAGGGAGTCAACAGCACCTCCCAGTTTGGTATCACCAGCAAACTTACTAATGGTGCATTCAACTCCTGCATCCAGATCATTGATAAATATATTGAACAGAACTGGCCATAGAATTGAGCCCTGAGGAACACCGCTGGTGACCAGTCTCCAGCCACATGTAGCCCCATTTACTGCAACCCTTTGAGCCCTGCTGTTCAGCCAGTTCTTCGCAGTTGGACAACTTGTCCAGAAGGATACTGTGAGGGGCCGTATCAAAAGCCTTATTGGAGACCCTAAGGTGCAGGGCTTTAGAAGTTCATTCCATGAATTTCACCTAGAAGCAGAAAAGAAGTAACTGTCAAACAAATGTGTAGTGGCATTACATGCCCTGCAGGTCATTCCAATAAAAAGTGATCTTCTGAAATTCACTCATGGATTCATAAAGTTCCTATGTACATCCTAGGGTTTTACCAAAACAGAAATGCAATTATGTGGACCTCAACTCCAAAATAAATTTGCTACATCCATGTGCATGCCTACTCATTTAATAAGGTGCACACAGTAGAACTTTAATTTGTGAAATGAGTGTGGTGGGTTGACCTTGACTGGCAACCAGGTGCCCACCAGGCTGCTCTCTCACTCCTCCTTGGGGGCACAGAGGCAGAATATAAGATGAAAAACTCATGGGTCAAGATAAAGGCAATTTAATGAAGAAAAGTAAAGGCTGTGCTAATAACTACTACAAGATGAGGTTTTGTAAATACTATAACTTCAGCTGCTGTTGTTGTGTTATCAGGAGAGCTAATAAAACTGGTGAGCAGGCAGAGCTCAGCCTCTTCGAGCTATTGCCTGCTAGAGCCTTTGAATCCTAAGGTTTTGCCTCTCGTCCTGGGCCTGTCCTGACAACTAGCTTAAAGACCTTAAAGAGACCCTCCCTGCTGGGAAAACCAGGTCTGGTCCCCAAGCCCCCGCAGGTGTATCTGCAGTGGATGCTGTTAAAGCTCTGCAGTGTTGTATGGAACAGATACAACAGTTCAAGTCGCAGCATTCATAGGAACTGAGATGGATACTGGGTGAGATATGGGAGAAGACTCAAGCCTCAATAGAGCATCTTTGTTATCGTATGGAGGCTCTAGAAAGGGCAGGCTCTGCTTCACCTCCCTGTTCTCCCCCTACTACTATTCTTTTGCATGGTGATGGTTTTTCCCCTACGTCTGCTTGTTTTCTCCTTCCCCATTTACTGGGGATATGGAACCCTCCCTCTCTTTTTGCATTTCTTATGGCAGTTTTCTTGAAGGGTTGAGATAGTGCTTTTCCCAGTGATGGCACAAAGGTCAGCTTTATTTTGTCCCATTTGGGGGGCAAGGCCTTGCAGTGGGCTAGGTCTTTGCGTGCTCAAGGAGATGGGGTTGTGGATGATTCTACCTCCTTGCTTACGAGGATGATGGATTTCTTTAGGGAACTCGTGCTTCAACCTCATTTTCTAACCCTCTGCTCAGTCTGTGCCAGAGGGGGTAGAATGTGGCAGAGAGTACATCACGGATTTCTGGAGCTTATCTCACTAGAGATAGGCCTGGGGGCAGCATACCAATGTTTGAGGGACAGTGTGCTAGCGAGGTCCCTCGGTTTGCCATCTCAGTGGAAGTAGGGGATGGAGATGCACACAGCAGCAAAGACACAAGGGTTATTAACGTGTTAGAAACCACAGAAGCACCTGAGAACAGTCACATAGGAATTAGGGCTTCTCCCCCCAAAAAGGTGGCAGGATAAATAGCCCAACTGAAGTGCATCTACACCAATGCACGCAGCATGGGCAACAAAAAGGAGGAGTTGTGCAGCTGGAAAACTATGATATAGTTGCAATCATGGAAACATGGTGGGATGACTCACACAACTGGAGTGCTGCAATGGATGGCTATAAACTCTTCAGAAGGGATAGGCAAGGAAGGAGAGGCGGTGGGGTAGCCCTGTATGTTAGGGAGTGTTTTCACTGTCTAGAGCTTGACGATGGTGATGATAGGGTCGAGTGTTTATGGGTAAGAATCAGGGGAAAGGCCAATAAGGCACATATCACGGTGGGAGTCTGTTATAGACCGCCCAACCAGGATGTAAAGGCAGATGAAATATTCTATAAGCAGCTGGGAGAAGTCTCAAGATCGCTAGCCCTTGTCCTCATGGGAGACTTCAACCTACCAGATGTCTGCTGGAAATACAATACAGTGGAGAGGAAACAGTCTAGGAGGTTCCTGGAGTGTGTGGAAGATAACTTCCTGACACAGCTGGTGAGGGAGCCAACTAGGAAAGGCGTCCCAGTGGATCTGTTGTTTGTGAACAGAGAAGGACTTGTGGGCGATGAGATGGCTGGAGGCCGTCCTGGGCATAATGATCATGAAATAATAGAGTTTTCAATTCTCAGAGAAGTAAGGAGGGGGGTTAGCAGAACTGCCACCTTGGACTTCCGGAGGGCAGACTCTGGTCTGTTTAGGGGCCTGCTTGACAGAGTCCCTTGGGAGGCAGTCCTGAAGGGAAAAGGAGTCCAGGATGGCTGGATATTCTTCAAGAAGGAAATCTTAAAGGCACAGGAGCAGGCCATCCCTACGTGCTGAAAGATGAGCTGGCAAGGAAGAAGACCAGCCTGGCTGAACAGAGAGTTTTGGCTGGAATGCAGGGAAAAAAAGAGTTTATGACCTTTGGAAGAAGGGGAAGGCCACTCAGGAGGACTACAAGAATGTTGTGAGGATATGCAGGGGGAAAATTAGAAGGGCCAAAGCCCAACTAGAACTTAATCTGGATACTGCCTGAAAAGACAATAAAAAATGCAACAAAAGGAGGGCTAAGGAGAATCTCCATCCTTTATTGGATGCAGGAGGAAACATAGTGACCAAGGATGAGGAAAAGACTGAGATATTTAATGCCTTCTTTGCCTCAGTCTTTAATAGTAAGACCAGTTGTTCTCTGAGTACCCAGCCCCAAGCTGGAAGACAGGGACGGGGAGCAGAACGAAGCCCCCATAATCCAAGGGGAAATGGTTAGCGACCTGCTACACCACTTAGACACACACAGGTCTATGGGGCTGGAAGGGATCCACCCAAAGGTTATTAAGGGAGCTGGAGTAAGTGCTCACCAAGTCACTTTCCATCATTTATCAGCAGTCTTGGCTAACTGGGGAGGTCCCAGTTGACTGGAGGCTAGAAAATGTGATGCCCATCTACAAGAAGGGCCGGAAGGAGGATTTGTCAGTCTGACCTCAGTGCCTGGGAAGGTTATGGAGCAGATCATCCTGAGTGCCATCACGCGGCACGTACAGGACAACCAGGTGATCAGGCCCAGTCAGCATGGGTTTATTAAAGGCAGGTCCTGCATGACTAACCTGATCTCCTTCTATGACAAGATGACCCAATTATTGGACGAGGGAAAGGCTGTGGATGTTGTCTACCTAGGCTTTCGTAAAGCCTTTGACGCCATTTCCCACAGCATTCTCCTGGAGAAAATGGCTGCCCGTGGCTTGGACAGGTGTACTCTTTACTGGGTAAAAACCTGGCTGGATGGCTGGGCCCAGAGAGTTGTGGAGAATGGAGTTAAATCCAGTTGGCGGCTGGTCACAAGTGGTGTTCCCCAGGGCTTGGTATTGGGGCAGTTCTTTTTAACATCTTTATCAACGACCTGGATGAGGGGGTCGAGTGCACCCTCAGTAAGTTTGCAGATGACACCAAGTTAGGTGGGAGTGCTGATCTGCTTGAGGGTAGGAAGGCTCTACAGAGGGATCTGGACAGGCTGGATCGATGGGCCGAGGCCAACGGTATGAGATTCAACAAGGCCAAGTGCCAGGTCCTGCATTTCGGTCACAACAACTCCAAGCAATGTTACAGACTTGGGGAAGTGTGGCTGGAGAGCTGCCTGGCGGAAAAGGACCTGGGGGTGTTGGTCGACTGCTGGCTGAATATGAGCCAGCAGTGTGCCCAGGTGGCCAAGAAGGCCAATAGCATTCTGGCCTGTATCAGAAACAGTGTGACCAGAAGGAATAGGGAAGCGACTGTCCCTTTGTACTCGGCACTGGTGAGGCCCCACCTTGAGTACTGTGTTCAGTTTTGGGCCCCTCACTACAAGAAAGACATTGAGATTCTGGAGTGTGTCCAGAGAAGGGCAACGAAGCTGGTGAGGGGTCTAGAGCACAAGTCTTATGAGGAGCGGCTGAGGGACCTGGGATTGTTTAGTCTGGAGAAAAGGAGGCTGAGGGGAGACCTTATCATGCTCTACAACTACCTGAAAGGAGGCTGTAGAGAGGTGGGGGTCAGTCTCTTTTCCCAAGTAACAAGTGAAAGGATGAGAGGAAACAGACTCAAGTTGTGCCAGGGAAGGTTTAGATTTGATATTAGGAAAAATTTCTTCACTGAAAGGGTTGTCAAGCATTGGAATAGGCTGCCCAGGGAAGTGGTTGAGTCACCATCCCTGGAGGTATTTAAAAGACATGTAGATGTGGTGCATGGTTTAGTGGTGGACTTGGCAGCATTAGGTTTACGGTTGGACGCGATGATTTTAAAGGTCTTTTCCAACCTAAATGATTCTATAATTCTATGTCAATCTGCGTGTCTTCGGAGCTGGATTGGGGGATGACCCTTTGTTACCTCTCTATATTCATGGCCTGGCTGGCGATGTTTGTAGAGAGGTCACCTGGGGGTTGGTGCTGGCAGGTTTGCAGGCTGCAAATTGCAGGTTTAATAACATGCATCTGAAGGGGCATAGTTCCTGCGCTTGCCTGGTTCTGCTCCAGCTTCGGGCCCCCACTATCCCCAGTGGCCCTCTCTGCTTGGCAGTGAGGCAGATCAGGCAAAAGCAAGTAGCGATCTTGCCCTCTGCCCCCCCTCCATTGGGTGTATGATCTATCGCACTGTTACCAGATGCTCCTCTCCCCTTGGGTCATATCTATCCTCTGTCACGGTCAGAGGTAGTGGCCTTGAAGGTTTATAGTGAGGATGGCTTAGCCCAGGGTTTTAGTCAATACTCCACTTCACCCCTTGGTGCCCCTGGTTTTTTTTGTAAAGAAGAAGGATGGAGACCTGAGGCCATGTGGACTACTGGGGATGGGGTGGAAATTGTAATGGATATACCTTTTAATTGTTGTAATCCATACCACCACCCAAAACATTGTCCAGAGCTGGGAAAGACAGCATGGGTTACTCCTGTTGCTCAGGGACCCAAGTGCACTTGGGTAGGTAATGCGGAAGGATGGGGAAATCCAATGTGTACCTCAAAGAGATTTAACCTTGGGGAAAATAACCCATGATTTGAATTGTATGATGTCATAGCTGCATGGAGAAGGATGGAGACTTGAGACCATGTGTGGACTACCAGGGATTAAATAATATTACCATCAAGAACTGGTAACTCTTGCCCCTTATTCCTGAGCTGTTTTGCAACTGGAGTGTTTGCAGTGGGCGTGTTGGTTTACTAAACTGGATCTGAGAGGGGGTTTATAATCTTATTTGTGTTTGTTGAGGCCATGAGTAGAAAACTGCCTTTGTTTGCAAGTACAGCCATCTTGAGTACCATGTGATGCCTGTTGGTCTGCATAATGCCCCTGCCACCTTTCAGCACTTTGTGAATGATGTCTTCTGTGATTTGTTGGACAGTTATGTCATTGCATATCTGGATGACATTTTAGTTTACTTGACCACATGGGAGGAACATGTTGTTCATGTTTGGGAGGTTCTCTCCCACCTTTACCGCCATCTCCTTTATGCCAAGCTGGAGAAGCACGCCTTCTTCCAACAGTGTATGGATGTCTTGGGGTACTCAATGGGCCCTGAGGTGTGAGCATGGACATGAAGATCGACACTGGTCTTCATTGGCAGACTCCCTCAATGGTGTGTGACGTGCAGTGCTTTTTGAGCTTTGCCAATTTTTATAAGTGTTTTATTCTGAACTTTGCTCAAAAGGTTGCTCTGCTCACAGCACTGACTTGTAAGCATGTCCCTTTTTAGTAGACGCCTGAGGTTCAGGGGGCCTTTGATGACTTGAAGCAGGCATTTACGACAGCCCAGGTTTTGTCCCACCCAGATACCAGTCATCCTTTTGTATTGGAGGTGGATGCTTCCGCCCATGCCATTGGGGTGGTACTTTCTCAGCGTGGTCTGTCAGATGGACAGCTTCATCCTTGTGCCTATTTCTTCTGCCAGTTGACTGCTGCAGAGAGGAATTATGATATCTGTGAGAGTTGTTGGCCATCCATGAGGTGTTTGCTGAGTGGAGGCACCTTCTTGTGGGTCCTGCCAAGCCCACTTTGGTACTGACTGACTAGTGAAATCTGGAATGTTTTAGGAACCTGAAGTGCCTCTCCCCAGTTGACTTGTTGGGCACCTTTTTTCTCAGTTTCTGTTTAATGTCGCCTACAGACTGGGCAAACAGAATGGTAGGGTGGATACCCTGTAATGTCAGGAAGCCCCAGCAGGAGCTGCTGAGGCAGATCCACCCCCTGTAACTTTTTTTCTCTGCAGGGGATACTTCACAGAATCTGCAGGAGAAGGATGGTTGTCTGTATCATGATGAGCAGCCATATATCCCTGCTGGCCCATTGCACACACAGTTCCTTCAGCACTGTCATCACATTCTGACAGCAGGGCATGGTGGCCATCGGAAGACTCTGCATCAAGTCACACAGATGTACTGGTGGCCTATTGTGCATGCAGATGTCATGAGCTGTGTTCTTGCTTGCAATGTCAATGCCCAGGCCAAGAAACCAACACAGAGGCTGCAGGGTCAACATCCCTTACCAACTCCTGAGTGGCCATGGCGAATTATTTCAACGGATTTTATTGTGAACTTGCCTGTGTCTCAGGGCAGACAGAGGTGCTTGTGGTGGTGGACTTGTTTATGAAGCCTGCTATTTTTGTTGTACTAAAGAAACTGTCCACAGCCCCTCAGACTGTGTGTGTGTTTTTGCATCATGTGTTTTGCTGCCATGGCCTGCCAGATAGCGTGGTGATGGATCAAGGGGCCCAGTTCACTGCCCAGTTCTGGAGACGGCTTATGGGCCTGCTGGGGGTGCAACTCTGTCTTTCCTACCTGTATCACCCACAGTCTAATGGTCAGATGGAGTGGGTGAACCAGATCCTGCAGCAGTATCTCCCTTATTATATTCATTACCATCAGGATGACTGGGTCTCTGTGTTACCATTGGCAGAATTTGCCCGTAACAACAGCATCCACTCTTCCACGCAGCAGACCCCTTTTATGTGCAGTATGGTATTCATGCCCATGACCACCCCGCTATTCCGGAGGCTGTCCAGGGGGTTTTCCCTGTGAAAGGCAAGATGCTAACTGCAATATGACTTCCTTAGAAGTACGAACACTACCTGAGAATATGAGCATTCATTTACCTCAGGGTCGATGTGACTCGAAGACCCAACCTAAGCTGGCTCTCATCAGTTGAGAACACGCCATACCCACGATAAAACAATAGATTTACCTTTTAAAAAAACCCAGGCATATAACTACGGCCAGAACAGCAACAGACCAGAATACAGTATAACCACACACACACCTGCACAGGACATTGATTTAGAACAATGAAGATTAACGCACCATTGACACATACATCCAAACCACCTGCACGGGACAGGCATGTACTGATCCTGCATGGGACAATTACATACTGATTATGCGAGCAATAATAACTGATTAGCCCACCCCTTAACATGAGTAATTTGATTGGTCTACACAGCTGTATTGTGACATATATAAACCCTGCTTTCCTCTGTATCGGGGTCCTCCATGCATTAGGCTGGGGCACCCCTGTGCACACAGCTAAAATAAGAGAATAAATTTCCTTGGTAATTCTATGCTAAGCATCCTTGTCTCCCTCCTCAGCCGGTGAATAACTGACTTTTACGCCCTTGAGGACTCTCTTGAGTGGTCTCCCTTGAGCAGTCGTGGCATATATATTTGCTTCTTCATGCTCATTTGGTGTGTTTTTTTTTCTAATTTAGACTACTGTTATCTTGGCCTACATAAAATCGTGGCCCAGGTTAGTCTGGTCGCCTTTTGTCTGCAGCTTCCACGTGCTCTCAAGATTCACCCTGCTGTTCACGTCTCCCCATTAAAACCCATTCACCCAGAGCCCTTCTAGCGGCAACCTTGACCTCTGCCTCCAATTACGGTCCAGGGCCAGAGAGAATATCATGTTTGGGCTATTTTGGATTCCAGGATATCCTGGGGTACCCTGCAGTATTTGATTGATTGGGCAGGGTATGGCCCAGAAGACCATTCCTGGGAGCCTGTGTCAGAGGTGCATACCCCAGCTAAGGTTCAGGCTTTTCGTGTCCATTATCCTGCTAAGCCAGGTCCACTGGAGGGTGTGGGGGCACATCCTTGGTGGGGAGGGGAATAGGGGGGTGGGGTCAGGTTTATGCTTGCATCTGTTCAAAGGAGATGATGATTTGTAAATAGTATGTCTACGTTTGCCCTTGCTTTGTTGTCAGGAGAGCTAATAAAACTGTCTATCAGGCAGAGCTCAGCCTCTTTGAGCTATTACTTGCCTAGAGACTTTGAATCGTATGTCTTTGTCTCATTTTGGGACTGCCCTGACAATGATAGATTTTTGGCTAACAGAATAGAGCAGAAGTTGTACTGTACAAATTAGAATTATCTGGAATTTTTTTTCCTTTCACCCTTGTTCCAAAAGCAGCATTAAATAAGTGGTTTATCTTGCAAAAAGAAATATTAGTCACTTAATGTTTCTGAAACCACAGAGAACTCAATGTGAAAAGACTTAAGTGTACAAGAAGTTCACATCTGCAGCTTTAAAACACCAACTTGAGAAACAGCAGGAGTCATCCCTCACCTTGATTCTGCTGACAGCCTCTTGTGCCTGTATCATTCTCACATTCTTGGAGGGAGTTTTGTCAGAAAGGAGTTGAGTGGAGCCGAGGTAATTGGCAGCAAAAATTATTCCATCAATCAAGTCTTCAGGATCACAAGGTCCAGGAACTACAAATACAGGGGGAGAAAATCACATTAAACCATGTTAAAAAAAATAATATTCTTACTACTTCAGCCTGTACCTAAGAGCTATAAATGCTCCTCTGAACTGCTTCACTTTAGCATGATGGCATGACAACCAATACTTTTAATCAAGGCATACAAAACACCAAGCATGTCTTTTCAACATCTCTCCAGCAGAAACTAATTGCTAATTCAATTTCTTACAACAGAACATTCTCCTATAAGGCAGGTTTCACTCTGGAGCAAAATAACCTCTTCAGTTTTGTTCTTACATAGAAACAAGAATATTTAAATTGTTCTCTCAGCACTTTGAACAGGTAGTGGAATCTCCTCAGGAGTGCTTTACAATTATGATACACACACCCACACACAATAGAGGAGATCAATATTATCAAAATCACTCATTCCCAACAAGGGTATTGTATTGGGGTGGGGAGGGGGGGTGAGGTGTTAAACAAAAAAAATTTTGATGGTAAATATTCAGAGCAAAGGCTCTCATGTTTGGAAAAAGCTACTGTCTTAGTCCTGCAAGATACTTAATGACTTCAGCTCTCATCAGCTTCTGTGTAAAGTTAAAAGTTTGTGAGGTACTTATCACCTTACAAGTCAGTACAGAGGAACATGTATAATATACAGATTTTCAGGTGTTTGGGGATTATATCTGCAGAAGACAGGGCTTTTCTCTATATATGTTAAAATTCTCATGATCTGAGAAAAAGGAAGGTTTATGCAAGAAGCTTCTTGTTTTGCTACAAGTAAGAAAAAAAAAATCTATGTTCAAGGCCAGCGAAAATGTACAGATAATCATGATTTGAGAGAATTGGTAAAATTGTCTATATTTTATCAAGAAGTATAAACTGGTTTTGCTCTCTGTTTTGTTAGGAACAAAACCTGACCCTTTTAGAACAGAGCTTTTAGTCAACTCAAGAGTTAGCCTGAGATTTAAGAGGTGCTAAACCTGAAATTGAACATAACACAAAAATGCCAATTTTCTTCTAATTCACCAAAGATGACATTAACAAGGACTGAGAATTTTACTTCCAAATGAATGTCATTATTAAGTTAATAAAAAAATTAGTAGCTAGAGCTAAATCTTAATCACACTCATGATATACACACACTTTATCATGAATCTTTCCAATGTATGGCTTCTTTATAGATGAAAGTTTATGACTACTGATTTTGAGGTACCTTGAGTGTGATCAGTCTGTTCAGATAATACATAAATGGACACCCAAAAAATTAAAGTAATTGTGGTCACTAGTCACTCTTAAGAACGAAACCCAAAGGAATGGAATTTCTATTATTAGGGCTGCAGGAAAATGATTGGGCCACTGATTAGGCTGTGGCCCAAGGTTCAGCTAATTGAACAGGATGTGGAAAACTACTGGCCGTGACATGAGAAATTCCCATATGTGACGAGTAACAGAGTGAGAGGCTGCCAAAAGTTACAGGCAGCGCAATGAGGGATGACTGGATTGCACTGGTGGTTAAGGAGGAGCTACATGAGACTTCATAGACACCTGACGGAGCATTGGGGGCCTTTGGAGGAGTGGAACCTTGCAAGGCCAGCAGTGCCTGGGTAACTGTAGCATATAAGGCTGAGAATGTCTAGGGACTGGTATCAGAAATACCAAATTTGTGTACAGATGTAGCAAAATGGACCAGCAGGGAAAAAGTAATTAGAGGTAAGTTGTTCATTTGGGAGGAGACCAGGGTGGAGAATGGGAGGGATCAAGGTAGATGGGGGGGAAGTACAAGCATGGGAAAATGGAGAAAAGGGGGGATAGAAGAGGTCGGTCGCATGCAAGCAGGCTGCCAGTCAGTACACTTGTTTGACTGAGTCTTGTGCCTGATCACTGCAGTCTGTCCTGTCTTATAATTAAATCCTTTTCCTTAATTCATTTTTCTGTGTGCTCTCACCCTCTATCCTATGTGAGCGCTGTAAGATCTAAGTGCCAGCAACTGGAGTAGTGGCCACAAGTCACATAGGCCCATAGGTTTAGGTGTCAGAAACTGGAGGAATCAGGGTGCGTTTATATTTCCCTAATGTATTTTAATACTCTGTGTGTGTGTAATTTGATAGCAAACATCAAGCTGGACTAGCTGGCAAATAGGAGACCCACATTTGGAAAGACTCAAGGTGTGGGTGAGGGAGGGGCCCGAAGTCCAGGCAGGAAAGGGAGATACAAGGGTGACAAAAAAGAGGGCCAAGCAGTGGGAAAAAGGATAATAAAGTATGTAAATCATGTGATTTGTGGTGTTTGTGGGCCCCCATTGAGCAACCCTGTGCTTGATCAGTCACTGCAGTCTAAATCAGGACAAAGAACAAAACCTGTTGTTCTGACCACGTCAAACCTGCTTCCATGATCAGGATGACTGGGGGGTTGGGGTGCTTTTCCTGGCTATCAGGGGAACACCCAAATGGGATAGAGCAAGCATCCTGATATCACTATGTCGGTGCCTGTTCCAGGCCTGACAGCATCAGCATCTTACCGACTACTTACAGCCAACCACATAGCATCTAGAAGTGCTACATATTGGCATATTGGCTCAAGCCCTGAAACAATACAGTATTTTAATTACCAACATTTGTTACTCTATGCATATCACTACTTCCATTACCAAACCCTTTATAGCATAGTTCTTGATCAAAACACAAAATCTTAAACATAGGGTGAAAGAGGTACAGATAAGACAGGAAGCATATTCAAAAGGAGAGAGGAACATGTTTTATTTTTATGAGATGTGAACACACTTGCAGAACAACAGTATTGTTCTTCACAAGCCCCCCTCTGTACATTATGATAGAGTATGAAATTATCTGTTGAATAAAAGTGTAGTGCAGGTGAAAGTTTTTCTCAGGCTATCAATTACCTGCATAAAAATAGTATGTTCAATGTTTTAAGTAACTGCCCACTGGACCAATATCTCAGCGAATGCTGAGAGATTTTTTTATTTGTTGGGGGGCAGGGACACACTTTAAGATGGTCCGTGACAGAAAGAGGGCTGTCTACCAGAGACAGATCCTTCATTGGTTTGAATTTCCAAACCTCAGATAGTTTCAAAGCAATCTATGCAATTTACACCAGTTCATCTGGTCACAGGTTCTAAAATATAACATATACTTTTAAAGACTAAACCAATGCTAAAATTTACAGTCTAAAGACAGTACACTGTAAAGCAATCAAGGAATTTGAAGACATTCCAAATTAAATATTACATCAGTTTTGTGGGGCTTTTTTGCCATTCTATAAAGCAAGGTTATTTAATCGGAGGATAAGTACCTGAAAATCGGTGCAAGTTTCCTCCTACTTGCCTGCCAATTAAATCTCAGTTTTGTGGAGATTTTGACTGTTTTGTCTAACCTCTGTTCCTTATCAGACAACAAATTACTCTCTACACACATTCACATATATTATGAATTCCACAGTGTTTTTTTTTTTTAATCAGTGATTTAAATGATATTGATAACAACCCAGTAGAAAGGTGGCAGGAGCCATCACTAAAATGTTACAAAATAAGAGAGAGATTTTACTCAACTTCCAAGCAAGCCTACTAGGGTTTAATTCGAGTTTCAGGTTGGACGCAGTTTAATCTAAATCAGTTCATCCAACCTTAGCAAGTTTTATGTTCTGCACATAAAAATAAAGTTCTATACATTGAAAACATTGAAGTTCTCCATATAATGAAAAAAAAAAAATTAAGTTATGAAATATATCTTACCTTCAACATATGCCGGGAACAAAGCCAAGCTTTTTCTGGACTGTAATCAAGACAAATAGGATTTCAAACAAAACAAAGTATGCTTAAATACACATTAAAAATTCCTCCATAAAAATTAAATCACAGTAATAGTTATTATCAAAGATGGTGAGAGTTTATTAGGAAAATATTTACTTTTAAATGAAAAGTCTGACCAATTATTAGAGGGTTATTATCCCTAAATATGGTATATTCTGTTAATGTGCTCATCAAGTAGGCAACACACTACATTATTTTGAATTGGCTCTTGGTGTTTGGCAACATGCTTCCTGACTACTAATTAATACTGTGTTCTCTTTAACAAACAGAAAAATACATAATCTCTCAAAGACATTTTCCAAATAAATACATATGGAGATATTTAAAATGGACCAATACTATTATTATTCATGACAAAAAGCATTTATCTGCTCTGTTAATTATGAACCAAATTTAATTACTTATTAGGATTGTTCTTGACAGGCTATGTAGCCACCTATATCCACTGGGGTAAATGCATTTAATAACAGTCCTACATTGATTATGTTTATGCTGTAACAAGCACAAAAGCACACATAAAAGTGCATGATTTATACAATTAAAACTGCAAGCAAGGTATTTATTCCTTGTTTGTTTAATCAAGTAAAGAATCAAGTAAGTCTCACTTACTTTCATGAAAGGTGGACTAATAGAAAAAAACCAAAATGTCCGTCCTATATTTGTAAACACACAGACTAAAATAATACCTCATTTCCAATTGTAATTTTCTATGAAAGACTCTGTGGCAACAATATAAACATCTAGAAACGATAACTTCAGGGAGACTCACCATTTTGTTACATTCAACAATATATAGATATGGGAGAATTTACTGAAGACAACTTTGTATGGTAACAGGTATACTAAAGCACATGCTGCTATTAAACCTTTCTGAAATAAAAGTTTTGTATAAGCGAAGCATTACAAGATGTTGACAAACTTGAACCTCATTCTACAATGCATTAAATTTGGAGTGACTCATATATATATATAAAAAAACAAGATCCATGTATGATCAGGATAAAGTCAAGTATCTCAGAAGAGGTTCAGTTGCATTTACATATTCACATATATACCAAGTTGTTTCCTTTATGATAGGCAGTTTAACAGGTTCTGTATGCTTGTGACAATCACTTGGGAAGTGCACACTTATGTGACAGGTAAATGACTAATCCAGTGAGTCTTTTCCATTTATTGTTACAAGGATGTGAGGAATAAGTAATATTTTTCATCCTGCTACACTGTCCTCACTGTAAAATAATTGGTGGCAGAAAAACAAAAGGCACATGAAACAGAAAACAGCTTAGAGAACCTTAAAATACTTGGCCTTTTCTCATCAAAGAGAGTTGCTGAGTTGTCCAACAAAATCATGAAAGCTCTTGTGGTGGATTTGGCAGTGTTAGGTTTATGGTTGGACTCGATCTTTTCCAACCTAAATGATTCTATGATTCTTCTCAGAGACAATATTAGCAGACAGAAATTTGTAATGAATGCCTGCTGTCAAAATGTTTAAGGGACATCAAGTGCTGAGAGGACACAAGCATTTATTTTCAAATCAGGAGCGTCTGTTCTTTGGCTATTCAATCTGTTGTGATTGATTACTTTATTTTTACTGTGCCACCTACACCCAATTCAACAATTGCATGAAATTGCTGCTACTGTGATGCTAGCAGAGATTCAATTAGCTGGATTCTGACAGGCCTAGAGAACAAAACAACTGTACACTTCCAAAAAATCAGAGGCAGCTTATCCACATAAGTATCCTTTTCAAAGTATACATTTAATTTTTTTTAAAAGACTCAAGGCCTAACCAAATTTTATGTATATAATTACAGGTTTGACAGATATTCAGTAATCTGAATAGCCAATAAAACTTCATTTCAGGATAAAGATGTGTAAACTAACATCAAATTAATGTTTTTATTACAAAGGCTCTACACAATTTTTTTTCATTCATTATCCATGTCAAGAAACACTGATAAAACTAAAGTAATAACAAGGTATCAGATACTGTTATTGAAAAGGGGGAATCAATTTTTAATTATATATCCATGAGTAATAAAAAAATAGGTCATTAATGTTGAATTACTGTTTTTGTCCATCAACTGAACACTGTAAAATTTACATTTTAAATAAAGGTTTTGTTAAGACCTAAAAGCATTTCCCAAAAATGATGAGGCTTTGTCATTATTATTTTTCTAAGGGAGGTACTAAACCATGCAGAGTTGCTTATTTACATAGGGAAAAAAACCCAGCACCCCACAGCACATCTGAATGAAATTACTCTGAAAGTTTATTACTTTTGACACTGTATGCAATCACATATTGAAAACTAAAACGAATAGCATCTTGTTCGTTTTTTCCTTTGAGTAAGATTAATGATATCTAACAACTGTCAGCCTTTAGAGTTGTCACAAAGCAACTACATCTGTAAACTGAATAAAGTCAGAGGCTTTAGCAAGCTAAAGAATATTGTAGATGAAATCATAAGGACACAATCCAATACTGTTGAAGGCTTTGGTGCAGGATAAATGAAGGACAAAATTACTAAGTTTTCTGAAAGCCTCCATCCCCTTCTAAATGCAAGCATAGATTTAAATTAGTATATATACACAGGCTACAAGCTTTCCCCCCCCTAGATGATAAAGAATGAAAAAAAAGAATGGACTAAGTCTTGTTTAAATTTCAACCAATATTCCTGGTTACAGTAGATTGGTTTATTCGTTTGTAGAAGATATCATGCTGTTAGCTGATAGCTAAGCACAAGTTATCTATCAGCAACTATGTCTGCTTGCTTACAGATCTCTGTAAACAAATCTAACATTGAAGTTTGAAAAAAAATTCTCATATCAGTGAGATGAGAAGTATTTCTCATCTCATCTCAATGGAACTACTGCAGTGTGGAAACCTGCCAGGTACAGGCCTTGACAAAAAAAAAATGAAGCGTATAGCTTGCTTTCAAAGATCCCAGATATTTTCTTTATGGCAAGATATTTTGCAGAGATAAGGAAGAGGGCTAGCTCCTATTGCCCTGAATACAGAGGTGATGTTGGCAGCTGTTCCTCAATAAATCAATACCCTCTAGCCTGTTAAACAAGTGTTGTTGCAGCCAAACACAGAGTAAGGAATGACATCACAAATGGTCTTAGATACAGTATGTTATGCATTCAGTCAGATAGGAAGGCAAGCACAAAGGAAAAATGTCAAACCATTTTTTTTCTTTTTGTTGCTGTTTTGGTACAAGAGAGGAGATTACACATGTACAAAGAAGTAAAGAAAACAGAAAGGCATAAGCACTACAGACAAGACGGTGGCTTTTAAAAAGATTGCACTACCTCTTTATTAGTGGAGGTCTCTGCTGTACTGCAGACATCCTGATGATGTTGCCTACTTGGTTCAGCACCCCAGGGTGAAGAGGAATCAGGAGATAGAGACTAGACATGGTAAGAAAATAAAATTACATAGTTTGAGTGACCAATGTAGAAATATCTCTGGTTTGGCAGTGAGAATAAGAAATGAGGAAAACACCAAAACATGACAAACACTTTCTGAAGTGTTATAGCCCTTCCTTTTCATTGCAATGATTGCACACAGTCTATTGGGATGTTGAGACTTATCTAAACAGCTAAATAGTCACAGAAAACTTTTTTTCTTTGTCAATAATCTATTAAATTAAGAACGTTGAACATTAATAGCTGCCCTCAGTGGCAGACAACTGTGGTGGGTTGGCCACGGTCAGCTGTCACATGCCCACCCAGCCACTCTCTCACTCCCCCTCCTCAACAGAACAGGAAGAGAAGATGGAAAAGCTCATGGGTCAAGATAAAGACAGGAAGATCACTTACTAATTAGTCACAGGCAAAACAGACTTGACCTGAGGAAAATTCCTTTCATTTTTGCCAATTAAAATAGATTTGGATAGCGAGAAACAAAGACAAATTAAAACACCACCTTCTCCCCATCCCTTTTTCCTGGGCTCAACTTCACTCCTCCATTCCTGACTCCACACCCTAAACAACGCAGGATGGATGGGAAATGGGGGATTTAGGTCAGTTCCTCTCCGCCACTCCCTCCTCCTCACACTTTTCCTCTGCTGCAGCATAGGTCCTCTCCACAAGCTGCAGCTCCTGTCAGGAAAAATCTGCTCTAGCATGGGTTTTCCGCAGGCCTCAGTTCCTTCAGGAAATATCCACCTGCTCCAGTGTGGGGTCCTCCACAGGATATCTGCTCTGGCGTGGTCTCTTCCACAAGCTGCAGAGGAATATCTGCTCTGGTGCCTGGAGAACCTCATCCTGCTCCTCCTTTTCTGACCTTGGTGTTCATACTACTGTGTCTCATTTTTTTTTCCCCTCACTCCTCTGCTCATCATCTCGCATTTTTGTCCTTTCTTAAATGTTTTCACAGAGGCACCACCAACTTCGCTGACTGGCCATACTGGTCCATTACCATTATTCAGGAGGGCATGAACTGCACTTCTCCAGTTTCATGCACAGAATATCTAACCTAACTGCAGCTGCATAGCCTTTTCCATACAGTGTCAGTTTCTTGATGCCATTACTCTTGCTGCTGTGCAAAATGAACTGATATTATATTTAAAAACAGATGATACAAAACTGGGAGAAGTGGCTGATACTCCAGAGGGTTGTGCTGCTATCCAGACCTTGACAAACTGAGAAATGGGCCGACAGGAACCTCATGAAGTTCAGCAAAGGGAAATGCCAAGTCCTGCACCTGGTGAGGAACAACACCAATACATGCTGCGGGCCACTGAGCTGGAAAGCAGCTTGGCAGAAAATGACTTGGGGGTCCTGGTGGACACCAATTTGAACATGAGCCAGTAATGTGCCCACAGAGCAAAGGCAGCCAACAGCATCCTGGGCTGCATTAGGAAGAGTGTCACCAGCAGATTGAGGGAGATGATCCTGCCCTCTACTCAGCACTGGTGAGGCCACACCCAGAGTCCTGTGTCCAGTTCTGGGCTCCCCAGTACAAGAAAGACATTGATGTACTGGAGCCAGTCAAGCAAAGGGCCATGAAGTCAATTAAGGGATTGGAGCATCTCTCATGCACGGAGGGGATGAGAGAGCTGGGACTGTTCATAATGGAGAAGCAAAAGATCAGGGTGATCTTAACAATCTCTATTTAACTAGCTGATGGAAGGGTGTCAAGACACAGAGCCAGACTCTTCTCAGCAGTGCCCAGTGACAGGACAAGAGGCAATGGGCACAAAATGAAACACAGGAAATTCCACAATTTCTTTTTTTCCATATACCATGAGGGTCACTGAATGCTGGAACAGATAGTGGAGCCTGCATCCTTAGAGATATTCAAAACCCGACTGGACAATATCCTGGGCAATCCATTCTAGGCGCCCCTGCTTTGAGAAGGGGGGCTGAATGAGACAGTCTCCAGTGGTCACTTCCAACCTCTGATACTGTCCCTCACAGCATCCTTCTGGACAAGTTGTCCAACTGCGAGATGAGCAGGTACACAGTGCACTGTGTGAAGAACTGGCTGAACAGCAGG
The DNA here is from genome assembly GCA_947846985.1 of Fratercula arctica. Taxonomy (NCBI): domain Eukaryota; kingdom Metazoa; phylum Chordata; class Aves; order Charadriiformes; family Alcidae; genus Fratercula; species Fratercula arctica. Next base: position 21,161,037 of record CANTUZ010000025.1, on the reverse strand, counting down.
ACTCAAAGGGTTGCAGTAAATGGGGCTACATGTGGCTGGAGACTGGTCACCAGCGGTGTTCCTCAGGGCTCAATTCTATGGCCAGTTCTGTTCAATATATTTATCAATGATCTGGATGCAGGAGTTGAATGCACCATTAGTAAGTTTGCTGGTGATACCAAACTGGGAGGTGCTGTTGACTCCCTCAAGGGACAAGAGGCCTTGCAGAGGGCTCTGGATAGATTGGAGCATTGGGCAATCATCAGTGGCATGAAATTTAACAAGAACAAATGCCAGATTCTGCACCTGGGATGGAGTAATGCCAGGCACAATTATAGATTGAGAGAGGAGTGGCTGGAGAGCAGCCCTGCAGAAAGGGATCTGGAGGTGCTGGTTGAATGTAAGCTCAATATGAGTCAGCAGTGTGCCCTGGCAGCCAAGAGGGCAAACCGTATCCTGGGGTGCATCAAACAATCAAACACAGCATAACCAGCCGGTCAAAGAGGTGATTATCCCACTGTATTTAGCGTTGCTGCAGCCTCACCCTGAGTACTGCATGCAATTCTGGGATCCACAATTTAAGCAGGATAGTAAGGTCCATGAATGTGTCCAGAGGAGGGCAACAAAGCTGGTGAAAGGGCTGGAAGGCATTTCCTATGAAGCGCATCTGAGGACACTGGGTTTGTCTAGTTTGGAGAAAAGGAGGCTGAGGGGCAACCTCATTGCTCTCTGCAGCTTCCTGAGGAGGGGAAGTGGAAAGGGAGGTGTCGATCTCTTCTCCCTGGTACCCAGTGACAGGACGCATAGGAATGGTTCAAATCTGCGCCAGGGGAGATTTAAACTGGACATCAGGAAGGATTTCTTTACCGAGAGGGTGGTCAAACAGTGGAACAGGCTTCCTAGAGAGGTGGTCGATGCCCCAAGCTTGTCAGCGTTTAAGAGGCATTTGGACATTGCCCTTAACAGCATGCTTTAACTTTTGGTCAGTCTTTAAGAGGTCATGCAGCTGGACTAGATGATCATTATAGGTCCTTTCCAACTGAAATATAATATAATATATAATTATAATATACAATATATTATATAATTATAATGTATAATATATAAAATATAAAACAGATAATATATAATGTATAATATATAATAATGATTCATAGCAAATCTCTAGAGACTGCAAGCAGTTGAGCCTGAATCTTTTCAGATCTGCATCTGTGATATTACCTTCATAGAAGTAGGAAATAAAATTACCAAGTTTTTCATATAAACTGTTAGCTTTATTATCTTACAGAAAACAAAACTGACAAGTCCAGAAATAACAGGAACACACAAGGTTCTATACCGTAAGGTAAATTATTTGTTAGCTATTCGAATTATCCAGTGGATGTTAGGAAAAAAAATGTAGTAGGACTTGTTTCAGAAAAAAAGTCAGTAGAGCTTTCTGTGTCAAATTCATCTCTAGTACAACTCTAATGAGTTCAGCAGTGTTTCATAAAGGAAAATTTGGTGCACTGACAACATATATGTATACTCCTTTTGCATCCTTTTGAATAAACATTTAAAACAGATACAGCATTACATAATTTACTGAGGAATAAAATGAGTCACAGAAGAGTATAACCCTCTCAGTTTCACTGTAATGTGTATTACACAGTCCCTATTTGTTTAATTGTAACATGTGAGCCTATAGCTCTGTATACTTACATCTCTATCTAGTGGCCTCTGATCATCACAGTCCCTGGTTGGGCTAATGTCCTGCCTCATCACCCAAATAGGTTCTTTTGGTTCATCAGGGGTATAAGGAGAACGAACAGTCCTTGTCTTCACTTCCTCAATAGCTTCTTTAATATCTTTGATGGCCAGTGATATTGCATCCCTTTTTTCCTTTCTGCACATCTGTACTGACTCTCCTGAGTTGGCTGTGGCTCTAGAGCCAGCTGACAGTTGACCATTGCTTTCGTGCCCCCTGCCAGGGAGAGCATGAGCATGCTCTGAGCTCTGCTCTGACTCTAGCATGTCTTCAGCAGCCTTGCCCAAGCTCTGAGAGCTCTGTTTCACCTCTGCCACAATCTGATCAATATCTTCCTCTTGTTCATAGCTGTCCATTCTTGGATATGGAGCAAACTCTGCCTCTTTCTCAGGGCTGTCTGACTCTCCATCAGATCGTTCATCATAATGGTGAAGGCGGGCACCAAGAGCTTCCTTTCGATAGTTGTCAGCTTCCTCCCTTTCCCACTCATAGAGCTGAAGCCCCTCCCTAACATCAACGTCCAGTACATCCGCTATCTCCTCATACACATGCTCCTGCTGCCTATAGTCAGCATAGGGCTCAGCATACTGCTCATCCTCTCCTTGGTGGAGGGGCTGGTGGGCATAGACATAACCTGAGTATGCTGCATTCATGGCTTCCTCATGTTCAGTGGATTGGAAATGTACATGATCAGGCAGTGTTCGATTATGAACAGCCTCAGTGTGCTCTGCTTCAGCATTTTCTGTGTACTCCTCAGATTCAGGCCTGTACTGCACTGCATATGTACTCTCATCCTCATTCTCCTGTACTATATCTACATTATAGCCATCCTCTGCTGTGGCTATAACATCCCCTTCCACCATGTCCATGTCATTGTGGAAATCACTCTCAGTGCTGGCTGATCGAGCTAGCATCCCTTCCTCTTCCTGCCCAGACGGTACCCCTGGGTTGCTGTTGAATAGCAGATCCCCTTGTTGCCTTGAATAGCAGATCACAGACTGTCGTTCCTCTTCTACCTGTGAGTGCTCCAAGTCAGCTTCCACTGATTCATTCATATCTTCATTTGCTGGCTCTTCATTTACCTCCACCTCAAATGCTATGACCAAATGGTTCATGGAAAGTTCTGGTGTGTAGGCCACTTATTCTATAGACATTTTGTCTACCAGGACTGGAAAGAAATTAAAAGAGTGATGTTATTAAAAAAAAAAACAAAACAATAACAAAATACAACCACAAACAGTCAAACAAAAAAGCCCTATAACGCGGAGTCAACAAACAACCCCAGAGTAGCAAAAGGCACCCCTGTTTCTCCAACAGACAAAGTTTTGGCTTCATCAACTCTGAAGTCAGAGGACAACCAGCAAAACAGCATGACCTTCCAATGAAAATTTATTTCTACCAGCACCATTCATTCAGAGGTGGAACCACAATTCCTTTGAGAATTGCAGTTTACAGTTCTATGGCCAAATTCTCTGGGAAAGAATTCACTATCTCAGACCAGTCCAAGGGGTGATTCTATGGACCGGTCAGACATCTAGACAATGCAGACAAGATGCACATCAAAGCAACTAACTTTCACCAAGGCCTCAATTGTGGTAGAGATATTGTGGTAGGATGTGGCAGTGTAAAATGACAAAGAGATTTTATCCCATTGCAGTAGTCTGCAATTGGTCAGATATATGATACCTTTGCAGACTAGACATTTCCAACATGATATCTTCAACTGAGATCCTCGTCCTAGGGCACCTTTTAGTCAATGGAGGGAAAAAGACACTTTTAGGGTGCAATGCAAAGTGCCTGTTTCTCTTCCCTAGAGAAGCATAAGATAGCTATCTCCAGTATAGACATCTTCATGAAATACATTTACAATTATGCAAAATTACTTCTGCCCCAAATGTCTTTCCTAAAACAGGGAATAGACATTACAAATATTCATAACTGTGACCCTTGCCAAATTCAGAATAGTGAGACATTTTAGTTTTACCAAATGCATTCTGCTCAGAGTAAAAAACCTCAAATGATGTCATAATTACAACAGAGGTCTGCCAACAATGATAATTATATGCAGCATGGAAATAAGAAAAACCCATAAGAATGCAGCTTATCCTCTAGATGTTTCTGAGAGCAACAAAGTTTACCTAGCTCAGAGGGTATAGTTGTTACCTGTAGCTATTCTGAACCTTGTCCAATCTTTTAAAATGTAGTGTCATAAGACCATCTCATGTATTTAAAGTCTAATTGCATACTGTGGCAGGAGCACCCCCACTCCCCCCCCCCGCCCCCCACCCCCGCAAGTCTAACAGTGCAGTACAGGGGCGTGGTGGCTAGTTTGGCAGGAAGCGCATGAGCTGCTGGTCACATATGCAAACAACCGCCAGCCACATACCCCAGATACTGGAGCCCTAGAGACCACCTCAGCCAATGAGCCTACCTAGGAGACCCCTCAACCAATGAAAAGCTATACATGACCATGACCAATAGATGACCACAGTTCAGATCTGACCAGGCTATAAAATGGGGCCCCGTCGGAGACCCTCTTTGAGTGATTCTCCTTGGAGCAGTGGGTCTGTGTTTGGAAGCCCTCCCTTTAGGTCAAGACGTCGCCCAAAGTAACTTCCCTGGGACTGAGTGTCCTTGCCTTTTAGGTGAGTGGTTTGTGCATATTGAGTCATCATTCTAAGCTTAGATTTAGTACACACCATGTAGTATTAGTTCTCAACTGACATCCTGAACCTGTAAAAAGTTATACTACAAACACTTCAGCAGATATAAGATCCCTGTTAAATTTTACCATTCTACCTTTTCATGACACCATTAAACCTGATTTTTGGAACATATTTTGTTGGCCTTACACTTCTGCGACACATACCCATGAGAAAAATATAATTTTAGCCTGTGGTTTACTACCAAATATAAGGGGGGGGAATACCTGTCAGAACTTATAGTTTGATATATAAAATGATGGGTTTAAAAAAATGCTATAAAATATATCAGATACCAATAATAATTTAAAAATAATTCAACTCATAAAATAGAACTTGAACCAAATTTAGCGAACTCAGGCAGAGTCTTAAATTACACTGCTGCACTAAACAGGTTCTGTGCAAAGCCACAGAAATGGTTTTTGGGTTTTTAATTTGGAGGTTTTTGTTTGGTTGGTTTTGTGGTGTTTTTTACTCCTGCAGAGAAAAAGCAATAGTGATTTCAGCTGCTGTCCATCAGAGTTCCTGACAGGCAGGGGAGGGCAGCTAGGAGTTATTTGTGCTACAGCTCCATAGGAACCCCCAGTGGGTATAGCTTCCATTTCAGCATCATAGACACCTTGTCTGTGCTATATCCATTGTTTTAGTCTTTAAAACTAAGTCCTTAAAAGAGAGGAAAAGGAAATCTAGGCCCAGGCTCCAGACAGACTTTTTTCACTTCCAGAAACAACACATACATAACTTGCAGAAATCTAACATGCTATGCTTAGCCTCTAATACATGCCTTTCCCACCTTCCTCAAAAACAAACAAACAAACACAAAACAAACCAAGAACTTAAGTCATAATACATAGATACAAAAGGCACTGAAACTGTTTGCCCAGGGAAGTTGTGGATGCCCCATCCCTGGAAGCGTTCAAGACCAGGTTGGATGGGGCTTTGAGCAACCTGGTCTAGTGGGAGGTGTCCCTGCCCATGGCAGGGGGGTTGGAACTAGATGATCTTTAAGATCCCTTCCAACCTAAAACATTCTATGATTCTATGAAAACACTAATTAATAAATCACATAAAAACATTATTGAAAAGGTAAAGATGCCATACACAAAACTGACTGAGCTTTCTAGGACTTCATATAAACAAAAAGCAAACAGAAGTAGCTCATGGATTTAGACTTGCATCAAAAGAAGTATTAGATAATTGGGGAGGGGGGGGTGATGGTGTTTTCTTTAACTGAAAAAGTGAAAGTATGTGAATAAGAACCCTCCAGTGACAGAGTAATGTCTCTTTCATCCAAGATTTCATCTAAGATTTCTTACAACGTGCATTATAAATAATGAGAACTCCCCCGAATCAGATGACTAGAGCTATATATATTATTTAAGGAAACACTATAAAGAACAACAGCATTGAAGAATTTTAAATCTTAAGCATGGATTAAACAAAAAGAAAAGTGAAGATGATAATACATATTAGGGTTTAGAAAAATCCATTCCAAGAAGAATTCATTGTTTGCATTGAAGTTTGTGGTAAAATTCCCATTGATTTACAGAGACAAAGAATTAGGCCCAAACAGAATGTCATTTAAAAATCCTGCCTTCAATCAGTTGCACTCAAAGCACCAATGACATCTAGGTAAGAGCCAGTGGCTCTCTCACGGAGAAAGGGTATTTAGGTCAGTCCATAACAGTTCCTCTCCACTGCTCCTCCCTCCTCACACTTTCCCCTGCTCCAGCATGGGATCTCCAAGGGCTGCAGTTCCTTCAGGAAATATCCACCTGCTCTAGCATGGGGTCTTCCATGGGCTGCACTGTGGATATCTGTTCTGCAGTGGTCTCCTTTACAGGCTGCAGGGAAATATCTGCTTCACAGTGATCCACAATTTAAGCAGGATAGTAAGGTCCCAGGATGATGATCGCATCACCAGCAGGCACAGAGTCCCAGACCGGAGTCAGCGATGGACAGGAGCTGAATTCCGGATCTGGAGCCAGGAATGCTCAGATCAGGATCAAAAGCAGATGAACAGACAGGGTCCTCCTCGGATGTCAGCCATTGAAGAAAGAGAGTTGACCTTTTGATCCCTTAGCTTTTATACAGGAAAAGGAAAGACAGACCAGCAAGGCGGGGTGGTGGAATTGCACTCTATGTGAGAGAGCATTTGGAATGCATTGAGCTCTCACTAGGGGCGGATGAAGAGCGGGTCGAGAGCTTATGGGTGAGGATTAAGGGACAGGAAAATGCAGAGTAGAGGGGGAGGATGACCTCCCTTGACCTGCTGGCCACACTCTTTTTAATGCACCTGTCGTGGTTTGGCCTCAGATGGCAACAAAGAACCACGTGTCGCTCGCTCAGCACTTCCCGGTACGGGAAGGATCAAAAGAAAAAGGCAAAACTCTTGGGTTGAGACAAAGGCAGTTTAACAGAACAGCAAAGGGAACAAGAAAACAACAACAACACCACCGACAGAGAAATATACAAACGCGATTACGGAACCGCCGCTCCCCGCCGCTCCGGACCCGGGACGCGCCAGCCCGCTCCGAACCCGACTGCTCGCCCCCTCCCTCCTTTTAATCTCAGGGTGGGCGTGGCTCACATGGCATGGAATACTTAACCCTGTCCCTGCCGGAACCAGGACATTATCCACCCCTTATTCCATACCATTTTGCCACGCCCAGATCTTACAGTTTACGGAACGTGACTGGTGTACCCGGCGTAGCTCATGCGCACAGTCCATGGTCCGAAGATGCAGATCTTGAGGAAGTTGCTGGGCGTCAGCTCTGATCCCATCACCACTTTGCTTTACTCAACTGTTCATCAAAGTCCATCTGTCCTTAATTTGGGTGATTCTTACTGCAGTACAGCCAATAGCAATTATAGTAACGAGGACATACAGTGACAGTGTTGCACACGATTTGATTCATTGGCTATTCTCCCCCAAAATCAAGTCCCCATGAGGTACACATCGGACTTCCCCATCCTGCCGCATTACCCACCAAGTGCACCCAGGTCCTTGGGCAAAAGCAATCCCCCGGATGGGTTTGCCTTTGCCTGAGGCAGGACTAACCCAGACTGTCTTCCCCAACATATTCTTCATGTGCACTACGGGGACCTTATCCCCTTCTACAGTACGCGGAAGTTTTGACTGGGCAGGGCCAGCCCGATTGGTAGATCCCCTGGTGTGAACTAGCCAGGTAGCCTTTGCTAAATGTGCATCCCAATGTTTTAAGGTCCCACCACCCATTGCTCTCAGTGTAGTTTTTAACAGTCCATTGTGCCGTTCTATCTTCCCAGAGGCTGGTGCGTGATAGGGGATGTGATATACCCACTCAATACCATGCTCTTTGGCCCAGGTGTCTAGGAGGCTGTTTTGGAAATGAGTCCCATTGTCTGACTCAGTCCTCTCTGGGGTACCATGTCGCCACAGGACCTGCTTTTCAAGGCCCAGGATAGTATTCCGGGCAGTGGCATGGGGCACAGGGTATGTTTCCAGCCATCCAGTGGTTGCTTCCACCACTGTGAGCACATAGCGCTTGCCTTGACGGGTTCGTGGCAGTGTGATATAATCAATCTGCCAGGCTTCCCCATATTTATATTTCAACCATCGTCCTCCATACCAAAGAGGCTTCAACCGCTTGGCTTGCTTGATTGCAGCGCATGTCTCACATTCATGGATGACCTGTGCAATAGTGTCCATGGTCAAGTCCACCCCTCGGTCACGAGCCCATCTATATGTCGCATCTCTTCCTTGGTGGCCTGAGGTCTCATGGGCCCACCGAGCTATGAATAGTTCACCCTTACGTTGCCAATCCAGATCCACCTGAGCCACTTCAATCCTGGCAGCCCGATCCACCTGCTGGTTGTTCTGATGTTCCTCCGTGGCCCGATTCTTCGGTACGTGGGCATCTACGTGGCATCCTTTCACAACCAGATTCTCTATCCGGGCAGCAATATCTTGCCATAGTTCAGCAGCCCAGATGGGTTTGCCTCTGCGCTGCCAGTTGCCCTGCTTCCACTGCTGGAACCACCCCCACAGAGCATTTGCCACCATCCATGAGTCAGTGTAGAGATAAAGTACTGGCCATCTTTCTCGCTCGGCAATGTCCAAAGCCAGCTGAATGGCTTTCACCTCTGCAAACTGGCTCGATTCACCTTGTCCTTCACTGGCTTCTGCAACTTGTCGTGTAGGACTCCACACAGCAGCCTTCCACTTTCGATGCTTTCCCACAATCCGGCAGGACCCATCAGTGAACAGGGCATATTTCTTCTCATTTTCTGGCAGTTTATTATACGGTGGGGCCTCTTCCGCACGCGTCACCTCCTCCTCTGGTGACATTCCAAAATCCTTGCCTTCTGGCCAGTCCATGATCACTTCCAGAATTCCTGGGCGACTGGGGTTTCCCATTCGAGTTCGCTGTGTGATCAGTGCAATCCACTTACTCCATGTAGCATCAGTTGCATGATGTGTGGTAGGGACCCTTTCTTTGAACATCCAACCCAGCACCGGCAGTCGAGGTGCTAAGAGGAGCTGCGCTTCTGTACCAACCACCTCCGAAGCAGCTCGAACCCCTTCATATGCTGCCAATATCTCCTTTTCTGTTGGAGTGTAGCGCGCTTCGGATCCTCTGTATCCCCGACTCCAAAACCCTAGGGGTCGACCTCGGGTCTCCCCTGGTGCCTTCTGCCAGAGGCTTCAGGTAGGGCCATTCTCCCCAGCTGCGGTGTAGAGCATGTTTTTAACATCTTGTCCTGCCCGGACTGGCCCCAGGGCCACTGCATGGACTATTTCCTGTTTGATTTGTTCAAAAGCTTGTCGTTGCTCAGGACCCCATTTAAAATCGTTCTTCTTCCGGGTTACTTGATACAGAGGGCTTACAATCTGACTGTAATCTGGGATATGCATCCTCCAAAAACCCACAATGCCTAAGAAAGCTTGTGTTTCCTTTTTGCTAGTTGGTGGAGACATAGCTGCTCTTTTGTTGATCACATCCATTGTGATCTGGTGGCGTTCCTAAGAACTGGATCTCCTGTGCAGGTCCCTTGACCTTACTTCGTTTTATGGCAAAACCAGCTTTCAGAAGGATTCGGACTATTTTATCCCCTTTCTCAAAAACTTCTTCGGCTGTGTTTCCCCATACAATGATGTCATCAATGTACTGCAGATGTTCTGGAGCTTCACCCTGTTCCAGTGCAGTCTGGATCAGTCCATGGCAAATGGTGGGGCTGTGTTTCCACCCCTGGGGCAGTCGATTCCAGGTGTACTGGATGCTCCTCCAAGTGAAAGCAAAATGTGGCCTGCACTCTGCTGCCAAAGGGACTGAGAAAAATGCATTCGCTATATCAATCGTGGCATACCACTTGGCTGCCTTGGACTCCAGTTCATACTGGAGTTCTAGCATGTCCGGCACAGCAGCGCTCAGTGGTGGCGTGACTTCATTCAGGCCACGATAGTCTACAGTTAGCCTCCACTCTCCATTGGATTTTCGCACCGGCCATATAGGACTGTTAAAAGGCGAGCGAGTCTTGCTGATCACTCCTTGAACCTCTAGTTGACGAATCAGCTTATGGATGGGAATCAGAGAGTCTCGGTTAGTGCGATATTGCACTAACTAAGAGACTGTCTTCATACTGTCGCATTCTGCTGGGCACTTCATTTACAGTTAGTGAATCATCATCAACTCCTCCCCAAATCAGCATGGACAAGGTATGGGAATACATTGGTGGTGCACTCTGTACAAACTTTCGCAACATAGGTTGTCTACATGGCATTTCAGCAGGATCTACATTCACTTCCCAGTCATCATAAATCACCTCTTTCACAGCCATTTCTCTCAGGTACTTAATACCTTTCTCTGTGCTGGTCCATTTACTCGGGCAGCATTCAATATCATCCTTAAAAGGATATCTGCCTTTTACGGCTGATGCAAGTCGCCTCCAGAGACTGAGAGTCTGTGACTTTTTCCCAAGAGCTTTATCTCTACCGCCCTCTCTGGCCAGGTTTCCTAGCTGCCTAGCTTTGCTACCATCTAACTCCATGCTATCAGCCCCATTATCCCAGCATCGGAGCAACCAGGAGACAAGCGTCTCACCATCATTACGGCTAAAATCCTTTCTCATATTTTGCAGATCCTTCATAGAGAAGGATTTAATGATTACCTCTGTATCTGATTCCTCCTCCTGGGCTGACACAGGAGCCTCTCCCTTATGTTAAAAACATGCTCTACACCGCAGCCGGGGAGAATGGCCCTACCTGAAGCCTCTGGCAGAAAGCACCAGGGGAGACTCAAGGTCGACCCCTAGGGTTTTGGAGTTGGGGATACAGAGGATCCGAAGCCCGCTACACTCCAACAGAAAAAGAGATAGTGGCAGCATATGAAGGGGTTCGAGCTGCTTCGGAACTGGTTGGTACAGAAGCGCAGCTCCTCTTAGCACCTCGACTGCTGGTGCTGGGTTGGATGTTCAAAGAAAGGGTCCCCACCACACATCATGCAACTGATGCTACATGGAGCAAGTGGATTGCACTGATCACACAGCGAACTCGAATGGGAAACCCCAGTCGCCCAGGAATTCTGGAAGTGATCAGGGACTGGCCAGAAGGCAAGGATTTTGGAATGTCACCAGAGGAGGAGGTGACGCGTGCGGAAGAGGCCCCACCGTATAATAAACTGCCAGAAAATGAGAAGAAATATGCCCTGTTCACTGATGGGTCCTGCCGGATTGTGGGAAAGCATCGAAAGCAGCAGTGCATGGCAGCGCAGAGGCAAAACCCATCTGGGCTGCTGAACTATGGCAAGATATTGCTGCCCGGATAGAGAATCTGGTTGTGAAAGGACGCCACGTAGATGCCCACGTACCGAAGAATCGGGCCACGGAGGAACATCAGAACAACCAGCAGGTGGATCGGGCTGCCAGGATTGAAGTGGCTCAGGTGGATCTGGACTGGCAACATAAGGGTGAACTATTCATAGCTCAGTGGGCCCATGAGACCTCAGGCCACCAAGGAAGAGATGCGACATATAGATGGGCTCGTGACCGAGGGGTGGACTTGACCATGGACACTATTGCACAGGTCATCCATGAATGTGAGACATGCGCTGCAATCAAGCAAGCCAAGCGGTTGAAGCCTCTTTGGTATGGAGGACGATGGTTGAAATACAAATATGGGGAGGCCTAGCAGATTGATTATATCACGCTGCCACGAACCCGTCAAGGCAAGCGCTATGTGCTCACAGTGGTGGAAGCAACCACTGGATGGCTGGAAACATACCCTGTGCCCCATGCCACTGCCCGGAACACTATCCTGGGCCTTGAAAAGCAAGTCCTGTGGCGACATGGTACCCCAGAGAGGACTGAGTCGGACAACGGGACTCATTTCCGAAACAGCCTCATAGACACCTGGGCCAAAGAGCATGGTATTGAGAGGGTATATATCACATCCCCTATCATGCACCAGCCTCTGGGGAGATAGAACGGTACAATGGACTGTTAAAAACTACACTGAGAGCAATGGGTGGTGGGACCTTAAAACATTGGGATGCACATTTAGCAAAGGCTACCTGGCTAGTTCACACCAGGGGATCTACCAATCAGGCTGGCCCTGCCCAATCAAAACTTCCGCGTACTGTAGAAGGGGATAAGGTCCCCGTAGTGCACATGAAGAATATGTTAGGGAAGACAGTCTGGGTTAGTCCTGCCTCAGGCAAAGGCAAACCCATCCGGGGGATTGCTTTTGCCCAAGGACCTGGGTGCACTTGGTGGGTAATGCGGAAGGATGGGGAAGTCCGATGTGTACCTCATGGGGATCTGATTTTGGGTGAGAATAGCCAATGAATCAAATCGTGTGTAACCCTGTCACTGTATGTCCTCGTTACTATAATTGCTATCGCTGTACTGCAGTAAGAATCACCCAAATTAAGGACAGATGGACTTTGATGAAGAACTGAGTAAAGCAAAGTGGTGATGGGATCAGAGCTGACGCCCAGCAACTTCCTCAAGATCTGCATCTTCGGCCCATGGACTGTGTGCATGAGCCACGCCGGGTACACCAGTCACATGTTCAGAAAACTGTAAGATCTGGGCATGGCAAAATGGTATGGATTAAGGGGTGGATAATGTCCTGGTTCTGGTAGGGACAGGGTTAAGTATTCCATGCCATGTGAGCCACGCCCACCCTGAGATTAAAAGGAGGGAGGGGGCAAGAAGTCGGGTTTGGAGTGGGCTGGCGCATCCCGGGTCCGGACCGGTGGGGAGCGGCGGTTCCGTAATCGCGTTTGTATATTCCTCTGTCCGTGTTATTGTTTTCTTGTTCCCTGTGCTGTTCTGTTAAACTGCCTTTGTCTCAACCCAAGAGTTTTGCCTTTTTCTTCTGATCCTTCCCGTACCGGGAAGCGCTGAGCGAGTGACACGTGGTTCTTTGTTGCCGTCTGTGGCCAAACCACGACAAGGCCCAAAGACAGTTGAGTAGCGAAAACAAGTACCTGTGCCCAGAAATTGGAGGGTCCACAGAGGGATATCACGAGGCTGCACCTTTTGACTGATGGAGTGAAGTGTGGTGGACCACCCAAATTGGAGTGTGGACCGTTGATGACAGTGGATCAAGTCTTCTTATTATTACCCCCTCAAAAAGAAAATACATTTTTACAAAGGATCACCTTCCCCAGAGTGTTGGCCTTTTAGAATGTAATCCTCTGTTGATGAATATAACCCAGGCGGATGATACGGCTAACCGAATATATGGAATAGGAGCAGATGCGTCTGGAAGAGATCCAGGGGAAGATTTAGAACAGACATACTGGAAAATAGCAGTTAAGCGGAAGGGACAACTATGACTACTAAACTCCCAGTAATACAACAGTGGGAACCACCAAATGATCCAGCTGTGGTAATGGTTACCGAGATTAAAGATCTTAGACGAACATTTGAGATTGGAGACAGGGTACGGTGAGATGAATGCTTGGGTAGAATGGGTAAAATATACTGTTAATAGTTTGAACCAAAGCAATTGCTATGCTTGTGCCACAGGAAGGCCCACAGCACAGATCGTCCCTTTTCCCTTAGGGTGGACGAAAGATTCCGTAGGGATGTGGTGTATGATAGATAGCATTATACCAAGAAAAGACCGCCTGGGGACATGAGACTTGTCATTCACTTTCCTTACTGTTTCCTGCCTTGGAGCCAAGAGATGTTAAAAGTGCCACCAGTATTTTCCACAGCAATTGGTAACTATACAGTGTGCCTCTCACAGCAGGGTGTGAATGCTACCAAACCTGTGGGGGGATTTACCCTATGCACTGAAATTCTGAATGTGACCAAGGATGTAAGAGGAAACTACTCAGCGATACGAGCGCCTCGGGCGGATCTCTGGTGGTATTGTGGAGGGAAGACCTTGCGATCTGTGTTGCTGGCTAACTGGAAAGGTACATGTGGAATAGTACAATTGGCAATACCATTCACCCTAGCATTTGAAAAAGGAACAGGATCCCTGAGCTCAGGCAACAGAGTAAAAGGAAGTTGAGGTGTATCCTTTGATGAACAGATATATAGAGAGATTTCAGATATATAGAGGGGGTCCCAGATGAACACAAAGCAAGGAATCAGGAACAGGATTCGAATCTGTCCTTTTCTGGTGGGTAACTATAAACGAAAATATAGATTGGATAAATTATATTCACTGTAACCAACAGAGGTTTATTAATTATACCAGAGATGCATTAAAAGGAATAGTGGAACAATTGGGTGCAACCAGCTGAATGGCATAGGAAAATAGGATTGCCCTGGACATGATCTTAGCAGAGAGGGAGGTATGTGTGTAATGTTAGGGAATTGGTGCTGTACCTTCATCACAAACAATACAGCTCCGGATAGTGCTATAACTAAAGCCCTTCAAGGACTCACCACTCTAGCTGACGAGTTAGCTGAGAACTCTGGAATAGATACCTCACTGACAGGTCGATGGATTCTTGGTTTGGGAAATGGAAAGGTATGGTGGTATCAAAACTGACTTCTCTTATAATAGTAGCAGGAGTATTAGTGGCTGTAGGATGCTGTATCATTCCCTGTGTGCGAGGATTAGTTCAACGATTAATTGAACCTGCCCTAACAAAATGAATGGAAGTAGACCCTCCCCCATACCCTGGAAAAATGCTTCATCTGGAAGAAAGTAAAAACTCTCGAGAAGAAGAAGAAGAATGCAACATCATGCTATCGGCTCTCGAGGCCTCATATGGAACCATGCCCTAGAAATGCAAAAGACAATAAGATTATGAAAAAGGAAAGGGGGAAGTTGTAAGAAAGGCAGGTATTGCTTTTGCAGAGGAGAAAAGCCATTTCCATCAGAGGTGACATGATAAGGGAATGACTAAGACAAAGAGGCTCCAGCAAAGGCTTGTAGAACATCTCTTATCACACAGACAAAAGGACAAACTGATTCATACTGGATTAGCGTCTAGAAGGGTAGTCAAACATTTAACCAGGGCTAATGACATTGAGCAATTTTTTACCAAAAAGGAAAGAAATAAACTAGTCAGATAATCCCTTTACGTGTAGCATAAAGAGAAGTAAACAGAGGCAGGACACCCGTGAAGAATTTTAGGTGCCTCGGACAGACTGTGAACCCTGGAGTACCTAACCAATGGGGAACAGGGGAGGGAAAAATTCATCTGGGATTAGGAAATAAAAAGGTGTGTTTCAAGAAATGAAAGTGTGCCTACTTGCTAGGTCACCCGTTCTTGCAAGAATGTTCAAATAAGATGTTCTTCGTATCGTTCGCTGCCTGAGCCATTGTTATTGGATAAGGAGCGTTTCTCACACATCCTTGGAGCTCAGTACTGGTTTTGTATATATTGTATCTATTTCATTATTTTCTTTTTATTTTATTATTAATATTTCATTGAAGTAGTTTAGTTCCTTCTAAACTCATAAATCTCTTTATTCTCTCTCCCTCCTCTCCTTGGAGCAAGAGGTGTGGAGAGCATACTGTCATCTCATCATTGGCCAATCTGGCCCAAACACCATGACAGATTTATGGCAACCAATGTGGGGCACGATCAGGGCTCGACCAGGGCTCTGATAGATTGCCTGAATAGTTTGAATTCTAGCTTGCTCAGAAATCAAAACACACAGCTCATATCATGTCATTCTTAAGCAAAATATTATATCATGCCTTCAGAGAGTTTTGTTTAAAGTTAATTGTGCATATGCTGCTTAACCTGACAAATGCATTGTATGCTTTATTTGTTCTTTGTGTTTTGTATGTTGTGGTTTAACGTGCTATTCTGGTGTGGTTTGGGATACAGATGTATAATACGATAACTTGGATAACGGTTTTACCTGCTGTCCTGGTTCTGGCGGGATAGGGTTAATTCTCCCCAGGACACGGGTATTCCATGCCATGTGAGCCATGCCCACCCTGAGCTGCCGGGGGGGGGGGGGGGCAGGAAGTCGCCGCTTGGAGCGGGCTGGGGGCGTCCCGGGTCTGGTTGGTGAGCGGCCAGGAGCGGCGGTTCAGTAATCGTGTTTGTAGATTCCTCTATACGTGTTATTGTTGCTGTTTTTCTTGTTCCCTTTTGCTGTTCTGTTAAACTGCCTTTGGTCTCAACCCAAGAGTTTTGCCTTTTTCTTCTGATCCTTCCCGTATTGGGAAGGCCTCGAGCGAGCAGCACGTGGTTCTTTGTTGCCGTCTGAGGCTAAACCACGACAGTCCTTTTTGGTGCCCAACGTGGGGCTCGAAGGGTTGAGATAACAACAGAATCCAACTAGAGTTTTGAAAAAACGGAATTTATTGTATGCATTTATTTTATTAGGTAAATAGTCGCTGGTCACCATGTTGCTTGTTTGTTCGCATGGCTGTGTTATGTAAATTCCTATATGGCTTATGTACTCCCTGCGATGATGTTTGTTACTTCTGGGAGGGGATGAGGATTATCATTTTACTATCCTGTGCAATATCGGCTTATGATATGATAACATCACTTGTTAGACGGTTACTTTGGGGCGTTTTATGTGGTATTGCTGTCCTGTCCATACATTGGGCACCACCTCTCAGAATTCATTAATAATTACACCCAGTCTATGGGGGAAACAGAGGGGGACACTTTCCCCAGCTCTTTTGCCTCCCTTTTTCTCCTTCAGGTCAGGTATGACAGCTTTTGAGAATTTTGAAATATCCTTGGGATGCTCAAACCCAGCATGTTCCTAGTGCTATGTCTGCTGAATATGTTCCAGGTCTCGTTTAGGGTTAAACGACTATTGTAAGTCTACCACCCAGAGATCTGCCCCGAGGCTGGACAGTCAGGGGTGGCATGGCATGTGGGAGAACATGGGCAGGTATTTAGAGAACTTCTCGCCTCCAATGGTCTGGGACTTCACCCCTGAACAATTACAGGACCCTGATAGAGTAGTAGAAATATCTGAAGGGAAAATGCTGTGGCCATTCTAGAGAGGCACAACTCACCGCACTGGTGCTGGGCCCTGGCCAATATCTACCAGGCACTGCTCAGTGTTACGCAGCACCCTCAGGGGAAGAGACGGAGACCAGACCGACAGGCACTGCGGCTACTGCAGCCCCTGCGACAGGCACTGCGGCTACTGCAGCCCCTGCGACAGGCACTGCGGCTACTCCAACCCCGGTGACAGCCACTGCAGCTACTCCAACCCCAGTGACAGCCACTGCTGCTGAACCAGGGAACCAACCCGTGCCAGTATCTGTTGCCCCCATACAAAAGAAGAAGTACACAAAGAAATTCAGTTCGCTTAGTAAGAGATGACGATGAACCAGGGCAATCACAAAGGACAGGAGGAAGAGGCAGAACCAGAGATAATTACCCGATCCCTATCCTTGAGTGAGCTGCGGGATATGCGAAAAGATTTTAGCCGACTTTCAGGCGAGCACATTGTCACCTGGCTGCTTCGGTGTTGGGATAATGGGGCCAGTAGCCTGGAATTAGAGGGTAGGGAAGCCAGGCAGCTGGGATCCCTGTCTAGGGAAGGCGGCATTGACAAGGCAATTGGAAAGAAGAACCCAAGCCCTCAGCCTCTGGAAACGACTCCTGTCAGGCGTGAGGGAGAGGTACCCCTTCAGTGAAGATGTTGGTATGTTCACCCAAGCAAGTGGACCACCATGGAAAGAGGTATCCAGTACCTGAGAGGAATTAGCCGTGCGGGAGATGATTTATTATGACTTGGACAACACAGACTTACCCACGGACCCTGATGAGGTGCACTGCACAAGGCCCATGTGGCGGAAGTTTGTACGGAGCGCACCATCGTCATATGCCAACTCACTGGCAGTAATGGAATGGAAAGGTGAAGAAGGACCAACGGTGGATGAGGTGGCTGGCCGGCTCCGGCGAGATGAAGAAAGCCTCTCTTCCCCCCTTGTCTCAGCTGTGGAGAAACTGTGACCAGAAGGTCCAGCAACTTGAAGAGAATATGTCCCACTCCCCACCTGTATGGGCCAGCATCTCAGCTATTAGGAGCAGGCGTATACCCACTCAAAAGAGAGAGGAGAGAGAGTACACACCACGAGGCACCTTGTGGTTCTACCTGTGTGACCACGGGGAGGACATGAGGAAATGGAATGGACAACCTACTTGGATCCTGCGGACACGGGTACAGGAGATGCAAGGAAGGACAACCACAAAAGGAGATCCCTCCAGGAAAAGTGCCGCCCCCAGTTTTCCAGTGGGCACTTCCCCAGACAGAAGCATAAGGCCTGATCTTGCTTCTGATCCTCTTGAAGGAGCCTCCAAGTCATTTCTGCAAGAAAGTGAGTACCGGATACCATGAACCAGTATTAGAGGAGCCCTGTCTCCAGCCAGGTGGAAGGAAAGGACAACCGGGTTTAATTGGACAGTGTGGATTCGATGTCCTGGCACATCAGACCCACAGGAGTATAAGGCTCTAGTGGACACGGGTGCACAGTGCACCCTGATACCATCAAGCTATAGAGGGGCAGAACCCATTTGTATTTCTGGGGTCACAGGGGGATCCCAAGAGTTGACTGTACTGGAGGCGGAAGTGAGCCTAACTGGGAATGAGTGGCAAAAGCATCCCATTGTGACTGGCCCAGATGCTCCATGCATCCTTGGCATAGATTACCTCAGGAGAGGGTATTTTAAGGACCCAAAAGGGTATCGGTGGGCCTTTGGCATAGCTACCTTGGAGACGGAGGAAGTTAAACAGTTGTCTACCTTGCCTGGTCTCTCGGAGGACCCTTCTGTTGTGGGGTTGTTGAGGGTCGAAGAACAGCAGGTGCCGATTGCTACCACAACGGTGCATCGGCGGCAATATCGCACTAACCGAGACTCTCTGATTCCCATCCATAAGCTGATTCGTCAACTAGAGGTTCAAGGAGTGATCAGCAAGACTCGCTCACCCTTTAACAGTCCTATATGGCCGGTGCGGAAATGTAAGGGAGAGTGGAGGCTAACTGTAGACTATTGTGGCCTGAATGAAGTCATGCCACCGCTGAGCGCTGCTGTGCCGGACATGCTAGAACTCCAGTACGAACTGGAGTCCAAGGCAGCCAAGTGGTATGCCACGATTGATATAGCAAATGCATTTTTCTCAGTCCCTTTGGCAGCAGAGTGCAGGCCACAGTTTGCTTTCACTTGGAGGGGCATCCAGTACACCTGGAATCGACTGCCCCAGGGGTGGAAAACACAGCCCCACCATTTGCCATGGACTGATCCAGACTGCACTGGAACAGGGTGAATCTCCAGAACATCTGCAGTACGTTGATGATATCATTGTATGGGGAAACACAGCCGAAGAATTTTTTGAGAAAGGGGATAAAATAGTCCGAATCCTTCTGAAAGCTGGTTTTGCCATAAAACGAAGTAAGGTCAAGGGACCTGCACAGGAGATCCAGTTCTTAGGAATAAAATGGCAAGATGGATGCCGCCAAATCCCAATGGATGTGATCAACAAAATAGCAGTCTGATTGTAAGCCCTCTGTATCAAGTAACCCGGAAGAAGAACGATTTTAAATGGGGTCCTGAGCAAAGACAAGCTTTTGAACAAATCAAACAGGAAATAGTCCATGCAGTGACCCTGGGGCCAGTCTGGGCAGGACAAGATGTTAAAAACATGCTCTACACCGCAGCCGGGGAGAATGGCCCTACCTGAAGCCTCTGGCAGAAAGCACCAGGGGAGACTCAAGGTCGACCCCTAGGGTTTTGGAGTTGGGGATACAGAGGATCCGAAGCCCGCTACACTCCAACAGAAAAAGAGATAGTGGCAGCATATGAAGGGGTTCGAGCTGCTTCGGAACTGGTTGGTACAGAAGCGCAGCTCCTCTTAGCACCTCGACTGCTGGTGCTGGGTTGGATGTTCAAAGAAAGGGTCCCCACCACACATCATGCAACTGATGCTACATGGAGCAAGTGGATTGCACTGATCACACAGCGAACTCGAATGGGAAACCCCAGTCGCCCAGGAATTCTGGAAGTGATCAGGGACTGGCCAGAAGGCAAGGATTTTGGAATGTCACCAGAGGAGGAGGTGACGCGTGCGGAAGAGGCCCCACCGTATAATAAACTGCCAGAAAATGAGAAGAAATATGCCCTGTTCACTGATGGGTCCTGCCGGATTGTGGGAAAGCATCGAAAGCAGCAGTGCATGGCAGCGCAGAGGCAAACCCATCTGGGCTGCTGAACTATGGCAAGATATTGCTGCCCGGATAGAGAATCTGGTTGTGAAAGGACGCCACGTAGATGCCCACGTACCGAAGAATCGGGCCACGGAGGAACATCAGAACAACCAGCAGGTGGATCGGGCTGCCAGGATTGAAGTGGCTCAGGTGGATCTGGACTGGCAACGTAAGGGTGAACTATTCATAGCTCAGTGGGCCCATGAGACCTCAGGCCACCAAGGAAGAGATGCGACATATAGATGGGCTCGTGACCGAGGGGTGGACTTGACCATGGACACTATTGCACAGGTCATCCATGAATGTGAGACATGCGCTGCAATCAAGCAAGCCAAGCGGTTGAAGCCTCTTTGGTATGGAGGACGATGGTTGAAATACAAATATGGGGAGGCCTAGCAGATTGATTATATCACACTGCCACGAACCCGTCAAGGCAAGCGCTATGTGCTCACAGTGGTGGAAGCAACCACTGGATGGCTGGAAACATACCCTGTGCCCCATGCCACTGCCCGGAACACTATCCTGGGCCTTGAAAAGCAAGTCCTGTGGCGACATGGTACCCCAGAGAGGACTGAGTCGGACAACGGGACTCATTTCCGAAAACAGCCTCATAGACACCTGGGCCAAAGAGCATGGTATTGAGAGGGTATATATCACATCCCCTATCATGCACCAGCCTCTGGGGAGATAGAACGGTACAATGGACTGTTAAAAACTACACTGAGAGCAATGGGTGGTGGGACCTTGAAACATTGGGATGCACATTTAGCAAAGGCTACCTGGCTAGTTCACACCAGGGGATCTACCAATCAGGCTGGCCCTGCCCAATCAAAACTTCCGCGTACTGTAGAAGGGGATAAGGTCCCCGTAGTGCACATGAAGAATATGTTGGGGAAGACAGTCTGGGTTAGTCCTGCCTCAGGCAAAGGCAAACCCATCCGGGGGATTGCTTTTGCCCAAGGACCTGGGTGCACTTGGTGGGTAATGCGGAAGGATGGGGAAGTCCGATGTGTACCTCATGGGGATCTGATTTTGGGTGAGAATAGCCAATGAATCAAATCGTGTGTAACCCTGTCACTGTATGTCCTCGTTACTATAATTGCTATCGGCTGTACTGCAGTAAGAATCACCCAAATTAAGGACAGATGGACTTTGATGAAGAACTGAGTAAAGCAAAGTGGTGATGGGATCAGAGCTGACGCCCAGCAACTTCCTCAAGATCTGCATCTTCGGCCCATGGACTGTGTGCATGAGCCACGCCGGGTACACCAGTCACATGTTCAGA